>OZ038477.1:66487663-66512663 GCA_964036315.1 Acanthosepion esculentum | reverse complement strand
ACTCACCATTAATTTACCATCGCCGGAGGAGACATATTTGTAGTGTTGAAACATGATTGCCATTGTGAAGCGATGTTTAACTTGTTTTTATTTTATTCTCCGATAATAAATAATATTTATCTCTACTCTGTATTGAGTCCTCCTTTAAACTGAATGTTTCGAACAGTGGAATTATACTCCATTTGTTCTTATCTTACCTGTACGTATATATATATATATATATATATATATATATGTGTGTGTGTGTGTGTGTGTGTGTGTGTGTGTGTGTGTGTGTGTGTGTATGTGTGTGTGTGTACAGACATACATACATATATATATATATATATATATATATACATACATATATATATACATACATACATATATATATATATATATATATATATATATATATATATATATATATATATATATATATATATATATATTTTTTTTTATTTTTACACAATAGTGCTCTATGTAAATTTAAATTTACAGAGCATTAATATTATAAATTATCACTGTGTAGCGGTAAAACCATATTTTAAATCTATTAATTTATAATATATATATATATATATATATATATATATATATATATATATATATATTCAGAGGGACGGTAGATAAAATAAGTACTATTTAAAATGCACGTATCCATTTATAATAATTTTTTAAGTAATAAAAATATATATATATATATATATGTGCGTGTGTGCGCGTGTGAGATCGTGTAACCATAGTTAAAAACTGGAGACGACGATATAATGCTAAAGGAATTATTTCAAACTAAATCAGCGCTTCTTCTTCTTCTTCTCCTCTTCTTCTCCTCTTCTTCTTCTTCTTCTTCTTCTTCTTCTTCGTCTTCTTCTTCTTCTTCTTTCACGAAGTGGCGATCATTGTTCTCCACAACTTCTTACTATTTGCAACACTTAGTAAGATTTGTTTTTTTCCTATCACTCCATGATTTGCTATCCATTTACACTAGCGTGTTAGATAGGTTACTCACTGTTTCACGCTCTCCGTCATGCCTTCAAAATATCCTGTGAATATGAATTTCTCCATGTCCTTTTTCCTCATATGTTCCAATAATTTCAAGTGTTTCTGATGATAACGATATACATCTTTTCTTTTCTTTTTCACCATTTTTCTTAAAACTTCCTCGTTACTCACATATTCAGTTCATGGAGTGCCCAACCTCATTTTCTTGAACCACATTTCTTTTCCATTAATTTCTTTCTTCATCTATGAAATGATTGTCGAGCATTTGCTGCCATAGAAGAAAGCTGATATTGCATAACAGTTCAATACTCTTTTTTTAATACTTTGCCTATCGTTTGGAAGATAACATTCGCTATTACAATGCCTCTTCGGATTTCGGTGTCACATTTCCATACTCTTTTAAAATAAAAAAGAATACTCTCATATATATATATATATATATATATATATATATATGGTAGCTCGACTTCGCATTCTCACAGCCTCTCTGTATCTTTTCAATAAATACTGCCAGGGTAATTGTTCGGATTAGCTCTTTGCTATGGTACCTAGACTTTTTGATTTTAAGCGTAGTACCAGCCTGGCGTCGAGCTCTCATCAGCTTACCCTTGAGATGGGTAGATATAACCGTAAATTCTACGCTAAAAGAATCTTTTCTCGCTCTTCACGCTTGCACAACACAGTTCCGATTCCATGCTTTCTAGCCAACTTTAATCTTCAAAAATTTAAATGCAATGTCAATGTCTATCCACTGTTCTCCAGGTTACTATTCCCTCTTCACAATCATTATTAATGTTTCTGATCCTAATTCTCCCACATTCTTTAACCCCTTGTGCCTTAGTGACTTTATTGCCTTGCATGTGATGATACCGATTAAAACACACACACACACAAACACACACACACACACACACAAAAACACACACACACACACACATATAATCGGTGGCCTGCCGATTGCGTCTAGCATGAAACAGCCCGTCGCCTCTAAGTATTGACTTCAATGTTCACTTCATATATATATATATATATTAAAAAGAAGAGCAGTACCGCAAACTTTTTTGGCTGTAATGTGGGTTTTTAAAAAAATATTATTCTTTATTTTTCATAGTTTTACAACACGTGTTTCTGGTATCACGATCGTCTTCAGGTAAAGGGTGGATATTTCCACATATTATTAAAAATAATTATTAAAAATAATTATTTTTTTTCCTTTATGTTTTTCAATGTTAAATATTCTCGATATGAGACATTCTCTGTTTTTGTGTTTGTCATTCCAATGTCTTTCTTTAAATGGTAGTGAAGAGTTCTGAGCGAAGGGTTATAAAACAATTAAGGTTGGTTCTCTCGTTGGAACCATTATAACCTCTTCATTTTATATATATATATATATATATACACACACACACATATATATATATATATATATATATATATATATATATATATATTATTTGCAGTTATACGACAAAATTCCATTTTAATTTAATTTAACAGTATTTTAATATTATTATTTAGCAATTACATCTCTCAGATTGAGGGTTACTGAATGAGATTGTTGTAAAGTCGTACAAGGATTGAGTATTATGAGACTATGTAGGATAGAAAACGCTAGATACCAGACTTGAAGTATTTAAAATTGTAGTGATCAGGGAAGTATCGTCTCGGGATTCTATTCCAAAATGTAGTAGTTCCGGCAAAATATGAGTCTGTTGAATATCCTCCTTTCCATTGTAATATGCAGGGAAGGATTAACGATGAGAAGACTCAGTATATGTGGCATGGCAGGTTCGAACTGTGGATGCCAGAATAGGTGGAACCAATGAATGAATCTCGCCTGAACATCTGCCATGAAAAGATAGAATATTCACAGATAATAAATGGAATCGTTGCAGAGCTATATTCGTGTACTGAAGAGACAGGCAACTTTATTGCTTGTTCTCGAGTAGAAGTACATAAGTCTTTCTAAAAAGACCAACTATGCCACGCTCATAGTAGCGATGCACACTCATTCCCGACTTATTCCACTGGTGAGATGTATGTTCCACTCAAGCAGCCTCTCACGAACCATTACTATATAGAAGGGACACCTAAGCACGTGCTTTAGCAGTCAGTACAGTTTTAACCTGTTCAAGTCTACGGTTAACTGTTATGTCTCCCACCTATATTTTAAATTCTGCCAATTACCTTTTTATTCTGTAACCCTCTACGAGTGTCTTTTTTGTCTCGTACATGCTAAATATATACATATACATATACATATATATATATATATATATATATATATATATATATATATATATATATATATATATATATATATATATATATATACATTGCAGTTGGGTATATATATAAATATATATATATACCCAACTGCAACCGACATCAGGTTATTCAGCTCTTTAGACCAGTTCTACAATATGTGACCCCTTTTCATAATATATTATGTATTCATAAGGTAATTACAGAAGGTTATATCTGATTATGCGAATCACTGGAATATGCCACTCGGTGCACACTAATCAATTACTTTTATAGAGATTTTAAAACCATAATCAATTAATTGTCGAGAAACCCTGCTCTGTAATCCATTTGCTCAAGCTCGTCAGGTAGGTTGTTTGATGGCTTCCTCTGGTCCTCTTCCTGTCCTGTGTGTATCAAATTTTCCAAGCCATCCTTCTTCATTATGTGCCACACAAATTTTAACTGCCCCTCCCTGATGTTATGCACGAATTTCCTTTCTTGTTGCCATTGTCTCTACAATTTCGTTGTTGCTCACAGGTTCGGTCTATGGTATCCTCAGCATTCATATGTAGAATCACATTTCTTTTGCGTCAAATCTCTTCTTCATCTGTGAAGAGATTGTCCAATATTCTCTGCCATATATGAGGACTGACACTTCATAACTTTTCATTACTCTTTTCTTTATTTCTAACGATATTTTTCTGTTTCTTAATAGTTTGCTCAGGTTTTGAAAGGCATCTTTGGCTATCCCAATGCGTGTCGCACTTTCCGTCCTCCTTCCAAATATCTAAATTATTCTACTTGTTTGATTTTGGTATTGCCGATATTTAATTTGCATTTTGAACTCATCCTTTTACTAACAACCATGCAGGATTATTATTAGTTAAAAGATTATAACAGAAAAAATAATAATTAATAATAAAAGAACATAAGATCATAATAAATATTTTTTTAAATAAGGTAATAAACCATTAATGCTGATACTATTAATAAGACTACTATTATTAATTTTAATAGTTTTAAATAAATTAATATAATTAAGGTAAAATTATTATTATTATTATTATTATTATTATTATTATTATTATTATTAATAATAATAATAATTATTATTATTATTATTATTATTAATAATATTATTATTATTATTATTGTTATAATTATTTGGTAATTTTTCTATTTTAAAAAAATAATAATTATAATTATTATCATTATTAATGTTAACATTTTTACTTAAGCGTATATAATTAAAATACGAACCCATTAATAATAATGATATTAATAATTATAAATATTAGTAATCATATTATTATTAATGGTTATTTCTTTATCTAATTTAATATAAGATAAACATTATTAATAATAACTATCATTCTTATGAATGTTAATTTTCTTATTCAAAATCATATAATTAAAACACACATATTAAAAACAACAGCAATAATAATAATTACTGTTATTATGAATGTTTTTATGAAATTAATATAAGATCAAAATCCTTCAATAATAATTATTAACCCCATAAATGTTAAAATTGCTTTTTAAAAGAATACATTTACAATTAAAAAAAAATTTAATAATACGACATTAATATGCCGGAATTAACTTATTCTGCCCTCTTATAGTGCATGTAAGGCTAAATATATCAATTTTTTTTTTGGTGGGTTATATAAACTGTTTACGTCTTTGGGAATTCGCCTTAATATAGTTTTCTTGCATTATCTTGATATTTTTTAGGCGTATATATTTTTGTCAAAATATCATTGATGTAATTAATGTTCACATTTAATCTTACCGAGGTTTCAGGATTGTGTCCTTGAGTTATAACATGTTTCTCTCTTCTTAGAGCCACTCGCCTATCTCTGAGGACTCACGTGTTTTCGTAGCCTTGAAAATAATTCATATATATATATATATATATATATATATGTATATATATATATATATATATATATATATATATATATATATATATATATATATGCGTTTGTGTAGGCGGATGCAGAGAGAGAGAGAGAGAATGTGTGGGTGAGAGATGTTACACACGTAAAGATATATTTCTGTGGAAAACACATTATACATTGGTCCGATATTTCATTAAGATAAAGAAATATCTGATGCTAGGCTAAGTCAGGAGAATCTTGAGAGAGAAAAAAAACATCACTTTGAAAGTTTCTCCGATACCCCAGTGGTATAAACAAGTTTAATTTATTTATTGCATTGGGGAGCGAAACTTGGAAATTAGAGACTGATTCGAGGTGTACACAGCTTTACAGTGCCTCGCTACATTACTCATCACAAACATCCATTTGCAAACATCTCAATCTGCAAGCAATCTTATTAACAATGCTTTGACCGCAAAGTACAAAGAAACATCAGCTCAGATTTTAATTATAAAAGACTTATGCATATAAATGTCCCATTAACATTCCATTAGCTAGAAAGATCTAGAACATACATTCAGGAAGGAAAATCAGAAAGTTCTTACGTGGAATACAGTTACTTATCTTTGTAAATTAACAAAGTATAACACTTAAGAGAGCTTCTCTCTTGTTTAATCTTTACTCTCCATTTCGTTAGACCACCTCAGATCGCAAGGAAAACCGGCACTGTTTTAGTACACAATATCTCGATGACTTTTTCTCTTTCTCTGTTTGTCTGTCATGAATATTTTCACTATTTTTTTCCCTTTTTATCTCCCTACTCTGCCTTTGTGCCCATCTATTCGCCCATTCTCTCTCTTTCTCCTTCTCTACCCCCTCTCTCTCTCTCTCTCTGACTTAATGACTCCTCTCTTGTTTCTTCTGTAATTAGGCTAGTCTTATTTTATATAGTTAAAGCTACACAATCCTGACCTGTCTGTAAATCTTCTGACAAAATTATGTTTTTTCCATCACGTGACCATATTTAGCATTGACATTTTTTTTAATCTTACCATAATGACTGTCTGTGATCAAGTATTCGAATCAATTATTCTTAATTACTGATCTATACCATCCAGTTATTTTACCTTGATGACTGTGATCAAGTATTCGAATCAATTATTCTTAATTACTGATCTATACCATCCAGTTATTTTACCTTAATGACTGTGATCAAGAATGCGAATTAATTATTCTTAATTACTGATCTATACCATCCAGTTATTTTACCTTGATGACTGTGATCAAGTATTCGAATCAATTATTCTTAATTTCTGTAGGCTTTAATACGAGGAACTTGGTGTTTCGGATTCAAGCAAATACCACACAGATCTAAATATAAAAGGCCAATTTTTTCATCACTTGCAAGGTTTTTGTGAATCATATGTATAATAATAATAATATTTTATTGATTGAAATCTTATGAGAAATAAAGTAAAACTTAGGAAAGAAAAGGCAAAGAAGAAAGAGAATTGAGAATATGACAGCAAAGGAAAAGTGGCAAGAATGAGCGGGTTTACTGAAAGAATAATAAACACAGAGCTGAAACTAATATTTTTAATTTAACTTTATTCTGACACAGGAGTAGGACACCTGGTAAAATCTTACTTCATTACAGTAATTTACTAAGCGTTGCTTAGATGTGGCACAAGACCGAATGTATGAAGCACCCAGGGAGGATCGAACTCACTACTCAGTCGTAATTGATTCAGCGAAACAAATTTGTTCATCATGACACCACGTCGAAGTGTCCAAATTATTTTATTATACTAGGAAATCGTTCGCTAACTGAGCTTTTCAAACAGCATGACTTCCAGTGAGACTAGAACCATATATGTGGGAAATGACTCGCAATAAAGAAAAATATGTAGGCGCCTGCTCTACAACAGTGACGAGTAGACTAGTCTGGATAATCAAATATGAGTTTGACGAATTTGATCTTCGAGCGGAGCCGTTTTGTTCTAGCTTTGGTGGCAGTTTAAACTATTATAGTGTCTGTATTCGTGGGAAAATACAGGAAATAATTAGAGGTTAAATTGAATTACATATAAAGAAATACAACAAACAACTAAAGTTATTCTTTTTTTTTTTTAATGTCATGTCCCTTCAGAATATAGGAGTTGATAACTCACAGCAAATCTATCTTTATTATACTTGAATTGCCAGCTTACGCCCATATCACGTTGAAACACCAGGTCCCGTGCGATCACTGAACTGAAGTTAAGCAACGTTGTCCCTGAACAGTACCTAGATCGATGACCACTTTGGAATAACATGATTAAAAAACTACTAAAATGTTTTTAATGCGATTCTGTTGTTTAACATCTAAATAATATATATCATATGTTCAATTAGAAATATGCACTATTTTTTGGATAATTCACGCTTTATTTTTAGCGGCATATTTTACACTCATTTTATTTTCTTCTGTTAATTCGCTATATTTACATTTTATTTTTATCATATTTCCTATGTATTAATCTCATTAGCTGGCTTACATATATGTTAATTTTAAAAAAAATTAATTACAGCATTTTAAGTAGCTTTCTTAGAGTATTTTATTTGTCATGAAAATGTTCGCAAAGAGCGAAACGTTAACAAGAAAATAAAAAAACTAGTTTGTTTTGATGTGTTCCATCTTACATATATAGAGAAGTGACTTTAGGAAAATCTATGACGATGCAGATTTTTTTTTTTTCATATGACGCTTCTCCTCTTTAGGACTTAATTGGACTAAAGTGTTTTTTACATTGATTACCCTTGCAGATGAAAAAGAGGAGACACTGAAATTTAAAATTAAATTTTTTTTTTTTTAATATGTGTTTTGGTTATGGCCTTCGGCACACGCTCGCGTCCGAACATCGGGATCGTCGTCATCTATCCATGTTCCCCTTCTTCATCTGGTTAGCAATGACAGAGATAGCTGTGAATCAAAGAAAGTTTGGCGAGGCCATTCGTGTGAATTTGATTTTGGTGGACAACTCTGCGCTACAGAAGCGCCTCTCTCTTTCGGTTCAAAGGTGATTGAGACAGGCGAGATCTGGCTGTCGGATATTTTGTCGGTGAAGGTTCAACTTGATTACACCAGCTCGACAGGCGTTGCCCTTCTCCGCCAGTTTCGTTGTTGAGATCGTGTAGATCTTTGCCTATTCCGCCATTGGAGACCTTCAGAAATTGGTCGCGTTCAGTCTAGTCACTCGTCCTCGAAATTACCGCCAAGGGTGGCTCTGCAGGCGTTGGAATTCCAGGGGTCTTTGCCTTGGGATCACGGGGTACGCAAGCCTTCTACCATTACAAGGGACGACTATATATATTTTACAGTGGATGTCGGAATGAAGAGTGGGTTATCTAATGTACCACTTTGACTTATTATTAATTTAATGACAATAATAGAAACGAATCAATAAATATGAACAGAATAAAAGTATCAAATTATCATTAAATATATGAAAACATTTTTATTAATATTTGAGAGATAAATAATTAAAAAGAAATTCCCTACTGAACCAACAGTAAAAAAAAAAGAATAACGTTACGACTCGAAACGTTTTTCCTACAAATCTGAAAATATGTCCTCGTTCATAAAAATGTTACCTTACTACAATCAATAAATAAGAAAGAAATAAAAGAATAAAATTATTCAAAAATGTTATTAAAAATGTTTGAATGATAAATGATAGGGGAAGAAACGGCGACACTTTACGAATAGTCAATAATAAACAAAACAAGCATTACGATTTGAAATTTCCTGCAATTTCGAAAATTACGTCCTCTTTCATAAGAAATGTAACGCTTAAATATAAATAAAGAATTCTCTGTGTATTAAGTACTTTAACAAATATAATGCATTATATGTTTCTAAAATAATAAGTCCTAGTGATAATAGACATTCTTAATAAATTAAATTTAACGTTTATAGTTTAGCCGATTTCATTTCGTTTCTTTTTCTTAAAATTGTTCTTAATATATAAAAAATTTTATATCGTTTTCCCACAGAGAAATCTATATAACTAGTTTAACAGTTTTCAGGTGTTCCTTCGAGAGACTGCTGAAAATTTCTAAACCTAACCCACTTTCGAAAATCTGCCTAAATGACTTAATATCATATCTTTTTAAAAAGTTTCTGGTCTTGCAAGGATCTTTTTCACTAGCATGGTATCAATTCTAACACATAGATAACCTCTTAGACGAACACTCATCATACAAATATACCCACTAAGTTATATTATGTAGTTTCACGTAGAACCACTTCAAGATAGAAACTATCTTCAGATATATCGAACGCACATTTGCACATTCGACTGTACACAATGATGCAATCTGTAATTGCCCCTAAATATTTCAGCACGTCTCCAAATGTGTATAGAAACATAGACGGCAGGGGTAGAATTAAGGCCGCTGAATACTTTTAGCCTGTATAAACAGAAACCCAGACAGATAAATAAAAGATAAAATTAAAAAAAAAAAAAGAAAGATAAAGAAATTAACGTAAGAAAAGCAAATGATGAAGACCGGCTTAGTCTGAAATGAGGAAATAAAACTGAATTGAAAAGAAACTGTAAAAGCAATAGAAATTGTTTCGGTAAACAGAACAGGTTATAAGGAGGATATAGTAAAAAAAGAGAGCGAGAAAAGAAATTAAAGAAATAAAATTTTAATAAAATAAACACGCAGAAGGCAATAAAATGACAAAACGTACAGCAACAAAAGAAAACGTAATATGGACTTTCATGCTATTATTATAAAGTATTTATTACAAACTGTTACATAAATAAACCCTGTTTATTATGAACTGTTACATCATTGTTAACCGCCTGACAAGATGTCTTTTGGACGTCGAAAGATATATACAATTTTGTCGCAGTAACTTGCATGATCCCATGTAACAGTTTATAATAAATATTTATTGCACTACATCTTGAGCCATTTTTTTAAATTAATGTTATGAACATTTGAATTTATATTCTTTTCGTTCTTTCACATTTGGATATACATATATATATACATACATACATACATACATACATATATATATATATATATATATATATATATATATATATATTTGTGGGTGTGTGTTTGTTGTAGGTGTGTGTTCGTGTGTATGTTCGTGTGTGTGTGTGATTGTGTGCACGCGTGCGTGTGTGTGTTAGATTGTTTTTGTCTCTCTATGTATGACTTATTGAAAATGGGTCCTCATACATTTCGGTTGGCTTGTTCCAAAGATTCATCAGTTTTTACTCTATGTACTGAAGAAAATTACAACCTAGACATTGAGTTAGAAGCGACAAGGTGGGATGATTGATGAAAGCAATAAACTGGTAGCCACAATGCAATGTTGATTTATATGTCTTCACCGCTTGATATATATATATATATATATATATATATATATATATATATATATATATATATATCCTGGTGGAGGCACACAGTTTTTGTTTTGTTTTTTTTATATTATTGCAGGCGACCTTCGAGGAGACACTCTTGCGCCTTTACTCTTCATCATCTGTCTTGACTCTGTGCTGAGAAAAGACCTAGATAAGCACTTGCAGCTTGACATCACTCTCACTAAATGAAAAAGCAGGTCTTATCCAGCCGAGAAAATCACTGATGCCGACTATGCTGACGACCTAGCGATACTGGCTGACCATTTGAAAAACGCAACGTCACTTCTTCACAACATCGAAAATGTAACCCAGGAGATTGGACTGTGTGCCAATGCGGGTAAAACAGAATTCATCTGCCTGAATCAAGATACATCAACAGACAAGAAAAGTCTCAACGGAGAAAACATCAAACAAGTAGATGACTTCAAATACCTGGGTAGCTATATTGCCTCCACAGAGAATGATGTGAACATCAGACTGGGAAAAATCTGGGTAGCGCTTAATGAAATGAACAAAATCTGGAAATCAAATCTACCTGACAAACGGAAGAGAAACTTTTTTCAGAAGTACAGTAGAGTCCCTCCTTATATATGGCTCCTTAACTTGGACATTAACAATCAAACTGGAAAAGATGTTAGTTGGTGCTTACATGCGAATTCTTAGAGCAGCACTAAACAAACCCTGGAAAGATCACCTAACAAAGAAAGACCTCTATGGCAACATACCTGCCATCAGCAAATTAATGCGTCAACAAAGACTAAAATTTGCTGGTCACTCATGGCGTCGCAAAGAATAGCTAGCTGGAGACGTTCTACTCTGGATACCATCCCATGGGAAAAGAACGAGCAAAGAAAATATTCAACCAAAGAAGATGTACATTGGACATCTGATTGAAAATATGGGATGCAGACTGGCTTCGAATGGCAACGACCGATAGGAATGGATGAAAGCAGCGTGTCATGGAATGCCGAGCTTGCTCGACCTGATGATGATGATGATGATGATGATGATGATGATGATGATGATGATGATGATGATATCTATCTAGCTATATATATGTATATATATATATTATGTTTTAATGGATACTCGAATTTAAAGAGGCGCTTCGATTATTTATTAAAGAGTATATTTACTTATTTTCGTCTACCGGCCTGAATGTTCGATAAAAACTTACACTCTTCAACAGGATTTGAAAATGCGCCCCTCAGAATAGCGGAAGATACCCCTAAAGCCCGGTACGTCTTAACCAACTTGAACATGAAGAGCAGTCTGTCGGATTAATAAAAAATCCATTATAATAGATAGATAGATAGATAGATAGATAGATAGATAGATAGATAGATAGATGGCAGTACAGTCACTAGCACGCAAGGGGTTAAAGGGTGTGGAGGAATTAGAAACAGAAACATTAGTAACGAGGAGAAACAAAATAGCAGTCAGGACGACAGTAGATAGCGATTGAAATTGCATTTAAATTTTTGCTGATTCAAGTTGGTGTGTGGATGGTATTTTATTTCACAAGTACTTTCAGAAAGAGATGGACAGTACTTGATATTGAATATCTTTGTTTTAATTCATACTTCACTTATTTTCTTCATTATCCGACGCGCACTGCATATAGGTAAATGTATAAACGCATTAATATGTTTGTCACTATAAAACTTATTTAAGTGGATACAAAATAACGTATATAGTAATAAAAATAATGCCGGATTAAAATTCATTTATTACTTAACGTTACTCTAATGAGGTTACGGTTATGAAAATATTGATTAGCAAATATAAACATTGAAATTCACAATAAGAGAAATTGGCACATGTTTTGCTGGAGAGACTGCTGTGTCAAAGAGGTTATATCGCACATCGCTAAAAGATAGTTTCTCGGAATAAGGGAATGCAGTTTCGATCCCAACTGACAGATAAATCTTCTTTAATACTACCTTCTATTGTCTAAGCCGGTGGAAATTTATTTCACTGTGTAAAACAGGATATATCTACTGAAACAAGTAAATAAATAAAGCATTTACAGAAATAAAAATATAGAATTAATAACCATTAATTAAGTAAAATTATGCATCATTAAAATACACATACACGTACATAATATTGTGTGTGTGTGTGTGTGTGTGTTTATTATCTTTTTTGTATTCCATCTGCATGGCGGATGCTAACCTCCAGGAGAGTTACTTATTGCATGTTCTCGCTTTAGCGTTTTCCGCTGACATATAGTAGAAAGATTATATTGAATCACTTGCTAAGTCTTCTGCTAGGAATGTTGGTTTACTGTGTCGTATTAGACAATTTTTCTCGCCAAAATATATTATATATTTATGAGTCTATTATTCGTACATGTATTCAATATTGCTGTCACATCTGGTCTGGTTCTTCTGCTATTCTTTAAAAATACAAAGAATAGCCTGTAATATCATTGGTCCTGATCTGGCATCTTGGCTTCAGTCAATTTGTTCACTTCCTAACGTAGTTCCGCTGTGCTTTTTCTATACATATGTCCTTGGTAACTGTTTTGATAAACTTTCATCCTTGGTACCACGACTTTACAAATTTAAGCGCAGTACTGGATTGGTTACATCAATTTACAATTGAAATGTCTAGATGTAACCGTAAGTTCTATGCTAACAGTTTCTTCTCTCTGACTTCTCGCTTGTGGAACTCACTTCCGGCCTCATGCTTTCCAGTCAACTTTCATTTTAAAAAATTTAAATCCAGTATCAGTTGTTAATTTCTGTTTTCTTATTTCCTTGTTCTCTCTCCTTAATAATTTTTTCTCTTATTCTTTCATACTCAGTAACCCCTTACACCTTAGTGGCTTTATTGCCTTGATTGTGGTGAAAAGATTTTAATAAAATTTTATTCTCTCGACATGAGTGAATGTGTTCGTCTTAGTGTTCTCGTATTTATGAATATATTATGTAATAATCAGACATTAGGCAATTCGGTAGAAGCTTAAAACAGTTCATTAATTAAAAGAATGTAAAGTCTAAAACCCATATTTTATTTCAGTCAATTAAATCCCCATGACTGCATCGTTTGAGTATTAAAATATTTTAAAAAATTCTTCCTTTTTTTAAATATTTCCTCGTATCAGTTCAAGACTCTCAGATTACTTTTGTAAATGAGAGATTTTTACCGTTTTCTCTTAATAGTTCACTATCGAGATAAAAATTCATTAAGTCAGAAAAAATAGCCCAGGGTTGTTTATAGTTAAATTAAAACGAAGACTAAGAAAAATGCAATTATTTATACTGCTGCTACGGATCTATTGACGTATCTGTTATCACGAAAGAATTCCGCCCTGTTTAAAGATAAGAATGGTTTTCGGTCAAATGTTTCTCAGTTTGACTATATATATATATATATATATATATATATATATATATATATATATATTACACAGCAGTTCTCTCATTCTTTTCTTTGTGTCTACTGAAGAAAAGAGTACAGAAAAATGATGCAATGTCATTCCTCTGATATGGCAGCGAATGCTCGTGTATTTCCCCACAGATGAAAAGGAGACATTCGACAACAGAGATGTGATTCAACAGAAGGATGTTGAGAATACTGTAGCCAGGGCATGTAAATAACGAGTAAGTTTAAAAGAAAATAGGAATAAAAAACACTTATAATCTTTTTAATCATTTCACTGCAATCAAGAATAGAGCCACTAACACCCCAGGGCTTACTAGTGGGAAAGAATGTAATGTTATTAAGAAGAGAGAACTGTAAAATATACCACTAGCTGTAGAGTTATTGCTAGGTGTTAGTTAAATTCTAACACGAGCTGAAGAGTTACGGTTATTCTTTTTAATCAAGTTCATCCCAAGGAAGGCAAGTCAAACCACTAGGAGACAAGGGGATTACTTAGTGTGGAAGAATTAGAAACAGAAACTTCGCAAAGGCCATGAACAAAAGAATAGTAATCAGGGGGACAGTAGAAAGCAATTAACATTGTATTTAAATTTTTGAAGATCAAACTTGACGGAGAAGCAAGAAGCAGGAAGAGAGTTCCTTAACCGCGGAATGCGAGCATAGAACTTGCGGTTATATCTAGCCATTTTGACTGTTAAATGATAAGATCTTCCTGCCAATGCACTTACATTCATAGAGTCTAGGTACCAAAGAGCAGAGTTCATTAGAATATTTGCTGTGAATGTATTTTAAAAAAAGGCATGCAGAAGCTACGTTACACCGGTGAGAAAATGACTAGAGTCTAGATACCAGGTCAGGACCAATAACATTATAGATTCTTCTTTTCAAATTTCTAGGACACATAATGAAGAAAGAAAGGTTGGAAATTTTGATACTCTCATGGCATGTTCAAGGCAAGCGGAGCAGAGGAAAACAGTAAGTAATATATCTAATGTACTTGAAGCAAGAGATGGCAGATCAGGGTGTGTGAGTGATAGTAAAAAAAAAAGAAACATTGCTGAGAGCTACAGACGCTAGGAAACTGTAAATCCTGAAGGGATGAATGGCACCAAAATGAAGAACACTGTAGTTTCTGTATATTTTTGTATTTCTCTATCCTTAACTTCTGTCTGGCTAACCAAACAGATATATACAATTATGAAATTGTATATATCTGAACTGCATTGATTTGAACTGCATTGATTTGAACTTTGACCAGGACGTAAGCAGACATGTGATATATTACCTCGGCCAGATTATGCTGCTTAAACAGCACGGCATAAATAAATTTAATTGAGACAAAGTGTAGAGCTAATACACTTATTTTACACCAAAGCACTGATCCATTCATAAATGATCCTACTCTTTTTTTACGGATAACATACTAGTAATGTGTAACGAGGATTTAAAAATTAAATAAATATATTTTCTGATTAATTAAATTATCCCACGTACTTCAATGAAAACCCTGACGTTTCGTGAACATTCACTAAAAGAAAGACTAGTCTGAAAAATCCATACAGAAAGCAACGGGAAACCATACCATACCAATGTCTTTTTCTCGAAGTCATGGCAAATCACAGCAATGGAGTAAATGTTAGCTGCTCGGAGAGACGAGTTCGAATTCTAGGCGAGTTGACTTTGCGTTCATTTTCGTACTAATAACTTTGGGAAAGGTATGAATAATTCTCTTCTCCACACCATATGGGAAAAATAGCAAGAAAGACAGTGTCCTATAGTCTTGGATGACGAAGCAGTCTAGGAGAAGGAAACACTAAATTTAAAAAAAAATGTGTGGGAACCTCTTGTGAATCAAAATTCTCATTGAAACTCCTACAATGGATTTACACACCCGAAAGAAAGCGACATCTACTACGTTTGGTCAGCTTTTGTCCGGATGCGGCTGGTTCGTTTGAGTTTGACGCAACTGGCTCAAACGAGTGGGTGAATGCCGGTACAGGCAACTGACAACAATCGGGAGAATGTTAATCATCCCTGATATATATATATATATATATATAAGAGATGATATATATATATATATATATATATATATATATATATATATATATATATATATATATATCAGGGATGATTAACATATATATATATATGTACATATATATATCAGGGATGATTAACATATATATATATATATATATATATATATATATATATGTGTGTGTGTGTGTGTGTGTGTTTGTGTATGTATATATATATGTATGTATATATATGTATACATACATATATATATATATATATATATATATATATATATATAAATTTGCACTAAGCCAGAGTAATATGAACCTCAGTAAAGATAATCTTACATCAAGGAACTGACCTACGAAATAAATATGCTACCAATCGTACCCCGAGAGGCACCTATGCATATAGTTTGGGATGTACATGCAGACATGTACGTTAAAAACACTTGACTTCTTGACTAAATACCAAATCATCAGTGGAGAAAAGATTAGGCAAGGAAAATAAACACTTAAAATTAAATTGCGCTTTCTTGGAAATTATTTCGAGCGTACGACGATTTCGTGTTGCAGTTCTTCGGTTGTCCATGTTGCAGACGCATATTTCTCCGTCTGTATATTCCGGTTTGTTTATTTTGAAACATTTACTTTTGTACAAGACATTCAAAGTCTGTGTTTATGCGTTTAATGATCTACATCTTTTGGCATGTGTCTCGTAAATTTTATGATTGTATTTTTTTGTTCTTTTGTGGGTGCTTGTCTTTTGAGAAATTCGACCATACACTCAAACACCTCTGAAACAAAAAAAAAATGGAAAGAAAGTAACGCCAACTGTATTACCTTTCAAATATAAATTCGTTTTGGCACATTTTTTAAACAAATTTAAGAAAACTCGATACAATCAACCAGCAATTAGGTAATTGCACACACACACACACACACACACACACACACACACACACACACACACACAGTGCGCTATGTCTCTGAGAACGCATGAGATGGAGAAGAGATCTGAGGCAATACAAATGTTGTCTGCAAAAGGATGCGGAGGATACTATGGAATGAACACATATGAAATAAAGTTTTAAAGAAAATCGAAACGAACGGACGCATATAGGCAGCATGAAGAGACATTTAACATTTTTAGAACACATAATGAGAAAAGAGGGCTTGGAAAATTTGACACTTTGAAGGCAAGAGAGGAAAGACAGTGGAAGGCAGCGTATAACTAACCTAACGATCTTGTTTAAATTACTGACAGAACCTGGATTAAAAAATATGGCACGAAGACGAAATTTATTAAGGGCTAAAAAGTGGATCCATGGGCGCACACGTCCTGAAAGTTCTCGTCACATAGAAGAAGAACTGATCAACTACAACTAAAAATCTTTTATCTTTTTTCAGCCCAAACATAGAAGCTTCAACTCAAACGCAGGAGAAGTAAAGGCTTGTCGTCCTCGTTAATTTAGCCTCCAACCACACGGATTCCGAGATTGCAGCCTTCTTGAATATCGCAAGGACCATCGTATAAAAGATTTAAAAAAACGCCATGATTCTTGCAAGAATGTTTATTCAATGGTAGAAAAGATTTTTAAAAAAATATTGATCGTCAGACATTGTTCGTCCAGCAAGACTAGGATATCATATACTCGGAAAATCATGTGTCGAAGTCAACAATTAGAAGTGTGTTGCATGAAGACATCGGATCTCATACTATGTCATGAGGAGAGTGCAACTTATGCCCAATCGTACGCGAGCATGCCGTGTAGTTCGGTGGAAACACTTGCTAAACACTAACACGAACGACCACGGGAACAGGCGCTACTAGAAAATAATGAAATTCAGATAGCTCAAAAATCAAACACTTTGATAATAGCTAATGAATACCTAAATTCTCCAGTTTTTGTGCAATATATATATATATATATATATATATATATATATATATATATATATATATATATATATATATATATACTGTCTCTGAATGACATAATTTAGCTCTTGAAAATACATTTCAATTCAGCACTGTTGAGTGATAAGCTAATTCCATAAACAGCAGCCACCTGCGCTAATGCAAAGCTCTTCAGTAATATGAATGGAGCACTTTGGCTGATTGGCATTTGTTTATATTTGTAAGAACAAAACGTTAGAATTAGTTGTGTAACTCTATCGAGTGAAGATAGCTCTTGTTGACGCCAAATCAGTGGTGTTTCAATCCTGGCTTGAGGCATTCGGATGTCTAGTCGCACCGAGGAGCTGTGATACAGCTGTGATATATATATAGGAAACCTGAAAGATGGCCCGAAATATAGAAAAATAAATTCCTTAGCAAAGAAATTTTGTTGGTCATTTTTTTTCTGACAAAAATAATATGAACGAATGTATTTAAACTATTTACACCGTTCGGACTCATCTTTATTGCCATATTCACGACGTTCCGGCCTTCTTCGGTTGATATTTGTTGGAACTTCGAACCGAACCCTTTATTTAGTCCACGTGGCTAGATTGTGCTAATTCCACGTGCCATGCCTTTTTTGGGTATCTCAGTTTCGGTTCGAAATTCCAAAGTATATCACCTCAAAAAGGCCGGAGCGTTCAACGGCCAAAACGTCATTAATATGGCAATAAAGATGACGACAACAGTCCGAACGATGTAAATCGTGTAAATAGATACAATACCTCATTTAAGAAATATAGACATATGATGACGAAATGAACAGCGTTGATTATTGTTAAATGATTATTTTAGGCACTTTGCTTGGAGAGAGAAATGTGCTATATGGCCATTTTATATATTAATGATTCTTTCTAGTATTTTTCCTTTTTATGTGGAGAAGTTGTTTTAGTAACCACAAAGTTGAATGATTTTATTTCAGCTTTTGGTCGAACCGGGGAATGTTCATAAGTTCTTGTGCATAAATGAACGAGGCCTCTACTCAAATATGGTTATCCACTAAAAGTAAGTTTTAAGTAAAAACAAAATCAGCCGGATTAATAAATTAAAAAAATCCATCACTTCTTTAAAAATTGCTTTGTTTACATTACAATACGAAACCGAGAAGTCATGAAGGTTTCGAGAGCCTGAGAAAGATTTACATTTATAAGGCACTATTCAACTTTGACTGGTCGGCGAAGCACTGCGTGGCTGAATCGGTCTAAAGCGAGGCGAATCTAACAAAAGTTTCTCCTGCCAAAGAGGTTTTATGTTCGAATCCTACCGGGAACATATATTTTTCTTTAATAAGATTACTCGAAAAGTCAGGCTGGTAGACAAAAATAAATAAATAAGCTGAGCGTCTACTCAAATATGAGTATCCGCTAAAAATATTAAGTAATATATATATATATTGTTTTTTTCTAATTTAAACAAACTGTCTGTTTAACTTTTATTGTGTTTTAGAATAGTATATATCATACCCAATCAAAATTATGGATATAGCGAGAAAAGTTAATATTTTCTTCCTTATTTTTAAAGTACTTCTGAGATTTTTATTCATCCCCAAGAACTAGACGTTGTCAGTGTCGCAGACAAGATTTTGTTGACTGCATCCAGGTATTTTTGGAACGTTAGAATTCAGTTTAATTCATATTCATATGTGATTGTCAAGCGTAAAACAGTTTCACAGAACTCGACATACCAGAAAAAGTATTAAATATTCATAGGTGCTATTATTTTAAACGCATATTATTTTTTTCATACAGACTTAAATAAACAGAGCTTATCGGCTGAATTTAACAAAACCTGTTTAAATGAATTCTTACCGCTAAAATATATCATATATACGTTATAGTTTATGAGCATTACGAATCGTCACACAGAACAGCAAGATAAAGTTCAACAAACGTAAGAAGATAGACAGAACTTAGAATTAGATAGCTATAAATGTTCTTTCTTTTTATGTCCTTTCAGGACGTAGGTGATCATTGCTCTCCACCTCCCTCTATCCCTTGCAGCTCTCAACGAGTTCCTTCCCTCTGCTTTCTCCCACAGACCACGTTCTGTCATCCACTTGCTTAAGCCCGCCAAGTATGTTACACGTTGTTTTCCCTTGTCTTTCTTTCCCCTCTATTCGACGCGTGAGTATCAGATTCTCCAGGCCCACCTTCCTCATTATGTGGTCCAGAAACTTCAGCTGATTCTTCCTGATGTTAAGTATAAGCCTCCTTGTTTGCTACCTCTCTAAGACCTCATCGTTGCTCACACGCTTGGACCATGATATCATTAGCATCTTTCTGTAGAAGCACATCTCTGTCGCTTCGAGTCGCTTTTTCATCAGTGAGGAAATCGTCCAACATTCACTGCCGAAAAGAAGGACAGTAACAGCTCAGTATTCTTATCTTTGTAACCAAAGAAATCCTCCAGTCTCGCAATACTCTGCCCAGCTTTTGGAATGTTTCCTTGGCCATCCCATTACGTCTAAGGATCTCAGTGTCGCACATACAGTCCTCTGTCAAAACACTTCTCAGATATTTAAACTTCTGCTTTGAAAGTTACAATAAACGTAACTACAGAACAAATAATTGACAGAACGTAAAGTTACCAAGAAGGAACAAATTAATTATGATAAACGTACAACATATGTATATATATAGTGATTTTCTAAGTATCACTTAGATGTGCGACAAGGCCAAATGTATGGGGTACTCAGTGAGGATCGAACTCACTATTCATTTGTAACTGATTTAGCGAGGCAAGCTGGCTAAGCATTACACCGTCCCGATGTGTCCATTGATATTCTAAGCGTAGCTTAGATGTGGCACAAGGCTGAAAGTATGGGGCACCCAGTGAGGATCGAACTTACTATTCAGTCGTAACTGTTTTAGCAAGACAAGCTTGCTAACCATTACACCACGCCGAGTTGCCCAAAAATTATTTTCTAAACGTTTGCTTAGATGTGGCACAAGGCCGAAGCATGGGGCACACAGTGAGGATCGAACTCACTACCCAGTCGTAACTGTTTTAGCAGCTTGCTAACAATTACACCGCCTCGAGGGGCCCTACATGCATGCATATATATATATATATATATATATATATATATATATATATATAGAACTTGTTGATTATATATATATATATATATATATATATATATATAAAAGACATTTTATATATATATATATATATATATATATATATATATATATATATATATATATATATATATATATATAAAATGTCTTTTTTATATATATATATATAATCAACAAGAGAACTTGTTGATTATATATATATATATATATAAAAAAGACATTTTATATATATATATATATATATATATATATATAAAATGTCTTTTTTATATATATATATATATATATATATATAATCAACAAGTTCTCTTACAGGCATGTTTGATTGAATAAGTTATAAACGTTATGTCTGCTTATTTTGATAATAATCCTTTCATATTTACTAATACTTTCCGTTTATTACAGTTAAATGTGTGTGTGTGTGTTTGTGTGAATTTGGCCATTTTGATGTGTTGTAATGTTAGGAAGGTTTTCCTGCTAAATAAATTAGGAGTGAGTAATGAGTTCTATACCATTTTTATCGGATCTGTCTCTTGTACAGATAATGCATCATGCATTTTGTTGAAATTAAATGGCAACCAAATTTACCTAGGATTATCCAAAAAGTCAATCTGCTTACGGTATTGAATGACTTCCTTTAAGTTATCGACCCCTTCCATCTCGTGGAATTATTCAGTCATTATTCAGGAGAATGGAGGAGCTAGATTTTTTTTTTCCTTTTTGACATTTGTTGTTATATAAATTAATTGACAAAAGAATAGATGATCTTATTTGTTTCTATTTTCTCAGCCCACCTTCATTGTATTCTAATAAAAATTATGAGCATAAACTATCCTAGCATCGCCAATCAGACCCCGAACTATCACCAGTCACGATGAACGGATATCTTCTCGAGGCGGGCCTGTGCCTCGAGAGGATATTGTGTCTCAAACTCACACTCTTTCTAAAGTGGAATTCCTATATACAATTCAATACTAAAGATGCAGGTAAAATGATCGGCTCCCTGTACCGCTCCAATAAGTACCTAACTACTCATACTATTCTCTACCTGTATAAGAGTCAGTTCAAGCCGAAAATGGAGTACTCTTGCTATATTTGGGTAGGAGCTGCTCAGATCTTACTTTCCGGCCTTGGTAGAGTTCAAAAGCGTCTCTGAGTCCTTGTAGGAGAAGAATTACTTTCCACATTCCAACCTCTCTCTCTCACAGGCGGGATGTGGCAAACCTCTCAGTGCTCTATCGCTACTACCATGGAAAGTGCTCGGAAGAACTGCATATCCTGTTTTCACCAGGTCTGACTTTCACGGCTAGGACCCGTCATGCCATTTACATAGTAGCAAACCACCCCCATTCCCTCCTTATTTTATCGACAAGAAATTCCGCTCGAACAGCTTCTTCCTGCAAACCACTAGCCTATGGAACAGACTTCCTAGAGGATATTTCCCCGATCACTACAATCTTAACCTGTTCAATCTAGAGTCATCCGTCATCTTCCCTCTTATCCATATAAACTACCCCTAATTGTAACCCTCTACCGCGTGTGACCTCCAGGCATTGTAAAGGGTGAACATTACTGTAAAAAACAAACCTGGTTAAGCTTAATATATGTCTATATTTCTGAGATGAGGTATTGTAAATATTTACAATGTTTGGACTATTGTCTTCATATTTACTGACACATTGACGACGTTTTTGTCGTTGTACGCTCCAGCCTTTTTCGGGTGATAATTTCGAACGGGGCCCTTTTTTATAATCTACGGGAGTAGATTAAGAACAATCTACCCCATGGCCTAAATAAAGGGTTCGCTTTGAAATCCCAATAAATATCACCTAAATTTGGCCGGATCGTACAGCAGCCGAAATTTCGTGAATATGATATGAACGATAAGGTCAACAGTCCGAACAATGGCTACATACCAGTGCGCCCACGTCGCTACCAAATGTGACATAAGTTCGAAATTTAAAGTGGCTTTAACGGTAGAACAATTGGCTAAGACCCGTCAGTATTTCCCCCTTCAGGCGCTGGGCAATGAACCCAGCCCCCACCCGAAATAGAGATATTGTTTGGGGGAAGGTCTGTGGGACTTGGGTTTAATATTTTTTTAAATTCTCTCGCAGAGGCTTTCGCTTTAGTGTAAATAAGTTAATCTTGGTAAATAACTATGCATTCACACAGGCAACGAGTAAATGACTCATTTGAATAATTAACATTGCGTCACCCCAAATTAAAATGTGCTATCTGCATTTTTGTAGCTTTGAGATATTTGAATTCACATTTTCTCTAAACATAACATTTTCATAAATTGACAGAATTTTTTTATACTCTCGGGATTAAAGTAAGATTTTCGTACAAAACATAAGTGGGCATGTAGGTCGTTGCAGAGAGAACATTCCATGGTCGATAATTTAAAGCTAAAGACCGAAAATTGCAAATAGAACCTTTGTTTCTCAGGTAATAATTGAACGAAAAAAACAAAAAATAGCAAAAAAACAACAAAAAAAAAAACAAGCAAAAACATGTTAGACTCCATCTTTCCCTTTTTCTAACTTTCTGTTTTTTAATTTATAATCTTTTCTCTCAAATATTTTCATTTTTCTTTTACTTGAGTTCTTGTTTCAAAAGAATGAGACTCAACTCAGCAAATCTCACGTAGAACGATATCTGATGCCCGCATAAACGAGATTTTCCCACTGACATCTGACCTTTGCGGCGTCTCCGTTGACGCGGGAGGTTGAGGTATACAAGTATTTTTGTTTATCATTCTATACATATTTTTACATCAGGCTACGGACTTAAGTGTGTGTGTGTGTGTTTGTGTGTGTGTGTGTGTGTGTGTGTGTGTGTGTGTGTGTGTGTGTGTGTGTGTGTGTGTTTGCGTGCGCACAAGTGCGTGTTTCTGTGTAGTAATGCAGTGGTATTTCTATGTTAGTCCAGATACAAAAAAAAATATTTGCCGTCCTGTGTGTGGGCATATTTATATAAATACAGACTTAAAGGCATGCACATACATACAAAAATGTACACACGCATGCACAGACGCAAACATGTACACGTATATCATAGATGAAGAAAAAGAAATATAAACGGAAAAGATAGTGATATATAGGTTGATGCAAAAGTTTGCACCATTTCTTTAAGAAACTATTACATTCTTCCCAATTAATGTTCTTTGTTTTCCTTGTCTTTCGGTTAAATAAAAAAAAGATTTCGGTTCTGAATTAATGGCATTTTAAAGGAATTTTCCATCCCATGCAAAATTTGGAACCGTTAACCATTAGATGGTGCGAAAAGCGTCAATTCTAAAAATTACGCCGCATGTGGAAAAACTTGTCACCCAAAAGCATGATAGTTTGCATGAAGAAGAGACTTCTTTTTCTTTCTGTGTATTGTGTCTCTTCAATACGTGGCGATCAAGGCCTTTCAGATCTTCTTAGCTTTTGTAGATCTTACTATTGTTTGTTTTACTAAGCCGCTCATTCTCTGTTCTGGCATCACTTTAGACACGGTCGTCGGGTAGGTTTCTCCTTTATGTTCATCTTACTTCCATATGCTCCTTGAGTCTTAAAACTCTCTCATTTCTTAATATTTTGCTTAGCTTTTGGGATGCATTTTTTTTACTGTTCCATTTTCCATCCTCTGTCACTACCGAGAAATTTAATAATTCTACTCGCATTACATTTTTGTACTTGCTTGATTTTGGTATTTGCAATTCGTAGTTTGAATCTTGCGTTTTTTTTTTTTTTGCTGGCAACCATATATCCGCGCTACTTAGATGCATGATAAGCACAACATTGAAAACTTGGCAGGGTCATAATTATCCATATGCTAGAATTTAAAAAAAATTAAAATATTGAAAAAATATAAAATTTCATATCATGTTATAACGAGGCAGTCAATTCGACTGAATCTGTGGGTTGTAAATATTTAAAGAATTTAAATTTAGCGTAATTAACATTTTCATTGTTCCCCTCAAGCCATGTACCTACAACAACGTTGTGAAGAT
>OZ038477.1:66455163-66482663 GCA_964036315.1 Acanthosepion esculentum | reverse complement strand
CCCGTCTCTCTTCTTCTCACTCTCTTTACCTCCCTCCTTCTCACCCCTCTCTCTGTCCTGTCTGAATCAAGGCCATTAAATTTCTCTTTTACTTTTCTATTTCATTTCTTTTTTTTTCTTCTTTCAATTTCCTAGTGAATTTGGCGTGCATGTTCTTTGGCTTTTTATAATATGTTATTATCATTATTGCTGTATTTATTGTTGTTGGATCTGGAAAGTTGTTTTTACTTCTATATGCGAAACCGTATCTTTTTTTGTCTTTTGTAATTGTTGCTGGTGTTGAGTCTGCACCTACCACCGAATTTCTAAGTAACATATCTCAGGCCATGATTAACACAATTTTGCCTTAATATTCATACCCACCAATTCTTCTTTCTTTCTTTCTTTCTCTCTTTTTTCTTTCTTTCTTTTTTTCTTTCTTTCTTTCTTTCTTTCGTCCCTCCCTCGCTTGTTCTTTCGAGTTTTTATCTCTTTTTTATTAATTTTATTCTTTTTTCGTCTTTTCGATCGGGTCACATCCTTTAATTATTTATACTAATTTTTAGTCGTTTTTCTCTCTTTTACTATTCAAAATATTCTCCTTCACTTTCTCACTCTTTTATGTAAACAACATGGCCAACTTATACGATTCTGATATTGCAGATTCTCCCATGTTTTTATGTAGTAGAAGTTTATCTCTTCTGTCGTCGTGAAAGTGTTCGCCGATGTTCCGTCTTTTGAAGTATCTCTTTCGATATTATTCACTTGTAGCTTAAAACATCTTATAACGACTCCAATATTTTTTTAATTTCTCTATTTAATGTGTTCTCATCCTTTTTTTTACATTTAAGTATGAAGTTAATTTTAAGAAATGAAATTAACTTCTAAGAGTTAATAATAAACTGCAAAAATGAATTCAAGTCCGACATTATCATTTAAGCGTTATGTGGTATAAGATTTCAAAATTGAAAATTATACAATATAGCTCTCAAATATTTTTCAGAGTAAATAAAAATAGTGTGGGAAAGCAAAGCTTATGGGAAATAAATGGAAGAAAATTCAAGATGATTTATTTCTTTGTTGCTCCAGTCATATATATATATATATATATATATATATATATATATATATATATATATATATATATATATATATATATGCGTGTGTGTGTGTGTGTGTCTTTGTATGTCTGTGTGTGTTGATGCTGTATCAAATTATTTTTTAAAATAACTTGCAATTTGCTGACACTGATTTTTCTAAATAAAGTTTAATCTTACTTGCAATATTTTTTTATTTTCTAAGAAATATAACTATAGACGCCCTTTGACATCCATGAGTTATTTGTCCCAAACTCTCCTTAATTCTACAGAAACTTAAGTCACTTCTATAAAATTAAGTAATATTTGTATATGTTTTATATAAAAAAAAATGTTCAGATCGAAACTGGTCACTATCGTAGCTATGCCCGGAAACTTAAAACCTTCTTTTCTGTAGATAGAACCAATATTTCCTTTGCTAAATAGCCCCTTTTGAATTTCCTTTGCTGAATAGCCCCTTTTGAATTCTTACATCTTACAGTGTACGATATGGGTTTGATCTAAATTTATTTAAAAAGAGTAAAGCCGATATAAAAAAATTATCCACTTTGATGTTAAGTAATTTGCAAAGACAAACATATCAGAAAGAAAAAAATAATGGTTCGGACTAAAGCAAGTGGATGACAGAACGTGGTCTGGGTGAGAAAGCAGAGGGAAGGAACTTGTTGAGAGCTGCAAGGGATAGAGGGAAGTGGAGAGCCATGATCGTCTACGTCCTAAAGAACATGGCACATAAAAAGAAAAATAAGGACCCTCAAAGTGATCAAAAATGCGAAAGTGCTTCCGCTCCCACTTAATACAATGCGAAAGCTATATAGTTTTTATAATGGCATGAAAAATTCGTCAGCTAAAAAGCATATTTGTATAAAAATAAATATTATCATCAGAATAATTGTGTCATGAATAAGAAGATAGTTAAAACAAATTTGGATATATAACAGAAAATATAAGTGCGATTTTCAAATTGGGCTAGCTGTAAAGAAAAAAGTACTGATTTCCATTGTGTAAAAAAAGTCTTCGATTTAAAAAATTAGCATTATCAATCTTCATGATCATCTGGTTGCAGAGTAATGACAAGCAAGTAAACTAGAGTCTAGTAAACTTAACCCGTGCCACATTTATAGTTAGCTTCATATTAAGCTTATCTCTCTCTCTCTATATATATATATATCTATATATATATATATAGTTCGCACACATAACGATAGCTTGTGGGTAGGAAATCTGACTGATGCAAAATAGGTCGGGTTTCGGATGCCTAACCACATTATCTGTGACACAGCGAAAAGGTCTGTCTGTAAATATATATATCGTTTTTGGGTCTGATGATGTCTAGAAAGGCGAAACGCGTAAACAAAACTGGTGTCAATGACACGTTTTCCATTTTTCAAATTTATTAAAAAATCTGTTGAGATTCTATATCCTATTTTAAGCAAATTGTTGACACGCAAGACAAATGGACAGACGTAAAAACATATAAATCTTTTACTTTCAACCCATTCTGAAGGATTGGATGAGGATTTGCCTTGGATTCATTTCAGAAAAGGCTATATGAATTTCAACGGTTTCGAGCCATTCTGAAAATGAGATGAGGGTTTACATTTAATTCGATACAAAAGGCTAGGAAAATATATTAACAACTTTCGACATGAACTAAGAATTATCAAGAAAAGCTACAGAATAAATGTTAACGGCTTCTTAAAGAGACGCTCATTTTCTTTCTTCTTTAATCTCGAGAAATGCCAGGTTAGAGAAAAAGTACTATGATACACACATTTCTTTATTTCGTTTTTGGACCTGATGAAGCCTAAAAAGCCGAAATACGTAATCAAATCTAGTTTCAATGAAATATTTTCCATTTGGCAATATTCTTAATATATATATATATATATATATATATATATATATATATATATATATATATATATATATATATATATATATGAATGAATATAAGATATCGCACATTGAATGGTGGTGTTAATATTATAATGCTCGATGTAATATAACAGAGCTATTATATATATATATATATATATATATATATATATATATATATATATCTGTGGCTGTTTGTGAGGCCGGCTACTCATTTCTGGACACTTCCGTCTACTAACGTGGCTAGCGAATTCCTATTACTGACATCAGCTCAGGTACATTTTGCTAAGTCACGTTTGTGTTTGTTCAATACTAGTTTATACTATAACTATGCTGAGTGTAGCAACGTTACAGTGTCTAGATTTTCTTGCTAACACAACCATCGGTGACCATAATACAGTTTTGGCTACCATGATTGTAGCGTTGAGGAAAGCATCCGTTCGTTGGAAAATTTTAAATCCAATATACCTTTTTCTTTACAAAGTTTATCAGCATGGCTATCCGTTTTTCATATTTCTAGTATTTACAAATTTTAGAGTATAGTTCACGGTAAAATGTACTGAGAAAAACTTTGATTTTACACGTATCGTTTTAATAGTATGCACCCGATGGAGCAGTGTTAAATAGTTATAATTATAAAACTCATTTTCCCATAAATTCCAATAAAAGACCATTCGAAAGCTATAAAACAGATTAAATCAGCGAACAATATTCCTTGGCATCACTCAAGTCAAAAGGCACAATGGCGTCAGGATATTCAGTCATACGTAATATACGCTTGGGCGATTGTGTTACTTGAGAATCATGACTGACGAGGGAGAGATTTTCCCGCAGTATGTTGTTATTTATGTTTTCCAATCAAGGCTATAGAACCAAGTCTGTCTTGCTATTCTAACCCTAGCTGGGAGGAGAAATGATGGATCCACACCTTTCCTTAAGGTTATTTGCGCGTAAGTGAATGTAACGAATCCGGCTGGCATTCGAACTCGGCTCTCCGACTTCTCATTCCAAGCCGTTATCCATTACATCATAAGGGACAACGCCTATTCAGCACATTCTTCATAAAGAATGCAGTTTTGTTAATGTTAACACCTCAAAAACGAAACTGCTCTCTTTTAATCATTTTAGATGACCCTTTTTAACTTCCATCAATATGGCTGATGCTAACCACCAGGAGAGTGACTCATCGCGTTTTCTCGTACTAACCTTTTCAGCTGACATGAAGTGGAAAGAGTTTACTGAAACATTTAGTTCGGTATGTCTTGCTAGACATTTTTTCTCGACAAAATCTCTCTTACATATTTATAAGTCTACCATTCGTCCTTGCTTTTAATATTTTTGCTATATCTATTCTGGTTCTCCTGTTATATATTTTGAAATTGTTGATAAAATTCAAAGAATAATCTGCAATGTTATTGGCCCTGACCTGAAATCTCGGCTTCAGTCCTTTTCTCGCCGCCGTAACATACCTTCCCTGTGCCTTTTCTATAGATACGTTCATGGTAATTCGGATTAACTTTCTGCCATGGTACCTAGATATGATGAATGTAACGCTGTACTATATTGACAGCAAAGTCCCGTCATTTTACAGTTAAAAATGGCTAGATTACCCGTAAGTTCTACGCTAATAGTTTCTTCTATCGCACTTCTCACTTGTGGAACTCTCTTCCGATTTCTTGCTTTCCAGTCAAATTTGATCTTCAAAAATTTAAATGCAATGTCAATCGTCATATTCTCTATTCTCTCTTCTTATTGTCCTCTCTCCATAACAGTAGTTTTTCTCATATTTTCTAACTCTGTAACCCCTTGCTTCCTTGTAAATTTATTGTCTTGCTTGTTTAGGGTGAAATGATTAAAAATATTCTTTTAACTGTCATGAATATTGTATGGGGAAAGCTTGTTTTTCAGGACTGAGTATCAATTTTCTAGTACAGTAATTTATGTTAATATTGCTTTTGTGTTCTTGTGTTACTGAAGTTCTTACGTAAACAAGTAAAGAATTGAAAAAAAAGAAAATAAAAGAAAAATATATAAAATGGGATCAGAGAGAATCAGGTTTAGGTGTTGATAACCTAAATCTAAAAAAATAAAATAATGACACAACTTCATCAAATACGAATGTCATGACTAGGAATGAAAATACGTAGTAAACATGTCTTTTTTCATTAACATCTTTATAGGTGACTTTCTGGGTAGAAGAAAAGTGTAAGTTTAAAGATTTATTCAGGCAACGAGACGGAAATTATGAACGGTATCAAATATCTCTGAGGATTCCTTACCATTGCAGCGTATTTAGCGCTGGGTTTGATTCATGTTCAATCCACTGAGAATCAAACTCACTTCTTTTATATACAGTGTCTTCCCAGTACATAGACGAATATGTCTCTCCACAAATTCCTCTCCTTTATGCCACTAAGTATTATTCGCTCCCTTCCAATCTCTGCTTTGCCATCTATTTGCATTTAAGTTGTTAGTTTAGCCACTTTGGCTCATCTTTCACTTTGCTCCTCTTGCATTTAGTAAGTCCTATGTTCCCAAAGCACACTTTCCCCATCAGAAATTTGAACTGTATCTGTCTATTCTAAATCTACGTGTCTTTTTAATACTTTGTTCTTTTATTGTTCTCTCACCTTAATAGTGTTTATTCTCTCATACTCACTAACAGTATCCCCTTAAGTCTTAGTGGCTTGTGGTGAAATGATTAAAAACAATTCCCTTTGCTCACATGCTGTGTCGATGGCATACTCAGTCGCCTTCTGCTGCCTCAATTTCCCTTTCATTTTTTAGGGAAATACCTAGCATTATTAACTCTCATGTAGAATGATTGTGATTACGTATCAATTCAGCAAACCTTTCTTTGTTTCTAATGAAATTTATCTGTTTCTTAATACTTCGGTAGTTTTTGAAAGGCACCTTCGGATTTCGGTGTCACATTTTCCTTCAACTTTTAAAATACTTCGCGGATAGTTAATTTTCAGAATTTACTTAATTTTGGAATCTCGAATTTGGAGTTCGTATCGTGGAATGTTTCTCTTGTGGACAACTACAAATTCTGTTTTCTCATAATTGATGACAGTTTCTTTCTTCTTGCTTTGTATATTATTACATTGTCTAGGATTTCCTGCAGTTTTCTTTCTGTAATTCCACCAACACGGTGTCATTTGCGGATCTTATGTTGCTATGATTGTGTCATGATAAAATCAAGGTGGGATTTATTCTATTTAAGGTCACCTCACTGTAACTTCTTTTTGCCACGTCCCTTCATGGATTTCCACAACTTCTTATCCCTTGTGGTTCCTTTGCTAAGGCTCTTGACTCCACCCCAATTCCGTCATCAAGTCACACGAGTTCGTCGGGTAAGTGTCTCGCTGTCTTCCCCAATCACACTTGCCCTCAATATGCCTCGCGTGGATTAAGTTTTCCAAGTCCACTTGTGTGTCCAACGAATTTCAGCTGTTTTTTTTCCTAATTTTGAGTATAAATGTTCTTTCTGTGGCCATTTTCTTTAAGTCTTTCTTGTTGATTATTCGCTAAGTCCATGGGATTCACAGTATCCTTCTGTAGAACCACATTTCTACTGCTTCCAGTTTTTCCTCATCCGTGGGGCTTGTCAAAAATTTGCGGCCATATAAGAGGATGGATATTAGATCGCAGTCCAACATTCTTTATTTTTTGTTTCTAACGAAATGTTTCCGTTTCTCAGCACGTAGATTAGCTTTTGGAATACTTCCAATGCGGGTTTGGAATACTTCTTTTTGCGGGTTTGGAATACTTCCAATGCGGGTTCGGGTCTCGATGTCGCATTTTCCATCCTCGCTGTATGGGTTAAAGAAATGCGGTGAGAAAACTGATCACTATCTTTCTATTTTTATGTACTCTCGCAAACACACTAGTGAAATATTAACAATAATACAATACTAAATCACTAAGGATGCTAACACTAGTACAATACTAACTAGAGAACAAATTAAATGCCTGGGTATGCTAACACTAGTACAATACTTGTTGTCGATACCTTCTCGCATCCGAGCATCGGGATCGTCAGACTCTCTCCCTATTCCTTTTCTCTCCTCCGTGGTGGCGGAGATGGCTGTGAATCGAAGAGAGACTGACGAGACCATTCATGTGAATTTGATTTTCGTGGACAACTCTACGCAAAAGGGAAGCGCACACACTTTGACAGAAGGGATTCCCTCGTGGGTCAAAGAGGATTGAGACAGGGAAGATATGGCAAACCCGGTTGCCAGTAATGGCTACCATGCCGTAACGCGAATTAGTCCTAAATTTTATTGTCGATAACTCCAAAACGGTAGATTTTATCAAAATTTCTTTGTTATTTTCCAATTAAGCATGTACATTTATACCAAAATATAACTATTCGGGAAATTTTTATTAGAAATTGAGCGTGCGGCTTAAAAAGCAAATTACCATCCGTAACTTCATTGTAAGTGACCCCTACACAAAGGTATTTAAAGTGTGTAATATTTACTAATTTCACTTACTGAATTTTTATGATGGTTTCAGAGTAGGTGCTATCAGTGCTTTCTTTCCAATTCTACATTATAATTTCCCTTTTGGAAAGGGGTATCTTGAGTCCTATTTCTTGAAATATTTGCTGGAAGTGGTTGACTTTTTTATTCAAAATCCTTTTTAATCCAAACTATTCAAGTCTATGTCATCACCATAACCACTCTCCAATTATCATCAGTACATTAACATCGGAAGTGAACACAGATTTCTATCAGTAGACTATTTTGTGAATGCAGATCTACCGGAAAATAAGATTAAATTGAAATGAACATTTTAAACATAAATTTACGCTATGGTAACTAAATGACTGACCATTTTTAGTAAATCTTGTTTCATATCAACTTAATGCTTAATCCCAAATCGTCGGTAACACATTGGTCATTATAGTAAAAGAAGGAGTGTTTGGAGATATAGACATGTGTATGGCAGTGACTACAGGGATTAGACAACTTTTTGTCTTTGGCCATTATAAACATGAATAGGGAACCTACATTGAAAAACGACCTTCTCTTACATACTGCACACATGGAGAGATGGGTAAATATAGGATCAAAATTTAGCATCAGTTTTTGTCCTTGATTATACACACACACACACACACACACACACACACACACACACACACACACATATATATATATATATATATATATATATATATATATTTCATTAAAAACGACTGACAAGGTGCTTTTATTTAGTTTTTTATATAATTTCTCGTGCAATCTAATAAATTAGATTGCACGAGAAATTATATAAAAAACTAAATAAAAGCACCTTGTCAGTCGTTTTTAATGAAATGTGCTTGAAAGAAGGATTGCTGCCTAAATACACAAATATATATATATATATATATTTTTTTTTTAAATTATAAACTATCAAAATAAACAAACGGCAATTTCTGTGTCTGGATGAGGAGGGAACAGTTGAAATTCAAGTTTTAAACTAACTGAAAAAAATTAGTGAATTTAAACGTTTTTATTTTATAATGAGTTTAATATTATGAAATGGACAAAGTCCGACAATTATTTAAAGACATTTTTATGTTTAACATTCTTTTTATAGATACAAGTATTTAAGTAAATGCTCTGTTTTATAATAAACAGTATTAAATAACATTTACCGGCCTGAATTTCCGAGAAACTTTCATAGAAAATATTCGTCCTCCGTTTATTATAAACAGAGCATTTACTTAAATACTTGTATCTATAAAAAGAATGTTAAACATAAAAATGTCTTTAAATGAGTTTAATGTAACACAAACTTTGTAAATTTATTCGAAATGTCAATGTCCTTTATGTTTTCATTTTCGTGAAAACTTCCTCGTTGCTAACTTGTTCAGTCCATGATATTCTATGCATTCATCTGTCGAACACCATCTTTGCGGCCTCAAATTTCCTCTTCTTCTGTGAGAAAATTGTCCTATATTAAGTGGAATCCGATCAGTACTTGAAGTCATCCGAAAAACAGAATTATTAGATTTGCAATTATAAGGAGTAAAGTCATCAATATTTACATTATTCGGACTATTGTCCCCATCTTTGTCGCCGTATTTATTACAACGTTTCGGCCTTCTTCAGGCGGTTGGAATGTCGAACTGAACCCTTTATTTTGCTCACTGGGGTAGATTGTTCTAGTTCCACGTGCCATGTCTAATGGATGTCAGTTATCAGTTATATCCTGTTAATTCCCCTCTACAAGTTCTTCACCGCCTTAACCAGCTATTGAACTCACACTCTTTGAGTCCTGTCACTGGAACTAACCAACGCCTTTATCCGCTTTGCCATGTGTCCTTGAGGACATCTGTGGGTGGATTTCTGGGTATTATAAACCTAATGTCTTCAGCAACCATTTTTACCAGTGCTCATAAGGAATCAGCACATATGCTAGGCCACAAAAATCTCCTGAGCCGACCAAACATAGAAATGAATACAATATGGGAACCAGTAATAAAGAGTGTCAGAGAAAAGCGATAATAACAAAAAAAAATGCAATGTGAGCTCTGGTAAAAACATGTATGATAACAGTAAAAATACGGCGTCAAAGATTAGGACAATAGTTCGTATAATCTAAATAGTGTACATATTACCTCATCTCAGAAATATAGACATATACTAAAGTCATCAGCTTTATCTCCTATCCAATAATTTAATTTCTTCTTTTCAGATCGATTCCTTTATTATAATGGCGTCGATGGTTAAGTAGACCAATTCTTTCACAGAAGGCTTTGACTCCATAGTAATGTTGGTGGAGGACGAGATCTATTTTGCCGAGTCTTTCACGCTTGTCCTTTGATTTTGCCTGTTCTCTTCGGCTTGCTTCGAAATTATTCGTTCCGTTGGCGATGGAACATCACCAGTTGGTAAGGTCGTGTGGTTATGTTTCAAACGATTTAGACACGAGTCCAGTAGCTTTTAGTGTTATTTTGAGCTGGTCCTTGTATCTTCGAAAATGGCAAGCCTGTGGTCTTTTCCCTGTATTGAGCTCACTGAATAAGACTAGACTCTTCCATTCTAACTACATATCCTTGACCATCGAAGATTTTGTTTAATGGAAATCTAATCAAACGTGACTTCAACAACAAACATCTGAACTTAACAAAAATTAAGGTCTATAACTCTGTTGTCATTTCAACTTTGCTATATGGCTGCGAAACTTAGAGTCTGTATCGTCGCAATATCCAACAATTAGAACGCTTTCACCAGAAGAAAGTTCGTTGAATCTTGAACATCAAATGGAATTATCATGTAACCAATACCAAAGCCCTAGAAAGTGCGAATAGTCAAAGGAGTAAAGTTCTAGGGTGGTAAGGAAACTTAGTACCACTTTCCAAGCGTAGTTAATCAGACTGAGTCGGTATAAAATATCTTGAAAATAATAATTCTTGAAGAAGAATTATTATTTTCAAGATCATTTTGTATCCCGTTCCCACCCCTTCACCGTTGAAACTGTTAGGTGTAGACGTCTTTTCTACTCCAATAGCTTCATGTCTCGCACATCTCGCCTATGGAACTCCCTTCCCTATTACTGTTTCCCTGACAAATACAATCTCCAACGGTTTAAGTGTAGTGTCAATCGTCATCTCCAGTTGCCTTGATCTATCCACTTCCTGACATCTTCCATTCCTATCTGCTCTCGATCTATATATCCCGTAACCTCCCTACCTCGATCGGCCCTCCGTCCTTCTCTTTCTCCACATCCCTTCCTTTACCACTCCTATCTGCTCTTCCTCAAACCCTTCTGTAACCCCTTGCGTGATAGTGGCCACCGGCCTTGCTCGGGGTGATATGCTTAAAAAAAAAAAAAAAAAAAAAAAAAGTATGATACGTCCTTTCAGAATCTGGGCAATCATGGATCTCTAAAACATTCCCTCTTTTGTTCCTTTACTTTTTATTCTTTAACATCTCTCTTCATTCTTGTTCTAACAATCACAATAACTCCTCAAGATGGCTGTTCTCTGTTTTATTTTGATTCTCTGGAATTCCCTATCCTCTATGAGTTTTAAATTCCCAAATCTTCTTCTTCTCATTAACTTTCCCAGAAATTACAGCTGTCGCTTTCTGAATTCAAATATCAGTTTCCTTTTAGATCCTATTTTCTTTAAAACAACTTCGTTGCTCATAGATTCTGTCAATGGCTCTTCCAGTATCGGTGACAGAACTATAGTTGCTTAGATGTGGTACAAAGTCGAAAGTATGTGGCACCAAGTGAGAATCGAACTCACTACTCACTCGTAATTGTTCTAGCGAAACAAGGTTGCTAATCATTACACAGCCTTGAGTTGCCGTCGATCACAGAACTATATCGCTTTAGGTTTCTTATTCATCCGGGAGGAGATTGTCCAATATTCACTGGAGAGTAGATTTTACGAAACAGTTTTTTCTTCTTAATGACATGTTAATAATTACTATTTTTTTCTCCAATGTATCTTTTGTTATTTCTATGCCTCTTCGGATTTTTTTCTCACATTTTCCTCGTCTTGGCTATGGCGATAATAAACACCCATCTGACAGCAAGGATTCTAATTGTGAAGTTTTGAGGAACCTGGAACCAGCTTTTAATTACTGTCGTTCCCAGGTCCACCTAACAGAGAGTGGTAGGACCTGTTAGGGTCCCAGCTATGTGCAAATAGTGAGCCCTAAACTAGGGTCAAAATGTTATGAAATTGTAAAAATAAATTTTAATAGTAAAAATACCACCAATACATTTTCAGAGTAAACAAAAAAATTACAAACAATACATTATTGGAATAGGACGAGGAAAATTGCCACTTTTGAAAAGAAAATTACGAAAACTCCCTTCAAAATTTAACTTCGGCATTAAATGAACAGTTGATATGCCATTAAACAAAGTAGACTATACCTCACATATCCCGTCGGTTTTTAGCCATTTTTTTCTTACACAAATTATTCCATTAGTATTTCAAGAATTTTCACGAAATAAAGAAAAGAAAGAAGGAAAATAAATAAATATAATATGACCAAATAAATATTGAACATTTTACTGAAACTTGAATAAACAGCATTAACAAAAGTAATATTGTAAATAGCATTAAAAAAAACAAAAATTGAGAACACCAGGACAGGGAGAAGAAGAAAATGAAAGCGAAACATCAAACGACTAAAAACGAAAAAAAAAATTATTTCATTCGAACATTATTTAAAAAAATAAAGTTTATTTATTCGTTCCCAATTTAGACTTAAATGTTAGGGCAAACACTTACTTCATGTCAGATGTTTGGTAGAGTCAGGTCAGAAGTTCTATTTATATATATATATATATATATATATATATATATATATATATATATATATATATATATATATATATATATATATATATATATATATATATATAAAGTAAATAGAAAAATAAATAGAAAACCTGCCAGAAAGGAAGTAAATAAAGAGAGAATATGTGTTGTAAAATTATGGCAAAAGTAATACTTTTCACATGAAATAGAGTGTTTGTGGCGCGAAATGTTCGGGCGTCTAATATATTTTGAACTGATGATAGACAACAGCAGCTTGAAGGTGTTTAGTAACACATCGTAATCTAAAAACAAGACTGAATATAGAATTAAAACAAATAGGTAATTCTTGTAGTGTAACATATACGTGCGGCTCTCAGATATGTGAAGACACAGACACATCCACACACACACACACACACACACACACACACTAACGCACGCACATAATGTATAGCGGCTCTGAATGATAAATCGAAGAACAGAGTTCGAATTTCAGCCGAGTTTCTTACATTTGTTTATGCAAAAATAGCCGTCGGAAAGGCATGAATTCAACTCCCCTTAGTTTTCGGTTAAATAGTATGACAAACAGGGTACTGTATCTTTGGTTGGCAACGAGACTAGTAGAGAGACAGTATTGAATGTTAAGCCTGAGGAGGATCGGTTGGAGACCTTGTTTCAAATGTGTGTACCATTTCTTTGTGGTTGATTGCTGAGTAATTATTTATGCCTTTGCGTGCATGGTTGGCGTCGTCAGGTCAGGATGAAAGAACAAAACTGTTTGTTTTTTGCATTAAAACAGTTAATGCGTGTTTGTGATTTGAAATTATCTCACTGTTATTCTCTCTATTAGCTAGTATACCTCATTGTGCTGCTATTGATTTTGCGATGATCGGTGATATTATATATGAGCCTGGTCTTAGGTTTATCTACAACAACTGTGGTAATTACGTTAAGCTACGCTTCGAACAGATATGAACGTTTGAGGGAAATCACGGGAAATTTGTAGTTTAAAAGAAGTAAATCGACCTTGCTAACCAACAAAACACTTCCTTCATAGCTAAACTGGTATAGCACGTCAGATTATATGACGTGTATGATACAGGTTCGATTCCTGTCGGAGGACGCATATATTCTGTGAAATCTCATGGATATTCAGGCTGGTATATGTTGTTAATACTGTTTATCATAAACAGAGCATTTATATAAATGTGTTTGTCTATATCATTAAGATATAACAATAAAATATATTAAAATAAATGTCGGAGAGTCCATTTCATAATACATATATATCAGGTCATCCCATAACTTCTGTCCGAATTTTGAATTTTGAAACAAGTGACCAAATGTTACATGTAATTACAGATTCAATCAACAATGTATTTTCCCTGATTATCTATGACTTCCTTCCATCTATTAACAAGCTTACTAATTCCATTACTGTAAAATTCTTTTGGCTTTGATTCGAAGAACTCACAAATGTCAGTTTTAACCTCTTCCTGTGTTACAAAAGCTGTTTCTTCCAAATGATTCTGTAAGCTACGAAGCAAATGGTAGTCTGTAGGAGCAAGGTCGGGAGAATAAGGTGGATGAGGAATTTTCTCCCAACCAAGTTCTTCGATCTTTTGTGACGTGATTGTTGCTGTGTCCTGATGAAACATCACCCGTTTTCGATTCACTAGAGCAGGTCTTTTTTTTTCTCAAAGCTTGGTTCAAACGCTCTAATAGCTGACAGTATATTTGAGCATTAATTGTTGCATTAGGTGGTAAGAATTCAAAGTCAATTATTCCTTGGCAATCCCACCAGATTGAAAGAAGAAACTTTTGACCATGAAGTTCCCTTCTCGGCTGTGGCTGGGGTCCTTCCCCTTTACCAAGCCACTGTCTACGACGCTTAACATTTCGATAAAAGATACATTTTTCGTCGCCAGTCACAAGTCTATCCAAAAAAGGTGAAACAAGTTGGCGAGAATGGAGAGAAGAGCGGATGCCAACTCGGGATTTGAGGTTGTTTTCAAACAATTCATGAGGCACCCATTTTCCAAGTTTAGGAACTTTTCCAAGTTGTTGAAGATGACGATGAACAGTTGTATGGTTTTAACTGAGAACCACTGCCAATTCCTCAACTGATAAAGCAGGATTTAAAGGGCTGCTTCAAGAAGCTTTTCATCAAACTCAACTGGACGTCCGGTTCGATCTTCATCTTCAAGGGTGAAATCACCACCTCTGAATTTTGCAAACCATCTTCTGCAAGCTCTTTCATTCACACATTCCTCTCCATAAACTTAGTGAATGTTTCTAGCCGCTTCGGCTGCTGAGTTTCCTTTCTTGAACTCATAAAGCATTATGTGCCTCAAATGATTCTTGGGTACTTCCATGTTAGCAGGGTTTTAATCAAACAAAATTTAATTTTATTGTTCTCTGATATAAAATTTGATCAGTTTAAATGCATCTGAACATAAAAATAATGTTCAGCTCCATTAGGCATTATAAAATACTCTTTAAATTTCGTTCATTTTAACAAAAAGTTAAAATTCGGACAGAACATATGGGATGACGTAATATATATATATATATATATATATATATATATATATATATATATATATATATATATATATATATATATATATATATATATATAAATACATATATATATATATATATATGTATATATATGTGTGTGTGTGTGTTTGTGTGTGTTTGTGTGAGTGTGTAAAGATTTCAGACCGAGTATATTTATAAAAAGACAATATAAGTGAATTAATAAAGACAAACCTATCTTAATCGATGCGTTTCGTCCTCTGAGAGAATTTATCAAGGCAAATGCAAAGATTTTATTAGTAACACATGTTTAGCAAAACTGTTAGGATTTTTCAAAATATTTAAGTTTAGGATCCCTTAGAAAATTTAAAAAAAAAACAATTTGCACTTGTATAAGAATACTTTCTGCAAGATCAAATCTGATGTCTTTTTACAAATATACTCTTTTTGAAATCTTTACACACACACACACACACACACACACACACATATATATGTATATATATATATATATATATATATATATATATATATATATATATATATATATATATATATAACCTATCTTAGCCGACGCTTTTCGTCCTCTGAGTGACATTATCAAGACAAATGCAAATATTTTATCTAGTAGAAAGTATTGATATATATATATATATATATATATATATATATATATACACACATATGTATATATATATGTATATATATGCATATATATATATATATATATATGGGAAGAAAGAGAGAAAGATGTTTTATAACGTATTAACGAAAGATTTTATTAATTTCAACGAACAATAGTGCAAACTACTTGGTCAATGAATGCTGATAATTTCCTTATAAGGAAACGGCTAATGTATGTGTGTTCAAGTGTACATAAAAGGGTCAAATATTTGTATAAGTCTCTGTGTGTACATCTATTTATGCATATGGACGAGTTTATATACGAACAATCTCTACTCCTGAAATATATATATATATATATATATATATATATATATATATATATATATATATATATATAGTATCCACTAAAAATACCGTTTATATAAAAAAAAAATGTTTACGTTAGAAACAGATATGTATATTTCAAGGGCTAGGGAAAAATCTATGTTTAAAGGCACTATTCAGCTTGGCTTGCGCGTCGGTGCACTCTGTAACCGAGAGATCAATGCGCGCCAGATATAATGACGGTTTTCCCTGGGCCCATATATTTTCTCTAATAAGATTTCTCGAATATTCAAGCGGGTAGATGAAAATACATAAATATATTGTTTAATAAATAAACGGAGTATTTACTCAAATACGAGTCTAGCATGAAACAGCCTGCCGCCTCTGAGTGTTGATTTCAATGTTCACTTTTATATTTACATACGCTCTCTCTCTCTCTGTCTCTCTGATATTGAGCACTTTATTCCGTATAGCACACCTTAAAACTATATTTCTTCATATATATATATATATATATATATATATATATATATATATATATATATATATATATATATATATATATGTATGTATGTATGTATGTAGAGCCGTTGTCTGATTTTCAGTCAGTCTAACTTGTACAGAAGTATACACACACAACCAGGCATATATTATATTAGATACATTTTTATCTATATTTATACACATATATACATATTTATATTGTACTCATATATACCCGTGCACACGTACACTCACACATGCATGTACACATATTAGATACTTTTTTCCGTTATATATATATATATACATATACATATATATATATATATATATATATATATATATATATATATATATATAACGGAAAAAGTATCTATATATATATATATATATAAGTTTACTTACTTTGCTTGAATGCAAAAGAATTATGTACACAAACTTTTGACTATGTTAATATGGACACAGCATCAAGTTCTCACTGCTAAAAATAAAGTCGACTTAGAAAAATGTCTCTCTGACATATTTCAATAAACATTGTATTACAAACCTAGAAATCGGTAAAGATTTTGGAGTCGTTATTCTTGGCACACGCGCGTCGAACATGGTCTTATCGGCTTTTTGACAGTGCATTTAATTAAACTGTAAACGCCCAAACATGATAGATGAAAATCTCCGTCCTACAATGTTAGTAAATTGACACATTTGCGCCCCGCTTAATAATAAACATTGGTGACCCGTAGGTCAAGGGTTCGTGACCCGGTACTTACACTGGCCAAATGACAGCTCTGTGTTGATAAGGCGAGTTAAGTAAATGGAAATCTTAGCGTCGCCTGCTTCTTCTACCTTCTCTCCGATATGTTTCAAGCTAAAAAAAAAAGTTATAAATAAATATTAGAGCGTATAGTCTAGTTCTCTTTCTTTAATTCGTTATTTCTTCTTTTTTTCTTTTTTTTTTTGTGGCAAACCCAAGAAACATACAGTGCTTGTTTACATGTAGTCGATGCCTTTATCTTTGGAACATGCACTTTTGCTCGTTGTAGTTTAACTAAACCTAACGTAACACGCACGCAAGAATAACGCTTGCAGGTTAAGGTCACATTGTCTGACTGTCGATTCCTAGTAACTGGGCTTCTTGACACTCACACATCGAATACGACGGGACAGTCCACCAAATAGATAAACGAATCTCAAAAGGGCTCTTGTTCTCAGCAACTGTTAACATAATAGAAAAAAAAATCTAAATGAAACCTAGTTGAAGGGGAGTGGCAGTCTTGCATTAATGCTATGAGTTCGATCCACATTACGTGCCCACAAATGTAGCTATGTACCGGGGAAAACTATAATTAGTAAATTCTCATTGTCTCCCTCCCTCTCTCTCTCTCTATCTCTCTATCTCTCTCTCTCTCTCTCTCTCTCTCTCTCTATATATATATATATATATATATATATATATATATATATATATATATATATCTGTGTGTCTGTGTGTGTGTGTAATAGAAAATATGAGAAAATTCAAAAGAGAATATAAAGGACTATGTTGTCTTTGACATTCAACACAACATGTTTATATATATATATATATATATATATATATATATATATATATATATATATATATATATAAAAGTGGACATGGAAGTCAGCACTTAGAGGCGACAGTCTGTTTCATGCTAGTGCAATGCACTAGCATGAAACAGACTGTCGCCTCTAAGTGCTGACTTCCATGTCCACTTTTATATTTACACACGCTCTATCTCTGATATTGAGCACTTTACCCCATAAATATAGCACACTTTAAGACTATATTTCTGCATATATATATATATATATATATATATATATATATATATATATATATATATATATATATATATTCCTGTAGGTAACCTTTTTAATTTTACATCGCACTTCTCCGTGTAATTGTAGTGTGGGTCACGGATGTATTCACACACACACACACACACACACACACACACACACACACACACACACATATATATATATATAGATATAGATATATATATACAAGTTTACCCTCTATAGACCCGGAGGCCACTGGACGTAGAGGGTTACATTAGAGAAAGGGGAGATAATGATGAAACATCATCTGGGTAGTTTGTTCTATAGAGCAGAGTTTCGCGGGAAGAATCTGTTAGAGTGAAACATATTTATCACCAATGGAATACGGAGGGAATGTCGGTGATTTGCTACAATTTAAGTGACATGGTGGGTCCTACTCGTGAAGTAATGTAGTTCGTCTTGTAACACTTCCATGGAAGGATAGAGGAGTGAGAGTCTCGGCACATCCCGCCTGTGAGAGAGAGTTTCGAGTGGGGATATAATTCGCTACCTACAAGGACATGGAGACGGTTTTAACTTTATCAAGATTGGAATGTAAGGTCTAGGTAATTCCTGCGCAAATATGACAACATTACTCCATTGTATATATATATTTATGAAATACATTTTTAATGTTTTGGCACACACCATCAGTGATCATTTTAGCCGAGGTTCATTAGGTGATTTGGATTTTCAATATCATACCCACTCTCTACGGTCACCCAACTGATACTGAGCAGGTATCGACTCGTGTGCCATCCGTCAGCTACAACATTTCTCATTTTTAATCACACATTGCAACTCATCTTGGCAATTTATAGTCCAATCACGGATAAGTTCCGGTTCACCAGCAATCTACACTTAAAAAAAATAAATAAACGCATAGCGGTTTAGTTCTGGCAAGGAATATGGCGAAGCTCTCGACTTGAAGTCCTAAGTAACGATGTTTGTTTCCTAACATTAACACACACACACACACACGCACACACACACACACACACACACACACACACACACACACATATATATATATATATATATATATATATATATATATATATATATATGTATGTATGTATATATATATATATAGGATATGATAATGAACAAATATGAAACGTTTATAAATTTAACATGTTTCACTTTTAGATAAGCTTCATCATAAACGAAATACGGAGAAGACAGTAATAGTATTTGTGTATTTTTGTGAAGCTTGTTTTTCATTGGTTATAAATTGTCTATTCTCTGCCATATTTCACTTCTGATGCAGCTTAACTAGAAGTGAAACATGTTAAATTTATAAATGTTTCGTATTTGTTCTTTATCCTAACATTCTGTCGAATTCTAATCTATATTTGATCTCAATACAAACACACACACGCATACACTCACACGCACACACACACACACTATATATATATATATATATATATATATATATATATAGAGAGAGAGAGAGAGAGAGTCAGAGAGTCAGTGAAAGAGAGACAGTGTGTATGTATGTGTGTCGAAGAAAGAGAAAGAAAAAGACTGAGCGAGTAATCAACACTACATGGCGTTTCGCGCCTGAATACGATCATACAGCTTTGCAAAGTCATCATGCCATGTTTATTCTTATATCTAAAACGTCTATATCTATAAACACTCTATCTTCGATATTGATAATGTTTCCCCTATATATATATATATATATATATATATATATATATATATATATATATATATATATATATATATATATAGTTTAATCTTAAGCAATATACAAGGTGACATATAGTATGTTTTCGCTACAGCTATAGCTAATGTTTAGAGTATTTCTCTTGTATATTTTTCCAGTTTGATTTCTTGAAATGCTTGTCGATGAATTTTATTAATATATTGTTTATGTTTGTATATTTTTATTATATACTCTGTTGAAGCATGTGATGTTTCTATTTCTGTTCGATTTTTGTTCTGTAAGGTGCAAATTTACTTTTTGTCTAAAAACACTATCATTTTGTACTCTTTCATATATATATTTTTTTCGCATGGTTGAATTTTAATCTAGTTCAAAATGTTATTTTGGGGCGGAGAGAGAATTTGATTTTATTAAGTTGGGTGGTTGATTGGTGGAAAGCAATGGGAATTATCGTTTGTTTTTCTGCTTCGTGGAGGTTTGATGTTACATCTAATTAGTCTACTGCTGTCATTTTTGTTTTAACACTTTTTGGAAACTTATTAATTAAAGATTTTAATAATTTCTTTTCTGCTTTCATCCGTTTTTTGATTGTTGTAGTTCCTTAGGATAATAAGACCATCATCTCTGTACAATCTTATGTTTTCTTTGTTAGTAATAGCTATGTAGCATATGTACTACGTCGAGTTCAACAGCTCAGCTCTGCCATAGCTTCCCGTGACTACATCGAATATTTTCACTTTTTACATTTTCAGTCTTACTATTTTGTTGTCGAAAATGATTGAAGGTAGAGGGTTACTGAAAGGGCTTTGTATGGCTGTAAGAGTAGGAAGTATGAACAGATTATGAATATGTGTATGACAGGTAACTGTTAATCTTAAATCTGACGAAATTATGATGCTGTGATCGGAGAAGCAAACTTTCGGGAATCTGTTTCACAAAGCAGCGATTCTGGGGCAGAAGCTGCCAGAGTGGAACTTAACAATGGAATATACAAAGGAAATGAGGATGATTTGAACTTGTATTCATCTTATGGCAAGTTTTAAATGCAAAAGTATGAATTGGTCACACTAAGGAATGTAGTTTCTCAGAACATTTGCCATGGACATAACGATATAATCGCGATATGATTGCGATAGTTTATCTGTGGGGATAGGGATGTCGGGCAGAAAATAAGAGCAGGATAAACAAAGATTTATACAGGTTTATAGAGTATCATCAACACGAAGTATTCCATGGCCGGACCATTCGTGAATTCATGAAATCCCCAAAGGCAATAGTGTGAAGTGAATACAAAATATCTCAGATCAAATTTGTACTCCAATCCCCGATTTCATTTCTCCTGCAGATAAGGTTTAGGCGAACTGCGCACATCCTTGCATGATTGAAATCGATGTCACGAGTGTGTTCATACATACGCGCATTATATACTGAGATGCAAGATACTGCTGAAGAAGTATTTATTAGTTGCACTGGAAGTAGATCCCCAAATGTCTCCGTTAAAATGTTTTCATAATAACTGGTATCATTTATCCCATCAATGCTGTTTTTTTTTTTTTTTTGTCGCGGCAGTTTTTTGTAGGTGGAACTGGTTTATTACAGGTAGACACACGAGCACGGATATAATACAAAAGTAATATATTTAAAATGATTGTAAATCCACAGAAAAATATTTGAGCAAAGCAAGATTAAAATTCAAGAAAATTAAAACAAATTAGTTTATTTTTATTATTTTTATTTTTAATTTGATTTTGAAACATCAGAATATCTACTAAATAAAACTCGGCGTTCATCTATAGTAAATCATTTTATGTTTATTGTTTGGACTATATGTGGGGCATTCAAAAAATATCGCGGAAAAATAAAATTAAAAGTTATCATTTCAAAGTATAAGCATTATCTTTCCCCATAGCATCCTGTAAGGGATTCAAACAGTCATTTATGCAATATCTGAAAAACAGAAGACTGTGAGAATTTAATCATGTCAAAGCAGCCTTGTTAAGTCATTAACAGTCTCAAAATGGATGTCTAACAATATATTTTTAAGACTAGGAAATTAGAAAATTGTCAGAACTGTAATAAAGTGAATCTCTAATAGTTTTCTATGCCGTGGACTGAACATGTGAACGACATTTTGAGAAAATGGAAACAAAAATGTCTCTTATACATAACATCAGAAAGATAAATAATTTTCTTTGGCACATAATGAAGAAGGAGGGCCTAGAAAATTTGGCACTAAAAAGACACATTGGGGACATTAAGAACAGAGGAAAACAGCGCATAACCATCCAAATAGGCTTGTGTAAATGGTTGGCACAATAGGGTTTCGGGAAGATAGCAAAAAGACAAAATTTACTCAGAGCTGCAAAGGACAGAAAATTGTGGAGAGACATAATCGTCCACGGACGAAGGAACATATCACACAGAAGAAAAAGAATGGTCTCACGTCAAAATTCTGGAAATGTGCCCATTATTTCTTGAGAGGTCTGAGGAAAGACATTGTTGCGGTGGAAAAGAATTTTCTGATGAAGCTTTTTACATCGCTCTTTAAACAATTTAATAAAAACACTTTCATAATAAGCAGATGTTACTGTTTCCCCACCTCGTCTACAAAGTCGACTAGCCCTCAGCATCCACTAAAACTGTCGTCATAAACTTGCCTCCAAACGGGTTTGCTTTTTACTTTACCCTTCCCACCTTTGCATCACCATTGTTTTGACAGTCGTCTCTCTTCAGGGTTGTAGAATTAAAGCCACCTTTTATCTGCAGTTACATTTCGACTCAGAAAGCCATCGGAATTTTGATACGATTTCTTTATAAATATCCATTGAAAGCACTGCTCTTGTCTGTTAATATTTTGAGCACAATATTTTTGGTAATGGACGAGCAAAATCTTAACTCAACTATAATTTTTCAGATACGATTGTCTGAACCGGGTGTTAGCTATTATTTGTGCAGTTAATCAAGGCTCGACCTCATTTAAGTCTCGAACACCATCGATTTCTTCTTTACTAATTGATGCTGATAATCTCCCAATACATTCATCTTCTATTCCGTCTCGTCCATTCTTTTAAACGAGTTAATCATTTGTTGGGGAAATAGTGCATGGGTCATATTTCGTTGAATAAAAAAAATGTGAGAAAAGATTTTTGCATGTTCAAATAAAATGATATTTTTTTAAACTTAAGATACACAAATTTTAACTGCAATTATTTATAATGAAATGAATGTTAGAAAGTTCTTCTCTTTGACTGTGAGGAAATGAACATGAATAGCCTTTCAGTGAGGAAGAGAAAAAGTGGAGTTGGGAGATAAGACCAAAGTCAGTCTGTTGTTGCTTTGGTGAGAAAGACAGGACGAAGAGGTTGACTCGTGTCGCTATTCTGCTATCACTCCTTATGCCGATTTGAATTAATGTTTGTTTTTTATGGTCTCATGTAGGCTTCAAAAGCCTTAGTTTATTTATTGGCGGCAGTTGATTTTATTGGCTATTTATTTTTGTCATTTGCTCCTTTGATTTGATACTATCCACTTCCGCTTACTCTACACATTTGTAAATTGATTAGTTTTTCGGTGAATTATCTCCATAAATCTTTCTCGAAGTTTTACCATATATTTGATGTTCTCTGTGTCGTGCCAGGAAGTTTCTATCGTCTGAGTCCATCCTTCAAATCTATAAATCAACCATCCGTCCTTGCATGGAATATTGCTGTTATATATGGTCTGGTGCACCCCGCTGTACATCTTGAAGTCCACAACAAAATCCAGGGACGAATATGCAATGCGATAGGTCCTGATCTGGCATCTAGTCTACAGCCGCTTTCTCACAGACGTACCGCGGTTTCCCTCTGTCTCTTCTACAATTATTTTCACGGCAACTGTTCACTGCAGGAATTTAAGCGAGCTACTAGGCTGGCATCTTGGTCCCACCCTTTCACTGTCGAAACGGTTAAATGTAACCGTCTCTTCTACTCAAACAGCTTCATCGCTCGCACTTCCCTTTTGTTGAACTCCCTTCCTCTTGTTTGATTCCCTGATAACTATAATCTTCAAATATTCAAGTCTAATGTCAATCGACATCTTCTGATACCTTGATCTTATTCTCTGTCCTTCTCTGTAACCTTTCCCCAAACACGCCTCTTTACTCTTGTTCTCAATCCCCTGTAACTCCTTACGTGCTAGTGGCACTCCCGCCTTGCTCGGAGTGAGTTGCTTAAAAAATAATTTCTTGCTTCAAGTTTGACAGTATACGTATTGCTTCAAAGATGTTTTAAATAATGGCGAAAAAATAAATCTAATGTGCTGTTAGATGAATTCGTCTGTTTTTTTATTTTTTTTTTCATTTATTTTAATTCTATTATTTATGAACAATTTTAACAAATCAGTCAAAAATAAAAAACGAAAAACAAAAGTTGTAGAGGAAGAATAGGGCTAAAATAGACACTACGGTATAAATATTTTGTGTGTTAATTCAAATAAAACGAACGAATTTATGTGATATACCTATATTACTATTAGTAATGGATCGCGGCTCGGATTGCGAAATTGGAGAGCCGAGTTCGAATTCCAGTCGAATCCATTACATTTACTTACGTGTTAATACCCTTGGGAAAGGTATGAATCCTCTTCTTCTCTCTCCGCCCAACTGGGTTCTATAGTCTTGGTCTACCACAAAAAGAAATAGCACCCTACTGCGGGGAAAGAAACTGCCTCGTCAGACATGTATCAAAAGATACGGGATCGCCTAAGCGTGTATCACGCATGGCACATAACTGACTGACCTCAAAATACTTCCGGTTCATACATGTAAGCTGAAGTTTACTGCAAACAAATATTTACATAATGTTCTTATAATGTGCATTTTCTACAAACCTTCTGAATACCTCTCGTACTTGTTTGTGAATTTCCACCCCAAATGAGCCACTCTTATTATACAAACGCTTTTTCTTGTACATCATAAAGAAAATGCATGCCTCATTGAAAATGTCGTTAAACTAGTGAATAAGATTTTCAATTAATTTCGTTTTATCAACTCAACCTTTCTCGACGGCTACAGATAATCACATTGGAGACGTCATAACGAAACTTTAAATAACGTGTTAGTGTTTTAACAGAGGTCGGAAAAGGTGACACCGAAATCCGAAGGAGCTTTCGAATAGCGAAAGTTGCCTTCTTGAAATGCTAAGCAATGTATTAAGAAACAGGAAAATTTCCTTAGAAACAAAGAAAAGAGTACTGAACTGTTTATGTAATGTTGAGTATCCTATATAACTCTATATGTTGGACAATATCTTCACAGACAAAGGGACAACAGAAATATGGGTTTGAAAATGTGTGTAATGAAGAAGTTTTCAAGGAAAATAGAATAAAAACACGTCTAGTGATTGCTACTATGTTTGCCACGCCTACATTTTTCTCAACTATGATTGGTCAAATAAGAAATACTAACTATCACAGGACAATTTACTGATCGCATTCACCATACTGAATTTTTCCTACTGTTAATTCACAAACATGCTTTTGTTATAAAATCACCGATTGGGTAATTTTTCATCCAATCAGATATTTTTTGTGTTCTCTCGAAATTTCTCCCGCCATTGTCCTGGGAGCCTAGCGATAGTAATATAAACCAGGATTCGTTCCAAATATAGACAGTAGAAGCAGAACTCAGTAGAAAGCAACTCACACGCGTCTACACAGACTATTCATTCTACTCACTGCACACACACACGCAAAACTTAAATATCATTCACCATCAGTTCTATGTAACAAGCCAAGTTGCAACAGCTCTGTTAGTTATATATAATCCTCAAATGAATTACTAATTGTTCTTCTGAAAACATCGTCCTTTCTAATATAGAACTTTGAACATTCTTATTCAGAAAACTTGTTTTATTACATTTAATCTTTCAGCTAACAGATAAAGGGAAACTACTTCTTTCTTATTGTTTCACACATTACAAAATTGTTTTGTATTTGTTGATTTTAATATATATTTTATCCTTGAAACAAAAATCAGTTTTCCATTGTTTTTCCTTAATTCAAAAATGTATAATTGTTAAATGCTATTCAACACGCAGCCACATCAATATTTTCATCACAACCAGCATTTACACACGCTTATACTTAGAATTAAAAAAAATCTGTGGAAATTTCTAATATAAAGAGGCCTTTTTGTTTCTGTTTTCTTAAAAATTCCTCTATGATCACATGACCCGTCCATATTATTAGTATTCTGTAGTCGGACTACATCTCCTTCGTCTCTTTATTCAAGTTCACTATTCTTATACACGATCTATCGTTAAATAGGCTGGAGAAATTATCGGCTCCTTGTGCAACCCTAAAAAGTACCTAACATCTCCTACCAAGATTCATTGTCAGATCAGACAAAACAAAATTTTTCTTCCAGCTGGTCTAGGGTTGCCCAGTTGCGAAGTTGATTCGGAATACCGAAATTTGTGAGGGATGTCATTTTCCACGCTACAACCACATTTTCACCGGTGCAATATCGTAAGCATATCGATAATTCCATTGTAAATATTACGACTCCTGCGTGGATGCTTCCCTGATTACTACAATCTCAACCGCTCCCATTGTTTTTTTTTTCTCTTATTTCCATACTATCCACATAAAAAAGTAACACTCTGCATTGAATCGCGCTCGGGGTTTATATTGTAGGATTATTATTAAAAGAAAAGAAAAATAGAAAATGATACAACTTTAAATGCCATTTAGGAGCAAAAATATCCCAGCTTTTTTCATTGTTTGTAATAAAATGTCTCTATTGACAAAGTATCATATGATACTGGTTAATATGAAGGAATTATTTTCAAAATAAACATCACGATGTTAGGTAAAATATGAACCGTCACTTAAATTGTTTAAATGAACTTTCCCGAACAATTTCAATAATACAATAGAGAAAATCGTCGGACCGAATGTCAATTTAAGGGGAAATAATCATCACTTTATATTTAAGAGTTGTCTCCCGTGAACATAAAATTTACAGAGTTCGTTATACATTAGTTAAAAATAAAATAATGGTAACCTGCCGATAAAAAATAAACAATACTTAAAGAAATATAAATTATGATGTGATCTGAAATAGTATAAGCAATTTCTTTTATTAAATTTCACAAATTTGGCATTTGCATCAAAGTGGTCATACTTAAGATAAATATCTTTGCCATATAAAAATAGTGCGACAACAAACAGAAAGGATTTTCTAACGTATCGAGTTTTTTATATTTTTATTTCTATTTTAATCATTTCACCCCAAGCAAAGCGGGAATGCGGGCTTACAGAGAGTGAAAAGACTTGGTATAGGGGGACCGAGGAAAAGATCAATTCTGATCGGGGTTCAAGAAGATAGAAGATGGTGATTGACGTTGCATTCAAATTTTTGAAGATTGTAGTTATCAGGGAAGCAAGGAAACGTAAAGGAGTTCCACTGTCCAGAAGTGCGAGAAAAGAAACTGTTGGATTAGAAGTGGCGGTTACATTTATCTAATTCAACAGTTAAAGGATAGGACCTAGATGCTAATCTAATAGCACCTATAGCCAAGTCACCAGGGGAAAAAGCTCGTCAGAGCAGTTGCCATGAAAATCTTTGTAGAAAAGACAGAGGGAAGCCACTTCATCCCGTACAAAACGACCTTTATTTCACGATTTGATAGGAACAACTGGATTAAATCAAACAAACGTCTACTATTTTCTCATGATTATTTTCGTTACTTCTTTCTCCTGTTTATCTTTCTACTCTGTCATTCTC
>OZ038477.1:66395163-66450163 GCA_964036315.1 Acanthosepion esculentum | reverse complement strand
GAATGGAAGTTATGCCTCCTACTACGGAAGCTTGGGTATCGGGAACACCTACGTTATAAACAGTATATATTACCTAAACAACTGGGAGACTTCACATTTGCAGAGACTGTTGCACAGTTAACAAACATTTTCGGCGAGTTAACCTCTTTATTTAACACGCGCTATAATTGCTTAAAGCTGAAGAGAGATGATAACCAAGATTGTTTTGCATACGCTGGGAAAGTGAATTCACAATGCGAAAGTTTTCAACTGAAATCACTGACCGAAGATCAATTCAAATGCCTTATTTTTGTCGCTGGTCTACAATCCCCAGACGACGCAGACATTCGTACACGTCTTTTATCTATGCTCGATCAAGACAGAGACATATCAGTACAAACATTGACTACGGAATGTCAGCGGCTGATTAAACTGAAACGCGACAACGAAATGATACAGCAGGAGCCTTTTAAATCATTCATTTCCAGCCGTGTAACAACGACGGAAAAATCCCCGACTAAAAGGAAAACACCGCCAACATCTTGCTGGTCATGTGGAGATTGGCATTATGCTCGATTTTGCTCATACAAAAAACACACGTGTCAACTCTGTTCACGTCGTGGGCATAAGGACGGATTCTGTGAACGCAAAGACAACAAAGCTACGAAAAAGAATAATACACATGTAAGAGAAAAACCTCATCACAAAAAGACAGGATATTCCCGTAAGTCGTTTTCAAATTCGATTTTTGCTACGTTTAATGTAAATTTTGAAGCTCGGAGGAAATACATAGTGGTATCCATAAACAAAAGACCGATAAAGTTTCAGTTCGATACTGCTTCAGATATCACTTTGATTTCACGTACAACATGGGAGTCACTGGGAGAACCACCCCTGAAAGACACAACGCATGTTGCGTGTAGTGCTTCCAGGAATAAAATACGATTAAATGGTGAATTAATTTGTGATGTCTCTTTCAAAGACAAACATTTTCAGGTGTGTGCTACATTACGGACTCTTCAAACTTGAATCTTCTTGGCCTTGATTTTATTGAGGAACTTGACCTTTTTAAGGTTCCCTTGATCACCATTTTCAATACCTGCCAAGTTAATTCTGCAGCAGACACGGAAAAACATTTTAAGAGCATGCTGAAAGCTAAATTTAACAATGTTTTCCAAGAGGGTCTCGGATGTTGCACAAAAGTTAAAGCCACGTTAAAACTGAAATCCGACGCAAAACCAATTTTCAGACCCAAGCGTCCGGTACCATATGCAGCTTTAGCTACAGTGGAAATGGAACTAAACCGCCTCCAACAAGCAGGAGTTATCCAGTCTACAAACTACTCATCCTGGGCAGCACCCATTGTCATGGTGAAAAAGGCAAACGGCAAGGTACGTCTATGTGCAGATTTCTCCACAGGACTAAATGATGCACTGGATATACATCAGTATCCACTACCTGCACCGGAAGACTTGTTCACAAAACTAAACGGTGGAACTTGTTTTGCAAAATTGGACATTGCAGATGCATATTTTCAAATAGAAGTGGATGAAGATTCCAAAAATCTTCTCACGATTAACACACACAAGGGTTTATTCCAATTTTGTCGCCTTCCATTTGGTGTCAAGTCAGCATCAGCAATTTTCCAGCAAACAATGGATACAATGCTCACAGGATTACCAGGAGTTTCTGCCTACATTGATGACATCAGTATTACAGGCACAACCCCAGAGGAACTTCTACATCACTTAACTTCTGTGCTGGATCGAATTCAACAATATGGATTTCGCTTAAGATCGGACAAATGCAAATTTTTCCAAACTTCAGTTAAATACCTTGGATTTATATTTGACAAAAATGGACGCAGACCGGATCCAGAAAATATCCATGCGATAAAGCAAATGGCAGCACCAACGGATGTATCGACTTTACGTTCTTTTCTGGGCCTCGTAAGTCATTATAGTTCTTTTTTACCAGAACTGCACAAGTTACGTGGACCTCCCAAATAATAACAAAGGAAAATCAAACACTCAGTAACATCAACTATGAACACGGCCACAATGTCCTGACAGTGTTTGGAAAAAACATTATCTCACTCCAGATACATATAGAAAAATCCATACTTCCCAAATATTTAATCTCCTGCACCTGTATGATGTTTATGTCTCCAGTTTTTAACTCGCATTTTCAGATATTTTCTTTTGCTGATGGCCATACTAACTCTCTTTTTGTAGTTGATGGATAGTTCTTTTTTCTCACTTTCGTCTACCATCCTGTCTAGGAGGTCCGGTAGTTTCCTTTCGAATATGGTAATTGTTGAGTCTTGACTCATTGTTGAATCTCGCCTATTGCATGGAATAATTATGCAACACAAAATGTACTTAGAACAAGAATGTATTATAACAAGAAAGTGTACACAATAAGTACATATAGTATTTCTGTATATTTCTGGGAAGACGTTCCTGGAGAATGTGTTGACTAGTCGCAGTCGATCAGAGTCTCTAGTTGGGTATCGTGATTCCTCCTCCTCGTCTTCCGGTACCAACCATTATTTATATAGTTGGTAGTCACCTATGCAGATTAGGTGGATCCTACCACAACACCCCCTCCCAAGCCTTGGAATCCTTTTGGATTTCAAACTGGCTTTTATATGGGATGATGATTATGGTTATTTCTTTGTAGATCCCCTTTGCATAGTTCATATGTATATCTGTTTTTTTTTTCAATATCTTTTTCGTTTTGGATTCACGTCCAATGGGTCCGTGAACTTTCGTTTCCTACCGGATCTTCTCGGTTCAGGAGCACTCTGCGGAGGTTCTACTTGAAAAGTATCATACATTACATCAATGGGATCTTCCTCCTCATCCGGTATACTCTCTTCATGCTCTAGCACGTAGCATTTTTTGAGTTGGTTCTGGTGCCTTTTATGAGTATTCTTCGGCCCTTTTATTCTGTAAATCAGGTCACCGATTCTCTTATCCACTATGCCTCGCTCCCAGAACTCAATGTTGTTTCTATAGCACTTGAAAAACACCTTCTCTCCGGGGGTATATCTTTTTCTAGCTGTATACATAGTGTTCTTTATTCTATTTCTTCTTGGCAAAAGCTTGTCAAACACTGACTTAACTTTCCTAGCGAACATTAGTTCTGCTGGTGCTATGTTTGATGGTGTTCTCTGGTTAGGCGTGATTCTGTATACTTGTAGGAATTGCTGAAGCGCCTTTTCCGTTGGAACTCCTGAGGCTTTCTTCAGAGCGCGCTTTAACGTATCTACAAATCTTTCTGCGAGTCCATTGGATCTCGGATGATACGGCGGCGTCGTTATGTGGTTAATTTGATATAACTCACAAAATTCCTTAAATTCGTCAGAAGTGAATTGTGTACCATTGTCACTCACAATACACTCTGGCACACCGAACCGTGCAAATAGTTCATGCAAAAATGTTGTTGTGGTATTGGACGTAGGCTTTTTGCAGCGTAGTACTTCCGGCCATTTTGTAAAGCTATCTACCACTATTAAGTAGTAATAATCTTCTACTGGACCAGCGAAATCAATGTGTAATCTTTCCCACGGATGATCCGTCTTTGGCCATGGTTTGTGTACTATAGGTGGTGCCTTAGCTGCTAACGCACACCCTTTACATCGATGAACCATGTTTTCGATATCCACATCCATTCCTTTCCAATATACAAAGCTTCGCATTAAGCTTTTTGTTCTATTAATCCCCGGGTGACCCATATGAAAGTTCCGTAGGATTCTTTTCTGCAACTTTTTTGGTACTACTACTCTCTCACCATATAATAAAATTCCGTCACAAATTGAATAGATCTCCTGCACTTTTTGGTCATTTGCTACCATTTTACTTTTTATTCCTAAAATGAAATCATCGCTTTCAGATTCTTTTTTGATTTCCTTTGATGTAACCGGTAGCTCTCTCACAATGTTGTTTACCATGCTTTTCACCACATAATCTGCTCTGATATTTGCAATAATTGTTTCTTCGAATCCTTCATCTTTATTCGGTACGAGTCTTGATAAGGTATCCGCATGAATTATATTTTTGGATGATAGGTGCTTTATGTGGAAATCATAATTGAGAAGAATGGTTCCCCATCTTAACAGTCGATTTGCCGTGTAAACGGGTAACCCTTTCTTTGACCCAAAAATAGTGATCAGAGGTTTATGGTCCGTTTCTAACCTGAAATGTCTGCCGTAGATGTATCTATGAAATTTTGTTATGGCAAAAATGATACTCAGCGCCTCCTTTTCTATCTGTGAATAACTTCGCTCTCCTGGGAGTAATGCCCTCGAAGCATGCGCAATCGGTTTTCTAGAACCATCTGGCATTATGTGTTGAATACATGCTCCTACCCCGTATGAACTAGCATCACTTGCCACTACAATATCCAGTTTAGGATTGTAATGGGTTAAAAAGAGGTCGGACGTAAGCATTTTCTTAATTTCATCAAAGGCTTTTTGACATTCTACCGTCCATTCCCATGCCTTGTCTTTTTTCAGTAGTTCATTCAACGGAGCTCTTAGATTGTACATTCCTTTAATGAACGCTTGATAATAGTTCGCGAGCCCCAGAAAACTCTGTAGTGTCGCCACGTTAGTGGACGTCGGCATGTTTCTAATTGCAATGGACCTTTCCGGATCTGGTAATCTGCCATTTTTGTTGTTTATGTGACCTAAATACTTAATTTCCTCCAAACCAAATTCGCACTTTGATTCTTTGACTTTAAATCCAAAGTCCTGAATCTTTTTAAATACTTGATTGAAGTGCTCTCGATGTTCGTCGACATTTGCACTCCTTACTATAATATCATCTAAGTAGGCACACGCAAAGTCTAAGTCATTCAACATGACGTCCATGGCTTGTTGAAAAATGGCTGGTGCCACTTTAATACCAAAAGGAAGCCTGTTGTACTTGAATAAACCACTATGCGTGTTTATCCCTAGTAACTTCGAACATTCTTCTTCGACGGGAATTTGGAGATAGGCATCTGATAAGTCGATCTTTGAAAAAATCACTCCGCCATTTAGCTTGTTAAAAATCTCCTCAGGACTCGGTAACGGGTAATGGTAGTCCTTAATTACAGAGTTCAACCCTGTCGAAAAATCAACGCAGACTCTGATTTGGTTTGATTTCTTTTTTATGCACACAATCGGCGCAGCCCATGAATTAGATTCTACTTTTGAAATAATTCCCATTTTTTCCAACCTATCAAGTTCTTCGTTAACTTTCTCTACACTTGCGAAAGGCACGTTACGTTTCTTTTTAAATATAGGCATAGTATTTTCCTTTAATTCAAATTTAGCTTCAAACTTGTTACATCTTCCAAGACCAGGTGTAAAGGTTTCCGGAAACTTTTTCTTTAATTCATCTTTAATGTCCTGTCTTGATTGCGTATTACTTTCTACTTTTCTGCAGAATGAGTTTAACGGTTTATCCCACAATTCGAATGTTTCAATAAAATCTGTACCCAACAAGTTTTCTCCATTTTTCAGAATGAAAACTTTTATTTTTTTAACGATCCCATTCAATTTCATTGGAAGTACAACCTCGCCTTCGAAGTTAATTTGCTTTCCAGTTACCGTTCGAGCGAGTTTCGTTGACTTCATTATTGTAGGCCTTTTTAAAATTTCCCATGTTTTATCGTTCATTATTGTTAAATCTGACCCCGAATCGAGTTGAAATTTGATATTCTTTTTGAATATTTCAGTCGTCACATATTTCCTCAAATCTCTATCTGATTTGATATTCGAATTTGTTTGTCTAATTCGGCTCTTGAATTTTTTCGTTTTACAACACGATCCTTTATGACCATTCTTTTGGCACATGAAACATTTCTTATTTCTATATGGGCAATTTACCTCCCAATGTCTTTCGTTACAACGTCTGCAATTGTATGGTGGGACCTTTTTATTTTCTTTTTCTTGTCTATTATTACAATACGCCGAATATTTTCTCCAATTTTTCTCTGATGGGTAATTTGACTGCTTTTTTATTTTTTTAATATAAGCAATACCAGCTTCTTCGATTTTTTGCGACTCTTTCTTTAAACTTACGGCCCGTTGACACTCCTCTGCTAACTTTTGCAGGGTAAGGCCTTGTTCAGATTCGAGATTAGACAAAACTCTACGTCTTATTTCGGCACTCTTACTGGATACCAGTCCTTGAGCAAAAATTAAGCACTTGAATTCTTCAACCGTAATCTCTGCCAATCTGAAATTGTCACAATGTCTATTCACTATAGATGCATATGTTAAGTAATCCTGATCGTCGGATTTAGAGACATTCATGCATAACCATCGCTTATAAAACCATGCCAAAGCGACATATTTGCTCCAAACAGCTCTTTTAGCAATTTCACTGTTTCCGAGAATTCCAATTCGGTTGTTTTTCTCGGTAGAATAAAATCTACAAATTTGCTATGTTCTGCTGTACCTAGCTTTCTTAGTAATAGACTGACTTTTCTTGAATTCGATCAGTTTTCACAGTCTGTGTAGAAAATATCTTCATATCGTTTAAAGTACGCTTCAAACGTTTTTTCTTCGTCTGGCACATAGTTGAAAGTTTCCAGCGAATTAAATATGGTGTTATTATAGTATGAAGAATTTCCCTCATTTGCCTGATAGTTGTTTAATTTCTCCAGTGTTAACTTTTGAATTTCTAAAAGTCTTTCCTCTTGACGTTCTTGATATTTTTGCATCGCTATCAGTTCTTGCTGTGCTATCTGTTGGGATTTGAATAATTCGGATATGACTTTGGATAGTTCATCCATCTTTAGCTGATAGTGTTCATGCAACAAGGAATATACTTTTAATTTGTGTATCCACGAATATCATATAAGCTGACCAAAAAATCGAAACAACGTACGACTTTTCTATTTTATGTCTTGCTTTTACATTCACGCCCGTGCTAATCAACTTTGGCATTTTTTTTTTCGTGAACAGAGAGCGTCGGACTTTTTTTTTTCGTTTTCGACTTCTGTTCGCGTATTCCAATGACAACGTCTGATTTTCTTATCAGAGGTAATTCGTCACTATATTGTTGAACAAATAAAAAAAATTTTTTTAAAGTTTGTTACCTTTCAAAGTCGACACGGTGTATTTGTGCTCCTTTTAATCCATGCATGTTTTTGTAGTCGGCCAATTTTTCTTTTTAGAGGGTGTCTCGTTGTAGATAATTTTTTAATTTAAAATTACCGTTATTCGTTTACGACACCTTTCAATTTTTCTGAGTGAACGTTCCTTTATGCTTAGTCGTCTTTTAACGAGTTTTACATATCCAGAAGTTCAGAATCCTTCGTCGTTATGTTAACGTTGGACTTTGAATTAATAGTTTTTTTTTTCAGCCTGGGTTCTTCAATGACTTGTCCCAATTGTTGAAAACTCTCACTATTAATTCTTTCTTCTTTCCGTATGGTTCGTTCTACTTCTTTGCCATTGTTGAAACTTGGCGTATGGTTCGTTCTACTTTGTGGCCATTGTTGAAACTTGACGTATGGTTCGTTCTACTTCGTCGCCATTGTTGAGTCTTGACTCATTGTTGAATCTCGCCTATTGCATGGAATAATAATGCAACACAAAATGTACTTAGAACAAGAATGTATTATAACAAGAAAGTGTACACAATAAGTACATATAGTATTTCTGTATATTTCTGGGAAGACGTTCCTGGAGAATGTGTTGACTAGTCGCAGTCGATCAGAGTCTCTAGTTGGATCTCGTGATTCCTCCTCCTCGTCTTCCGGTACCAACCATTATTTATATAGTTGGTAGTCACCTATGCAGATTAGGTGGATCCTACCACAACAGTAATCTAGACAGTAATATCATATACTGATAAGTTTAGGGCCACCACTAATAAATCCTGGTATGGTCTCTAGTTCCCTTAGGATACAGTCGCTCTAGTTGGTTGAACAAATAGGGGGAGAAGACACATCCTTGTTCCCATCTCCTTTTCTATATTATAGCTATTCAATTAATTTTTTAACCACATTCAGGCAGCTTGCTCCTAGTATAACTTCTGGATTATTCTAACATCATTTCCAAAAAGATCTAGTTTTCCCAGCAGTTCAAATAAACCCTTGTGCTGTACCTATGTTTTAAATTGTAGAATTTCTATCCAAAATAGAATAGTTGGATTGGATAGGATAAATATAATGTTAACTTTTGAATTAATAAGAAATTGCAAAGAGAAAATTGCTACTTTATTAACATTTAACTTTTATCAAGTATGTGAATTAATAATTTGACAAATTCACTATATTATCTGATATTAAATTGTTTGGAAAATAATGTCTGATTTTAGAATAAACCTTTTAATTATGTTCCAATATGTCATTATAATAGTTGCACAAAAATACATTAAATCATTCATAATGATTAAAGTGTACTCTTTGTTAATTTTATATCAGTTTCTTTCAGAATTTAACTTAATACATTATATACACCTGATCTTGAACATGAAAAGGTAAGAAAAACCTTTATATTACCTGACTCCACTCCAAAAAACAAGATGGATTCATATATTTCCCAAGGACATTTGTGTGATGGCATAAATTGGATCTGTTAAATAATAGTTTAGTTGATTATTATTTTTTTGAGAAAGTGTATCTCTTCCTGAGGTTGACCTTCAAGGTCAGATGGAAGACATAATATGGGATGTCAATTTTGATTGGCTGAGCTAGTGTGGGAAAAGAGATAATCTGTTCTATGTGTATCAAATTTTCCAAGCACTCTTTCTTCAATATGTCCCCTAGAAATCTCAACTGTCTCTTCCTGATGGCAAGTACAATTGACCATTTTGTTACCATTGTCTTTAGAACTTCATCGTTGCTTTTGTGTTTGGTCCATAGTATTGTCAGTATCTTTTTGTAAAACCACATTTCTGTTGTTTCAAGTCTCTTTTTTAATCTGTGAATGGATTGTCATGCATTCACTGGCATATAGGATGAGTGATATTATAGTTTAGCACTCTTTTCTTTGTTTCTAATGATATTATCCTTTGCTCGGCTTTTGGAAGGTGTCATTTGCTATCACAATGCACCTTTGTATTTCTGCATCACACTTTCCATACTCTGTTAAACACTTCCCAGATATCTAAATTGTTGCACCATTTGGAATTTGCATAGAGGGTTGTTCCTTTTGCTGATAAGCCTGCATTCTGTCTCCTTGCAGTTGATGTTTAGTCCTTTATTCTCGCTTTCATTCATTATCTTCTGGAGGAATTCTTTTAGTTTCCTTCTTGTGTCTGTTATCAACACAGTGTCATCTGAATGTCTTATACTGTTAAGATTGTGGCCACCAATTTTGAATCCTAGGAAACCTTGACATACAGGGGAAGGATATTAGAATATTCCAGAACTTATAATGGAAGCAAACTGCCTGCATATGGATAGAAAATGAATTCAGTAAATATACAAAATTAAAATAGGGTGTAAGACAAAGATGTGCCTTCTCACCACAATATATAACAGGGTTTCAATAAATAATAAAAACTATGAAGAACAAGTATTTCTTAAATGACAGCCTGAATTTATTGCTTATATATTGGGGAAGCTGCAGACAGTCCTGTCTGTACATATCTGAAAGACGACATATATCAAAGTTGGTGTTTCACAAAAGATACAAGGCATGAGTATAAATTTCATATGAGAATGTTTTTAACTGCTTGGTGTTATAATAAGATGCTACTTGAAACATATTAGAGTGATGCTTTAGATAGAATCATTTTAAGCAAGCAACACAATCGGAAAAACAGCTGTAAATATGGGAAATTTATATAAGGCAATAATAAGCAATATCACAATTTTTCCATCAAATTTTTGCAACTTAAAATGAAATCAAAAATATAGTAAAAAACAAAATGGTGGCAATGTGTACTGCTCAAGAAATTTTGGCAAAACAATAATTTAGCGATCAATATTGTCAACAATGACACACACATATTTATATGTTGAATAATATAAACAAACAAGAATGCTATAAGAACTGTGCTTAATGTAGAATATAAAATATATACAGAGTAAGGAATATAAGGAAAACAATATTCAGATCTTAGTGTCTTTAAGCAACTTTATTTCAATTTTCAGGCTGTACACGTGATGAGATACTCAATTCCTTATAAGGAACATTGTATCATATCATATATGGAATTAAATATGTTCCTCATAAGAAATTGAGTATCTCATGACTTGTACTGCCAGAATATTGTGATACAGCTACATAACTATTTACGTGTCCACATGAAACTTTAAGTTGTGGAAGACAGTAATATTTGAGTATTCTTTTTCTCATATATAAATATATATATATATATATATATATGTATACCTATATTTCTGAGATGAGGGATTGTAATTATTTCCATTGTTTGCACTGTTATCCTCATCTTTATTGCCATATTTATGACGCTTCAGCCGTTGTACACTCCGTCCTTCAGGTGATTGGAATATCGAACTGAGCCCTTTATTTTGTCTACCAGGGTAGATCGTTCTAGTTCCAGGTGCCACGACTCTTCCAGATCTCTCAATTATCTTTGACTCAAGTCTTCATGTTTTTGTCCACAACTGCAGTGTGTCCTTGAGGAATATGGCTATAAAAATGAGGACAACTGTCTGAACAATATATATATATATATATATATATATATATATATATATATATATATATATATATATATATATATATATATATATATATATATTTAGTTGGATTGATGTGTGTTTGTGATCTTGGGTTTCATGCTATTTGTGATCGTCAGACAAGTGGAGTTTGTCTGACAATCGTTAGACAAGTGGAGTTTGTCTGACGATCGCAAATAGCATGAAACCCAGGGTCACAAACTCACATCAATCCAACTAAATATGTTAGCTTTATCACTGATATGGAGTGCCTTCCAATAAGTATGGCACATATGTAATATATAAATAATATATATAAAAAATACCATATATATATATATATATTTATATACATACACATTTTATATATATATTATATATATATATATATATATATATATATATATATATATATATATATATATATATATGGGGAGAGAGAGAGAGAGAAATGTGAGATACAACACTATAAATCAAACTAATAATGATTAGCTAAATGAAAAATACTTTGTCATGCTATGCATATAGATATATCAAATTTCCCCCCCAAATTTTATTTTTAATGGACAGTTAAGTGTCCTTGTATGTTCTCATCTCTTCATGTTAAATTGTAAGCAGTATTTTATTTTGATCCCATCAACATACATATTGTTTCATCAATAAAAATAATTATCTTTAAATCTTTTTTACAGGGTAAAATATGCAATATAGAATTTTTTTTCCATATACATATTCAACCACCCAATTCCTATAATAGAGAGATGTATATATAGGTATAAATAATGATAAAACTTACTTTAGCCAACATGTTTCATCTTCTGAGGGAATTTATCAAGTCCAATATGACAATTTTATTTTGTAAGAAGTATTTATATAAAAGATAAAATTTACACTTATATAAACACTTGTTCTAAAATAAAATCTTCACCTTTGCCTTGATAATGTCCCTTGGAGGATGAAACATGTTGGCTAAGATAATTTTTTATTTTGTCTTTATTCATATTGTCCCATTACAGATATACCCTATATGAATTTTTTGCACACACACACACACACACACACACACACACACACAAATGAGGACACTGAGGTCAACATCGTGTGGCGGCAGTCAGTTTCGTGTTTGAATGCAATCTTCAGGCAAATCTTCAAAAGGCAAAAACTGTGAAAGCGAAATAAAGGAAAACATTCTAATAAAGGATGGATGGCAACCCAATATATGAAAGATACTCCAAATGTAATGCCTCATATGTACTTCCACAGTAATTTTAACAGATACAGAGAGCACACTAACACCTTTGGATAGAGCAAGTTTGTGTTCAAGCATGAAACAGACTGTTTCCAATCACTGTTGACCTCAGTGTCCACTTTTATCTTTACACACACTCTATCCCTGATATCAAGCACTTTTATCCATAATCATAACATACATTTAAACTTCTCTTATTTTGAATAAAATTTTATTTATCTGTTGGCCTGAACATTTGAGGACATATTTTCCTTAATAAGATTTCTCAAATGTTTAGGCAAGTAGACAAAATAAAATACTGCTGAAAATAAATAGTGCATCTACTCAAACACAGGCATCAACTAAAAATAACATATAAAGTAATATATATATATATATATATATATATATATATATATATATATATATATATATATATATATATATATATATGTATGTATGTATATATATATATATATATATTACAGCAGTTGACTGATTTTAAATCAGTCTACCAAAACTAGAGACTGTTTTATTAGGTATATAATTATTTACTTGTATATACCTATACATACATACACACACAGACATATACATATATTAGACCCATTTTAAGTATACTTGTACGCACATATGCATAAGAATATAGTATTCATATATACCTGTGCACATGTATACACACACGCTCACACATGCATGTATATATATTAGATATTTTTTCATGTGTATATAAATATATATTTACTTACTTTGCTTGAAGTTTTGTTAAAAATGACCAACAAGATACTGTGGGTAAGTTCTTTTTCATTTTTATTGTGGTCTTATAATTTTGTCTTTTCTGGACATAAATTATGTAGAAATTATTCAAATGTTCTCTACATCTGTATGCCTTCAGCTATACTTTCACCCATTATCAAGGATGATTTTATTTTTAATTTTAACAGAATGTATGGATTTTTTATGTATGTATCTAGAGTTATAGAAATGTTTTATTTTCCAAACACAGTCAGTAGATTGTGGCTGTGTCCATAGTTGATAATATTGAGTGTTGGCTTTTCATTTTTTTTAATAATGCTTCCATTGAATTTAGGCATAATGTGGCTGAGGCTATCATATTTGTATTGTCAACGAGTATGATGCTAATGGAGTTTAGTAGGTTACTGTGTGTATTTAAATGAGACCTAATTGAGCTATGGTCAGTGGAATATTACAGGAGTTTTCTTGTTAGGCATGATGTAGTATATCAAATATAATTATCTATGAATTTGTTTTGATCTGTTAGACAGTTCCTTAAGGGATATGTGAACTTATAAATAATATTGAAGCCCTGTTTGGATCTTTGCATGTGATAATGGATAAATATATAAGTGAAATTGCATGGGCATACAGAACATAGGAACAATTTCTACATAATTTATGTCCAGAAATGAAAAATTTAAGAACATAAGAAAAATTAAATAAAAAATTTAACCACCATACCTTGTCAGTCAATTTTAACAAAATTTGTGTAAAAGATTGATTGCTGCCCAAAAACACAATGAGTGATATATATATATATATATATATATATATATATATACAAGTTTAGGATTGGTATATACGGAATGAAATCCAATAACCAACAATCAATATTCTTTAAAGAGTGCTCAATACAGAGTAGAGCAGATATAATTATTTATTTGAATATTACAACATAAATATGTTATAAAATCACGACAAAAGTAGCCATTTTGTTTCAACACTTCTTGTGTCTTGTCAAGTGATAATATAGAGTATAGAATCTATACTCTATATTATCACTTGACAAGACACAAGAAGTGTTGAAACAAAATGGCTACTTTTGTCGTGATTTTATAACATATTTATGTTGTAATATTCAAATAAATAATTATATATATATATATATATATATATATATATATATATATATATATATACAGTGTAACCCGTGTATAAGAGAACCAGATATAAGAGAAACCCGGATATAAGAGATATGTTCTCTGGTCCCAAATTAGAGCCTGTTTTAATAAAACAAAATAGACCAAACCCGGATATGAGAGAAACCCGGATATAAGATACTTCTTCTCCGGCCCGACAACTCTCTTATAACCGGGTTACACTGTGTATACATATATATATCATGGTAAAAAACAAAATTACCTCAGCATGAGAATAGTCTATTTCTGGCTGACATATATATATATATATATATATATATATATATATATATATATATATATATATATATATATACATATATGTTAAAGATAATAGATTCCTTCATTTAAGCATATGTTTATTTAATAAAACAAAGTGCAGTAAGTCTTTTGGTGAGTTTCCCCTTGTGTTGTTTGATGTCAGGTGAAAACTTGTAAAGGAACTTGTTGAAATTGTGTCTTATGTTCTGATTGTTTCAACAGAATTCATCATTTTCAAGGAAAGTAAAAAGAAATTAAAGAGATAACCATTTACCATTTTGATGATGTCTGAAATTTAAAGCAACTCATTTGATCCCAAGAGACACTCCCGAAATGATTTACAGATATTCACTAGCCATTCTATATAAAATTTCAGATATAACTAAAAATATATCTGTAAAGGACAATATGAATAAAGACAAAAGGAAAACTAATCTCAGGCAATATGTTTGGTCCTTTGACGGACTTTATCAAGGCAAGAATCTTATTTTGAAAGAATACTTTTGTTTATAAATACTTGTTGCAAAACAATATCTTTTATAAAGACCATCAGAGGCTGAAACGTGTTTGCTTCTGTCTTTATTCATCTACATGGTGCCAAGTAAAAAAGCAGTAAATTCAGAAAAACATGAGACAACCTTTGAAAACTGGTGATGATTGATGTTACTGAAAAATTCAGGAAGAATTTCTGCACATCTGTTGAACCCCTACATCAGATGTTCTTTGAAAAGTACAATAACTTTATGCTCAAAATCATGTGCAAAGGGCCGAATGAAAGATGAAAATTGTATGCTATGAGTCACAAGACTGAGCAGCAATTAACTAATCTTTAAAGAACCAATAAAAATTAAGTAATTATGTGAAGGTTGACTGATTATTCAAGGTTACAAATATTCAAGAAATTTTTCAAGGTTATTCAATATCAATTATTCCTGAAAGATAAAACAGTGATAATAAATTTGCAGTTTTTTACTGGACACCACACACACACACACACACACACACATATATATATATATATATATATATATATATATGTACATATATATATATATATATATATATATATATTTGTTTACTTAATGCAAAATTCATGCTATAAAAATGTGAGTTAAAAATACAATTGACAGTTTTCATTATTTTCTATATTACTGATTAGATTATAAGAATTTTCGATTAGCAATTTAAGTTTTAAAAAGTCATTTTTGTCATCATTAGCTGCAATAGCAAAGATCATCAGCAAAGAATATGGTCAGAAAACAACCATGATTACAAAGTAATAAATATTTAAGAATTTCTTGTAAAAATATAATTCCTCAAAGACATGTGTTGCAAATTTTGATATCTTATAAATCTTTCAATAGGCTGATTCAAAAATAAAGCAAAAACAGTTTTAATGAAGAATAAATATTGAACTGATATCTAAAATGTAAAATGTTCTTATTCATTTTAATAAATAATATCCTGTGCTCATTCTGGTGAATCAAGATTATCTTGCGATTTTTATCTTTTTCTGAAGAAAATTCTAGGAGATACATTTAAATGTTTTAGAAGAACATCTTATCACAACTGTAGACATATAAAACAAGACCAAAAAATAATTCTTATATGATATAATGTCAAAGTTGTTATGGCATTATTGAAGTACAGTCAAAACAATCAAAAGAATTAACAAGTTGTGCACTAGAAAAGTTTCAATAGGATCCTTTCATATTTGCTGATAAGCTTTTTGGTATCATTATTGAATGATCAGAGAAAATTGCCATGTTGATACATATCTCTTTAATTTCCGAGTATTTTCAACATAGCAATGTCATCATCATGGTATTGTTTATTACAAGATAAATATTGTAGTGTCCATTATTGTTAAAGACAAAATTGTAAATAAAAAATAATATTTATGTTGGACACATTACAGCAATTTTCTCTCCATAGCTAAGTTTTCATTTGAATAATATATCCAACATTTCTAAACATTTACTATAACATACCAGTCCACATTCCCAATTCAGAAAAATCATTGTTGAAAATACATCTATACTCTTTCATGAAAAGAATAAACATAAACTAAAAATTCTTGAAACTATCTATATTAAAAAATTGAAACTAAGGCTTAATAAAATTAATTATGAATACTTCACAAATGTTTTAAAATGTGTACAATAGATAATCTGAAATGCTAAGGTTTGCACTAATAGTTTCTCTTTTCACTACACATTTTTATAAAAACTTTCCACACCATGCTTAATTACCTCCCCTTAAACAGTTTCAGCAGTCACGCACAGACATAGCATTCCTCACTCCACTTCTAAGAAATTTAACTTTCAGATGAACACAACAATTTTGACTTTGACAATAACAAATACTACAATATTTATCTTGTAATAAATAATACCCTGATGATGACAGTGTTATGTCAAAAGGACTTGGAAATGAAAGAAATATCTATCAACATGGCAATTTGATCTCTTCCTTCGATAATGACACCAAAAGAATTATTCGCGAATATGAAAGGATCCTATTGAAAATAAGTATACAGAACATGTCTAAATTATTCAATGAAACATGTCACAATGAAAATATGCTGCCAAAATAGATGCATATAAATATATATATATATATATATATATATATATATATATATATATATATATATATATATATATATATAGGTATATGTATGATAAAAACATTTATACACACAAAAGAAATTTTATGTACACATAAATATATTTCTTCCACAGGTGTTATAAATACAGTGCTCAATGTTATGAGACAGAGCTATTAGTACATATTAGTGAATATATACAATATAAAATTGTTTTTTTACAATATCAAATGTCGATAGCACTATCAATGTTGGATATTATGTATATTCACTAACATATATATATATATATATATATATATATATATATATATATATATATATATATATATATATATATATATGTATATATATATATATACATATATATATATATATATTTCTTACTATTATAAGCATTATATTTTTTATAAGTGGATATATGATTATGAGAATGTGAAAATAATGATCACCGGTCTAGAGATTGAAAGATTTAATAAATAAGATATACCTATCCACAGGAATTGAACTTGTATCCTCCTCCCAACATATATAGACTCATATATGTATATATATATATATATATATATATATATATATATATATATATATATATATATGTATATGTATATATATATATATATATATATATATATATATATATATATATATATATATATGAGAGAGAGAATAATACAAATAAAATTTTGAAAAACTGCTAATATTTTATATATTTAGATGTGATATTTATAACACATGTATGTTTTTATTCTGAAAACCCAGATATACATAAAACAATTTTAATAACACTGTAAGCATATATGTATTATAAATATTATGTATATATATATATATATATATATATATATATATATATATATATATATATATATATGTGTGTATATATATATATATATATATTATGTATATATATATATATATATTATGTATGTGTGTGTGAGTGTAAGTGCATGTCTGTGTGTGTACCTATGATTTGTCAATTTTCTAGACATTTTCAGCTAAGTGAATTGCTTTCTCTTTTCATTAAAATAGCATTTTTAAAATAAAAAATATGCTCACACTCATTACAGTGAGTCACTAATGTATCGAGTTTGTTGTTTTGTAAAAGCTCTCATTTGTGTTTGTATAATCTAAAAATAACATTAAGTTTTGAATCTTGTAATTTATTTTCCGCATTACTTCTGTGTAGAAATACTGGTTAATAAATAAATTTTCTACACATGCCTTGATAATCTCCATTAAGGAATGAAACAAGTTGGCATTCACACACACACACACACACACACGCACACACACACACATCCCCATGTGTGTGTGTATATATATATATATATAAAAGTGGACACAGAAGTCCACACCGAGTGGCAACAGTCTGTTTCATGCTTCAATCTTCAATCCATGTCAGCTGTGTGGTAGCTTGACTATATATGTTGTCAATAGGGTATCATCGGTAGCAAGGTCAGATATTCCTGCTTTATTGTATTATCCTAACTTTTATTGGGCAAGTGGCCATTATTATATTTTCAAATTATTCTGAAAGCTAGTGTGTAGAAATAACTGTGGATCAAAATGCGGTTATTTGTAGCTATCATTTAGAGTTGTTTGGTAACTTATTACTCATTATTTATTATTGATTACTTAGAGTGTTTTGTATTTACATTATGTAGAACATCTTTCAAGTTTTTTCACAGGAGTCAGAATTCCATAGGGATCTGAAATTGATAAAACAAAAACTAGTTTGTTTCTTATTAAACATAATTTTCTGGTGTCTATGGCAAACTGCTTTACATGTATTACTTGTATGTGAAATGAAAGAAGCATCTGAAATTTAAATATATGTGATATGTAAATGACTGTCTATTTAGCATAGATAAAGCATAGACTATATAAATGCCCTGATAGTAAATGTTGCACAGCTCTCGGTATGCAAGATAAACAATTACCACTGGACTGATAAAATACAAAGGAAAACACACTTCATAAAATTTCCTTCTTTTAAATTATCTAAAGACAACTTGTTTCAAATTTATTCTTTTGATCAAACAATGTCATTGAAAGACTGTTTTGTTACCCTCTGCAAAGATCAAACTGTGATTCTTATAATCTTCTAAACATATCTCATTTTTTGTACCTCAGATTTGAAAAAAAGGAAAGAATTATATTAAGTGATTCACACAACTGTTATTTTTTTAATTGACTATAATGTAATTAAAATCATGTTTTTTTTTTCATCTGGTAAATGGTAAGCCACACAAAACAGTAAAATACAAATAAGTTAAAATGCAAGCAATAAAAGCACAATATTCAATAATATAAGCATAATCAATAAATCTACATTGAAGCTATGTTTGCTGTAATTATTCTTTGGTAGAAGCCATATTTTTTATTCGGGATGATTTTGGCAAAATGTTCACTTGAATTTGAATCATCCAGCATGCTTATGTAGACCTGGCAGATTTATTTTACAACTTGCACAGCACTTGACCAATCTGATAACATCTTCATCTTTCAGAAGAAATATCTTAATCAAAAAAATAATATACTATTATAAAACAAGAGAGATTCTTTAAGAAGAGTATGCCATAAAACATACTGAAAATTTCATCTTTGGTTAGGCAAGCAACTGGCACTGAAATAAAAATATTTTCACTTCATGTTAGAATCAAAGATGATCAAATCAACATGTCTATCTGTACAGGGGTGTATCTAGGGTACAAATATTTGATTGATTTGTTTTTTATGGCTTATCAACCTTTTGCTTGTTATTTAAAGCCAGAAGATAATTTTAAATTGGAAGATTTTTTTGGAGATTATAATGATTTACTGATACAAGTCCTACTAATTAACACACAAATAGGGGAGTGATAGTGGATTCATGCCTTTCCCAAGGGTATTTGTGTGTTTGTGAATATAACAAACCTGGCTGGATTTGGAACTATGATTTCTAATTCTGAGCCAATATCCATTCACTCACATATCTAAGCTTACAGCCCCTGGTATTCCCAAGCAGTTGCCCATCTAGGTAATGATCAACCTTGATATTGCTTAACTTTGGTGATTGTACAAGAACTGGTGCTTCAACATGATATAGCCATAAGTCTCTATGATATGACAAGTAGATGGCAATTTGGAGGAAAGTGCCAAGATGCCACTGAAGAAAAAAACAACTAATATATAGTGTAATATTCTTTAAGTTAACATTAAATCATCTGACAATAGGAGTTAACCATTGCCAATGAAGGTTTACTGAGGTAGGTTTATCACCCCTGTGCTTTAAGTGGAGCTCTGTTTCTCCTCATTTTAGATAGGAGAAGTTGTTCGGTCCTGGGGATTCCAAACGTGTGGCAGCATATTCCTCATTACATTAAAGAAGCTGGGTCAGTATAATACCAATGCCAGCATGATATTGGATGTGGTGGCTGAACAAAAAACAACTTTTGTCTTTGACCCATATGCATAAGTAAGTGTATATATAAGTATGCTCCTCAGGTTAAAATGACCTTGTGTCACATCCAGCCTTTGTGGGGACACCAGGTAAATATGGCTGGCAACATTTGAAAAACTGTCAGTGTCAGATATTGCCAATGTGAAATTTTGTTGACCTTGATGTTGAGTGGTTATGATTGGCAAATTTGTATTTACTTCCTTACTTACTTGCTACCACTTGTCTTCTCACAGTACTTGTACAACAGCTTGTACAATAACTTGTGCAATAACTTATTAAAATATATCCTCTTCTAGTTTCATAATTTATGAAAAAGCAATTATGAAAATTATTCATCTTATTGAAATGCTGAAAGTTGATTTTGTTGTGTCATGTGTTTTCTTGTTATTCTTATGATATCATATTTTATTATTTTCTCAAACAAAATGTAAAAGAAAGTTAAAGTATAATAGCTTATAGATTGAGGTCTTATACTTTAAAAGATTTTGCTTTTCTGATAATCATTTTGCCAGAATTTTGTAAAAGAATATATCCATGTAGTACTCTTATACAAATTCAAATTCCCTTCAAATAAAATATTACAAATTAATGAGAGTCTTCTTGTTGAAGTACTATCAATTATTATATTATAGTAATAGTCTTAACTTGTAGTTTTTACTAGTTAGTTTGTTTTGCACTTTGGTAGGGTGCCGGGTGTTTAATGCATTGATATGAGCACCACTTTCCAGGGATAAGCCTCTAGATGAGATGCTGCTGCCAATCTAGTACTTTATGAATGTAAGCACAGTGCTAGATTGGCAGGTAGGTCTCATTATTTTAGAATTGGAATGGTTAGATGTAACTGTAAGTTCTAGGCTAGCAGTTTCTTCTCTTGCACTTCTCACTTGTAAAACTATCTTCTGACTTCTTGCAATGTTAATCATTATCTTCTATCTTATTAATTCCTGTTCTTTTATTTTACTCTCTCATTAATAATGTTTTTTTCTCATATTTTCTCAAACTTAGTAACCCCTGCATCTTAGTGGTTTTATTGCCTTGCTTGGAATGAAATGATTAAAAAAATATGTTGTTTCATAAATGGTCTTCTTTATTCTGTACTTAAAGATCAAAAGAAATATTTGGTAAATAGTTAATAAGAACCATTTTTTTTTGGTATTTGGAGAGATCATTATTGAACCATTTGCAAATTTTGGTCTGTGTTTCTTTCTTAATAGAAACTTGATGCACATTATACTTTATTCATTATATACCAAGACTGTATCATGTTTTAGAATTTGTATCCTGTTAAAACAATTTTCATTTAAATAGTTTTCATAAACACTTTTGGTTTGTTTGAAAGGATAAATAAAAACAATATATAAAATCTGCTCCCAGAATAAAGATATTAATTTTAAGATTAAAAAAAATATATACCCAAACACAGCCTCTGTACAATTTTTTTTTCTTATAAAGCTCAAAATCCATTTTTGTTTATATAAATATTTCATTGAGGTTAGTAATCCATTTTTTAAATGTACCAGAAAATATAGAAACATTTTTGTATGAAAATCAAAAACATAAATTATAAATAAATATTATTAATAACTATTTGAAGAGCTTTCATATAGCAACCTCTTATTCTGTATGTAGGTTAATCAATAAGTTTGTAGCCAAATTATAAAATAGATAATTTATTTTTAACAACAGTACTTATATTTTAAAATAATCTCCTGCTTGAACATTATACATTAAAAAATAGATCAAAATTTAGCTAATAACTAAATCAGGCTACAGTATTATTGATCCTCCATCATATTTAAAAGCATAGCTTAGTATGGCACAAAACATCTTAGATTGTAAGAATATTATGCTGTGATTGTCTTTCTAGTTTGGGGATGTAAAATAGTTACCTTGAATATCAGTATTGAAGATCCTAACTTTTTCCAGGTTTGTACAAATGACAAAAACACAATGATGAAAACCACCAACCAAAACATCCAGTAATCTCTTATTCAAGTTTTCAGTAATAAAGTTTGATTTATATAGGAGGTAAGGAAATTGAACAGAAAATAGATTGCTCTTGGGGTAGTTTTATCCGACACTTTAAGATGCTGCAAAACCAAAACATTAACCTAAGTCATGTCTGTGTCATGTTCTTAAAATAGTCTTGTTAAATCTAGACTCTCATATAAATGTTATGCATGGCATCCAAATAATGTATCATCTGTGCACAGCCATTTTCTCAGATCATAGAGTAAAAAAATGGTCTCAAGTGAGTGAATCAAATGAAGGAATCATATAGGATCTGATGAAGGGTTGTTGCCGCTGAACACTAAACAACTAATATATAGTGTAATATTCTTTAAGTTGACATTAAATCATCTGACAATAGGAGTTCACCATTGCCAATGAAGGTTTACAGAGGTAGGGTTATCACCCCTGTGCTTTAAGTGGAGCTCTGTTTCTCCTCATTTTAGATGGGAGAAGTTGTTCAGTCCTAAGGATTCCAAACGTGTGGCAGCATCTTCCTCATTACATTAAAGAAGCTGGGTCAGTATAATACCAATGCAGTATGACAGTGGATGCGGTGGCTGAGCAAAAACCAATATTTGTCTTTGACTCATATGCATAAGTATGTATATATGCACTTTCCAGGTTAATATGACCTTGTGTCACATCCAGTCATTATGGGGACACCAGGTAAATATAGTTGGCAACATTTGAAAGACTGTCAGTGTCAGATATTGTATTGTATTCAGATCCTGTAGACTTGTGCTACAGAATTACAAAGAGATTTACCAAATAATAAAAGCCACATTACTTGAAAAATTCCAACAGCAGCAACAACTAAAATGGATAGCACATGTAACTAAAAAGGAAAATTATGATATTGATGTTGATTTTACACTCTACCTTAAACAAAATGTTTCAGCAATACTAGAAGAGCAATAACAGTGGACTTGAGAAGTTTTAAGAGAAAAATTTTGAAAATTTCAACTGGCAGTAACACTAACTATTCGGTCAAAGAATGCCTAATATTTCATGTATGGAAAGAGCTAATTTCATATTTACTATTTTAATTAGTTTTGTGCTGGACTAAGCAAAGCTTAGTGAGTTTCTATATGATAAATTGTTACTGTAAGAAAAAGTACAATTTTTAATTTGAAGGTTCATCTTTTCTTTTAAAGGATCCATAATAAAAATCATTTAAATTGATATTGACACAAGAATGAAATGCTCATCAAATTTCAAACTTGTATACTTGTAAAGATTATTTGATAAAAATTTAAATGTGTGAACTCAGATCAATATGGCCATCTCATATCACAGTTTTTCAATCTTGAATATTCCAGTCGTAAGCATGTTGATGAAAGATGCATCTGATCATCTGAAAAAAATATGAAAAATTGGAAAATATTTTAATACAACTATGATATCATGGGTTAGATTTAACGGAAAAAACAAGTAAAAATTTCATTTAGCTAAATTATTACATTTATATTGAGAGTAAATATGAATTTATAGTGACAATAAAGTTTGGCAGCAAAGGAAAAACAGAAGCAATAACCAAAGTTGTATTTTCATGATGAATGTTTTCAAACTTGGTATATAAATGTTTTTGCCTTTTATTATACAAAAAAGTTAACATTATTTCATTATCCCTAAATTTAATATTATTTCACTCATAACAACTTTAAAAGTATTTCACACATAATGACTTCAAAACTATTTTGCTCTTAATGATTTTAGAATTATTTCATTTCCAATGATATTAAATTTATTTTATTCTCAATGATTTTATCATTATTTCAATCACAATGACATTAACATGATTTTACACCCAAAAATTTTAACATTATTTCTCTGTTAATGACTCCAAAAATATTTCACTATCAATGATTTTAGAATTATTTCGCTCTCAAGTATTTTAACATTTTTTCTCTGTTAATGACTCCAAAAATATTTCACTATCAATGATTTTAGAATTATTTCACTCTCAAGGATTTTAACATTATTTCAATGTCAATGACATGAACATGATTTCATACTCACATCATCTCACTCTCAATGATTTTAAAACTATTTCATTCTCAATGATTATAAGAATATTTCATTCTAAATGACTTTAATAATAGTCATGGTAACAAATCTAAACCATTTTTTAACAAAAACAAATATCTCAGTAGCATAAAAAACACAATATTTAATCAAGTGCATCATATTTATTAAAAGCATTTATTTTCTAATTTCAAGATAAACTAATATTTTTTTTTTTTTGATAACTGCTTCAATGCAACAAGACATGCTGACAATATTCGGACTCTGACAATATTCTGCAGAAATCTCAGTGGTCCTTTATAATGCCATGTCCATAAATAAATAAATAAAAATTAATTATGTGTCAAAAATAATTATAACAATTATAATTATCATTAATTCCCTAATTCTAAATCAATGAGAATTGATCTGACTTTTCTCCTCTACACAAACAGAAACACGTGACATTCTCACTATCAGACAAGCAGTTCCCATGGACAGATTATTAACACATGTGCCAATGATAATTTGGGTTCCTTTTCATTTTCAGGCCACAACAGTAACATTTATCTTTTATAACTCAACAAAAATGTGATGTAAGATAACCTCAGACACTTCTTGTATCTTTCCGACTTAATTTTCTGGACATTCATTACACACGTCCATAAAAAATACAAGAAAGATTGTATACACTTTACTTAATCTTTATCTTATCCTTCTGTCAGATTCTGGTCCATATTTGACCTACATTTGACGCCAAACTCAAAATTTTACTCAGTATTACTATCTCTTGTTTTTCCAACACCATATTACAACCAGATAATAAATAATACTTGTTTTGTACTTTTGTTTATATAAATGTTAGGGGAGGTATAATTATTTAATCAGTATTATGACTCGTCTACAATAGCATCCACTTAGAATTGGCTAGCTGTTTGTCTGCATATAATTTCACAAATTTTCTATGGGATTGAGATCAAAGCCCATGCCAGGCCATACCATCTTCCTTCTGAAGATATTCATTTACTTTCTTTGCTTTGTGGCATGGAACACTAACAATGCATAAATATGCTGCAGTCATCTATGTGCATATGAATCTATTTTATCCTGCAATAGTTCCAGGTACAGTGGTCATTTACGCTTGTTCCAGTATCCAGGACATATAAACCAAACCACATTTACTAGGAAGGTGTATCATAGGTTGTATATTTTTCATCAATGCCTCTTTCCTGCGGAACTTGTCCCAATGTTTTTGCACAAAAAACACTATTGTGTGGATTCATCAGAAATAAGGATGCTTTTCAATTGTTTTTCCTACCATTTTTGTGCATTTTTTCATTTTGGGGCAGGTTTGTCAGATCTTGAAATGTTTTGACCTATCTGAGAGAAACAGTACTATAAACTTCATCTATTCCGGAGAAGCAGAATAGTTCAAAGATTTTGCCCGGAATTTGTCAGAGATTATGAAATGATGGATTTGATTATATGATCATTACTAGATTTTTTTCTTTGTGATATTCATTTTTGTTTCAGTTCAAATAAAAGCTATAAGTTTGGTGATTGCATTGTGAATGACAGCTTTGCTACAAAATATTTGGATTGTGATTTCATGTTCTGAGTAACCCACTTGGACTCTGAAATTGATGTTTTTGCTCATTTCTAACATATACAGCTATATCTCAGCCTATGTTATTAATTGGTTCCAGAGGTCAAGACTTAGGTTGAAAAATGACTTAAGTTGAAATAACTGCACTATAAACTCCAAATAATCACTTCCCATTGCCTATTGCAATACATAGAGTATTCTAGATAAAATAATTAATTTCCACCTTGTCTTCCAGCAATATAGACTTATGCTTGGCATTAAGAACTTGCATTGGGCTTTTTTTTCAGAGTCATATGATAAAATGTATTCTAAGTCATAACTGAAATGTAATTAAAAAACGTTATTGGCAGAGCACAGATGTAAACAAAGTCTGAATTAAAAATCAGTGTTGGAGCAGGAAACAATGCATAAATATCACCAGTCACCAAGAATTTGAAATAAGAATATCTGCTGAACATACTTTATTATGCTAATTTTTTGTTTTTGATTATTTAATATATATATATATATATATATATATATATATATATAGAGAGAGAGAGAGAGAGAGAGAGAGAGATTCTTTAATATATATATATATAGTATACATAATATTATTTTAAAATTTATTTAAATATGATTTTATATGTGTTTATTCTTATTTTAGTGTTTTGATGTTTCTAATATTTTTAACAATTGATATAAGCTCAAGCAAAACGACCTAAGCAGAGTTTATTTTTCCATATAATATTTAAGAAAAACTGACATATCTTCAAAAATGACCTAACTTGAGATGATTTATGTCGAGGTATCACTGTAATAACTTTTACACTATTTATATTGTCCTTATCTTTATTGTCTTATCCACAATATTTGGGTCAAGTCACTTTTGGATTATTTCAACCAATGCTTTTACCCACCGGAACATGTGTCCTTGGAGATACATAGCCTAGAACTAGAACAATCTATCTGTGTAGACTAAATAAAAGGTTTTGTTTGAAATTCCAATGCTCATGCCTTCTTCCAACCAGAAGAAAGCCGGGACATACAATGGCTGAAACACTGTTGACAATAAAGATGAGGACAACAGTTTGATTAGTAGTGTAGATAGTCACAATACCACATATCAGATATATAAACAGATATAAAAATTTACTGAAAACTATTCTTTAGAACAAACTTTATGAATTTCAAACTACCCAAAAACTCTGTGTTACAACTTGAGGAAGATGTAATATTGCTTATAATTGTAGTTTATTTATATTGATTAAAAGTGGATGATGTAATATTCTGTAATAATAGAGAAATGTAATTTTAGCCAAGTGGTCTTAAATTTTTTGCCAAGACTGCTTTAACACTATATCATGGTCAACTAATTCAACTATATTCTGCTATAACAAACATTTCTGCTCATCAGGTAAAAACAATTGAGTAAACAATGAATTTTGCAATTTTCACTTAAAATGTTTTTGGACAGCACTTTAAAAATCAGAAAGAAAACGATTGTCAAGGCAAGTGTTATAGTCAGAATAGGTCTATCATATTGTTTATAATATTTATTTAGTGTGATAGATAAATTGTCACATAAATTATGTGAAAATGAAAATAACACTGACATCTCATTTTAACAAATATATTTACCTAAATTACACAAAAATATCTTCAAATATTAAAGATTAAATTCATTCCATAAAATCGCTATTGGCTTCAACAACAGTCTCAGGGCAACTTCGGAATCTCTTGCAACTCTTCTGGATGGTATCCTTGTTTAAGTTGGTGAATGCTGCCATAATCCTTACCTTCGGTCCATCATTGGTGTTAAGAGTTTTGTTAGTCTTTTGCTCAACTGTGCCAAATACTAATAATCAAGAGGGTTGGCATGCTGGGGAGTTAGGTGGCCAGATGTAAGTGGTGTTGTGGGTGAAGAAATTGTCTGAGAGCCATGACTGAGTACTCCTGCTTGTTTAGCATGGAGCAGACTCCTGTTGTCATATATAGGGTCTTCCAGCAGCCACCCTCTTGGCCCAGGGCAGTACTCTCTCCTCAAGACATTTGATGAAGGCCTCTGCATGGAGTCTGAGGCCCTGTTGGAAGAAGAATGGAGGCATAATGTTGCCATCACAAGTGCTCACTCCAAACACCTTCGTAATTACTATTAGACTCATCCGACTCTTTCTGAATCGTCTGCAATGTTCTCAGATTGACATACAAACACTCTGAAATGTTTGTACTGGAGCTTTTAATATGAATGCCAAGCAGTACAGCATGCCATTTCAGTAAAAGGTTGGAACTGAGATGCCAACCGAGTAGCACACTTAAATGAAAATAGCTCTTCCAAACAGTTGCCTTGAAAGTATTTGTAGAAAAGACAAAGGGAAGCCACATCATGTCTGTGAGAAAGTGACTGGAGTCAAGATGCCAGGTCAGGACCTATTACATTGCATATTCAGCTTTGGATTTTGTCAAGGACCTTAAGATGAATAGTGGGGACAACAGACCAAACATGGCAACAGTATTCAATGTAAGGATGAATGGTAGATTTTTAGAATTGAAGGATGGACTCAAATGAGAAAAATCTTCTGGCATGACACAGAGGACCAACTTTTCTTGCAGTAGATGTATCTATTGATTCAATGTAGTTGTTTCACCTCAGGTCAGTAGAAAACATGAGACCAAGAAGGTGCAGAGAGGCACTCTTGTGAAGTTGAGCATCAGCCATACTGCTAGGAGGCAGGGAGGTTTCTCTATGGTGGGTAAATAAAAGCAGTTTCGTTTTGGATGTACTAAAGTTTACAAGCCATTTCCTGCCCCAGTCAACCACAAACTGGAAGTCCTTTTTGACACCAACGGCCAGGTTAACTTTGTCAGCATTGCCGGATTTACTATTGAGACAGGAGTAAATGGTAGTGTTGTCTGCATAGATGCCTATAAGAGAACTGATGCCATCAGGATAATCAGTGATGAAGATCAGAAACAGTATAGGACCTTGGAAAACACCAGTGTTCATATGAAATGACTTTTACTATATAAATGCTTTGCACATTTTTTTACTATAGAAATGCTTTATATGTGATTTTACTACAGAAATGTCTTATACATGTTTTTACTACAGAAATGCTGTGTACATGATTTTATTATATCGATGCCTTTTACACAATTCATTATAGACAGATTTTATACACAACTTTTCTCTGGTCAAGATATAAAATAAACAAATTTAATTAAAACCATGCTTGCAACACAATGCCACTTCCAATGTGAAAGACATCTGCTTAACTTTCATTATACATCATTGATAATGGTCACTACGAGCATGTTGTCTTTTGTTTAATGATCAATGATTTTCATCAATACAAGTCCCAGGAGCCACTCAAGGTAGAATGAGGTTGTTGTATGGATGTATGAGGATAAATTACGTGCAGATTATGAGGAAATGTCGGATAGATGATAGTTAATGTTTAACTTAAAGGGGAATCTGATCCACAAAATAGGAGTATTCAGGAAGAAACTGAGTTGAACTTCTTTCTTACAAATTGAACATGAAGGGGATGAGGAGGATATGATCCTGTGTATATGGTATGGTGAGTCTTAGCTATGTTATGAAAGTTATGAACTGATAGGATGTAAATCGACCGATCTTTTACTATGAAAATAATAATAAACGATATGCTTTCAACATTTCATCTGTGGAAAAGTGTTTGAAAAGTGAAAATAATTAATTGACCCAAAGCCAATTTTGAACTCTGTCAAGTCTAGAAAGTGACGATTCGGTAGCTCCAGTTCAGATATGGTAGCAATATTCCACTTTTGGTGTGATCAGACTTTTGTCAAAATAGAGCATGGGAGTAGGAATCAGATACTTTCTGGAGTTGTACAAGTAACCAACCATTTTTCCAGCATCTTTTGTGATGGATTGTAGATATGAATTCCACTTAAGTTCTGGGGTGAACTTGAGTCCTATATGGCGTTCAAGGCAAGGAACTTTGTTGAGAGTAAAACCATTCAATATGAATGGAGAAAATTCATAATTAATGAATCTATAAAAAAACAAATTATATCTTACTGAAGGATTTTTTAGAAACTTCAGAACATGTTTAATTTAAAGCAACAAAATAAATATACATTTTAATATAGGAAAGAAGACACTGTATATATGTATATGTTTAACGAGTTTGTTCCTAAATGGGTGACCCTCTAGGATGAACTTATACCAGGTTAAACTATATATAGTGAATATCTGGACAACTAGCAGAGTTTGATAGTTAACAAATCTATCTATGAAAACAATTCAGAATATGCTGAATATGATGCTATTGGCTACCTCAATATTCTGGCCTTTTGTTAGACTTAAGCTTAGTTAATAATCATACAAAACCATTCAGTTTCTCAAATTTTAAAACACTTTTAGAATTACATTTAAAAGAAATAAATTTAACATAAATTCTATGTCAATTTCTCATTTCCCCAGGGTTCATGCAGCTTGTGGTAAATGCAGATCACTTACTTTGAAATTAGTCTTCTCTTTTAATGGCTTTGATGAGGAACGGCTTTGGTTTGTGATGGAGAAATGAATCTAACTCTCCCTCCATGTAGAAGGAATGTGTATCATCAGCAGAACGGATTATCATGTGATGTAGAATATGAGAGAAGTAGAGGAAGATTTCCAATGTAGCCAGGGCCTGACCGGGACATTCGCGCATGCCCAGACCATAAGGGAGAAAGAAATCTGGAATCAATACAGTTTTGCCATCTTTTAAAAACCTAAAAAGAAACATTTACAAATAATGTATTAATGATAAAATAACAGAAGGAGAAAAATTGATTTTCTGTTTTTTTTTTGTGATTTTCCTATTTTGAGATCGATAGTTAAAATTAAATGATGATTAATGAAAATTATTCATTCAATTAAATAAATAAAATAAATACAAACAATTTAGTAAATAAACAATAAACAAAATCTTAAAAAGAAAAAAGTGATAATCTTGAATTAATATGAAAAGTGAAATTTATAATTAATATAAATATAGGAAATACAGAAAATAAAACTTTTAAACTATGATAAAAATGAGAATCAACAATTAAAATAGAATATTTAGAAACTAACTTAAAATTTCCACATATTGTTTAAAGTAATGGTAATGATAATATTAGCTGTTTCTTTATAAGGAAATGTTTGACATTCATTGAGCAAGGAGCTGGTGTGATGTGAGCTTGCTTTTCTCCAATTCCTGGTAATTGAACTAGGATCAAAGTGTATTATGCATTTTTATCTCTAATGGTCATGGTAATATGAGCCGTTTCCTTATAAGGAGACATTCAGCATTCATTGATCAAGGAGCTAGTGCTAATTGAATTTGCTTTTCTCCACTTACTGGCACTTGAACTGGGATCAAAGTGTATTATACTTAAAAGGAAACATTCGGCATTCATTGACTGAGCAGCTAGTACTACTTTCAGTGAAAATATATAAAACTTTTTTTCTTAAAACAATTTCTCAGGAAAATAGGTTTCTCATGTTCAGTAGCTGTTATCCAGTATTGATGGAAGTTTCTTTCCTAATCTTTTATTTGATATAGTGTGGAATGTCAACATATTGATTATGTCATTATTTTGATATTCAAGTTATATGTGATATCCATTTAAGCTGTTGTTGGTAGTCCTATTTGGTACAGTTCATTGTTTTGATTGTATAACACAAGGATTGAAGGAATATGGTCTTCATCAAGACCCATAGGTTTTGCTCCCTCAAAGCTATTTTAAACATTCATCTTAGAATCAAGATCCAACAGTTTAGATATATCTGAACAGGTTTTATACATTCAGCCATTGTATTCTAAAACCTGTTTTCAGGTGTCAGTCATACTTGGTAACCTTCTCAGAATTTTGATCCAAAATTTTTTTAATTTTTATGTATTCAATATTGCTGGCATTTGGGTTTGGTGCTTCAGTTCTATATCTTGAGATTATTGACAAAATATAAAGAAGAGTCTGTAATATTATTGGTCCTGACCTGGCATCTCAACTCCAGTCACTTTTCCACCACCATGACAATGGTTTTCCCTCTGTTTTTCTATAAATGTTTTCATGGCAATTGTTCTAATGAGTTTTCCTCATTGGTATTTGTATCAGTTTATAATACCCAGTTCATTTTGCCTATTATGTTGCTTACCCATTTCTTCAACTGAACCAGACTACATTACTAACCCAGGTATTGGACTCACAACTCCCAGGGCACTAGATATACTTTAAGAAACACCTTGCCACATAGATTAAAGCATTTGTTAAAACATATTTGTTTCCTTTATGGATTAAATAAAGCATTCAAAATTTCAAAATTTTGAGAACATCACTGTGCATAAAAGACACCTGAAGAAGGTTGGAGAGTAGAACGAATATGAGGATAATATTCTGAATGTTATAATGATTCCAGAATTTCAAAAGTTCCATCTTTAATTATTTTACAGTACGTTTGGATACTATGCACCAAACATACTAGAGATAGTTTTTTCCAACACCACAAATTTCTACAAAACTAAAACATCAACCTGAAAACTTTAGTCACATAGTCAGTTAGAGACATAGTCTATTTTAAAACTATATTTATATCATATATTTTATATATTTGCCTTTCAAAGGCAGGCATTATTAGTCACAAGCTACATCATACAAATACCACTGTCTGCCTATATGACACCCAGCCTAATATTTCATGCATCCTCTGTAGCAAAGTGGGTGGGTGAGTCAGGGATTCAAATGATAATATGGATGTCAACATCTAGAAAGCCAAGCTGCTTCAGGAAAAATGATATGCAATAAATTGAATTTGTGTGCCAAACAGTGTGTGCTTGGATTCAGTGAAAAAGGGGTGAGCAATAACTGAGTAGTACTAAAAACAAAAACTATACATCTGTAGAAATGGGCAGTGAAATGAGAACAATGTACCCTCGTAGATTTAATCAAAGGTGAAACTATTATTAAATCTACAAGGGTAGATTGTTCTCGTTCAGAGTTCCCTCTAGGTTACTTGGAATGACTTACAGCTAATGAAGGGCACAATAGGTGAAATGTTACATTAACAACAACAGATATGTGGACAATAGTCAAAATGTAAATAATACACACACACACACACACACACACATATGTATGTATGTATGTATACAGGGCATGATGGATATATTTTTGTCTAAATTATGCGAAAATGAAAATAACACTGATACTTCATTTTAACAAATATATTTACCAAAATTACACAAAAATATCTTGAAGTACTAAAGAGTAAATTAATTTAATAAAATAGCAATTGGCTTGAATCACAGCCTCCAGACGACTTCACAATCTCCTGCAACTATTCTGAATGGCCTCCTTGTTTAAGTTGGTGAATGCTGCCATAATCCTTACCTTCAGTACATCTTTGGTGATACAAGGAGTTTTGTTGGTCTCTCGCTCAAATGTGCCCCACACATAATAAGCAAGGTGGTTTTAGTCTGGGGGGTTAGGTGGCAAGATGTAAGTGGTGATGTGGTTGCATAAATTGTCTGAGAAGCCATGACTGGGTTCTCCAGCTTGTGTGGCATGTTACAGAGTCTTGTTGTCAGATATGGGATCTTTCAATAGCCACCTTCTTGGACCAGGGCAGCACTGCCTCCTAAACGCACTTGATGTAAGCCTCAGGGTTGGGTCTGGGGCCCTGTTGGAAGATGAATGGAGGCATAATGTTGCCATCACTTGTGATCACTCCAAACAACTGTGTAATCACCATTAGACTCATCCAACTCTTTCTGAATCCCCTGCACTGTCCTCAGATTGGCACCCAAACACTCCGAAATGTTTGTATCGGAGCTTTAGGAATGAATGCGAAGCAGTACAAGATGCCGTTTTCAAATTTCTGGTGGAGTGAATTGTGTCATAGTGGACTTTTTCTAACAGACGATACCCAATTGAATCTATTATACTGTGTAGTTGATAAAAGTAGAAACATGCAGGTGTGAAATAAAAATATAAAATGGCGACAATTTATCCATCGCACCCTGTGTGCAGAACACACACACACACATACACACACACACACACACACACACACACACACACACACACACACACACACACATATATATATATATATATATATATATATGTGCATACATACATATATATGTATATATATATATATATATATATATATATATATATATATATATATATATAGAGAGAGAGAGAGAGAGAGAGAGAGAGAGAGAGAGAGAGAAATAGATAGATAATAGTAATGGTAATATAAGCCATTCCTCATACAGAAATATTAATTTGTCATCCACTGACCAAATATCTGCTGATTAGAACTCTAATTGAAATTTATAAAATTTTTCTATTAAAACAGTTTTTCAGGAAAATAGATTTCTCAGGGTCACCATTTGCTGTCACTTTTTCTAGTTTTGATGAGGGCTTCCCTTCTAACATTTTCTTTGAAGTACTCTGGAACATCAACATCTTGATTACGTAATTATTTTCTCTTCAAGATATATGTACTATTCATTTAAGTTGTTGTTGCTGTTGTAAGTCCTTCAGTGATATGGCTCCTGTTATTTGCCAAATTTCTTTGGGCTTCTGTAGCATCATTCCATGAGGTTTGATGAAGGGTGTTTTTCTCTAAGACCTACAATTCATTTCCGAGAACCCATTTTTGGTCAGTATTTGTAAAGTATAAAGATCTTTACAGTAGATCATAATGATGGGAATTATAAAACTTATCATAGCAACAAAATGCATGCAAAAAAGTGTTACTGAAATTGCTATGTTAATAATTCTCTTTTCTCAGCATTTTAAAACATATTACAATTTAGATTCCAGCATTTTATCTATGTAAGGCAATATTTGCATATTCCCCAAAATTCAGTAAAATATGGCAATTTTTAAAATCTAAATTTAAAAACAAGCAGCAAATCAATAATTTTTTTCTGCATGATTGACTTTTAGATGGATTACATCTAAACAATTTTGAATGATACTAAATCTCATTATGAAATTTTCTGCAGAGGAGAGTGAGATGAGATTAATGGAGATTAATTTTATATTTTTAAGTCAAAAATAAAATTTAGTCAATATTTTTACTGGATTGACAGAATTAAAAAAAAGAAGAAAAACTTCAAGGGAAGTATATGAAGATCCTAAGATAATATGTAATTTATTAAGCAATTTTTAACTAAAAAATGCATTTCATTTAATATTTTCATGTTATACATTTTAAAGATTTCTCGATTCCTACTGGAGAGTAAGTATTTTTTTAATAAGATTTCTTGAATATTCCGTCCGACAAACAAAAATAAATATAGTGCTTAATAAATAAACAGAGGGTTTCGTCAAATATGGGTATCCACTAAAAATGAGGTTTAAGTAATAAAATCTGTCAGATTAAGAAATAAAAATCGATCAGTTCTTTAGAAATTGCTATAGTGAGTTAGATGGAGTCAACAACAAAACTATTTGTACACCCATCAATTTTGAATGTTTTTATCCATTACTCAGAAACTAATGCCCATATGATTCCAGGTTGTTTATAAGAACAATAGGTTAAATATCATAAATTTGACAGATGAATTCTGCAAAATAATAAAAGACAAAATTATTCATACTGTATGAAAAATAGAAAAAAATTAAGAATTTTCACAATATTAATAAAGAATAGTATGACCTCTCATCTTTATAACTTGTTGCAATGATTTTCTAAAGTTTTTGATGATATTTGAACAAGTCTTTTCTGGGATTTTCTTCAATGGTTACAGATATTTCTGGTGACCAATGATTTATTTGAATTTTTAATTCTTGCCATAGATTTTCAATAGGATTCAAGCCATGATTCATTGAAGGTGATGGCAGAACTGTAATCTTTTTCTGAATCCATGCAGTCACGGATTTATACATAAGCTTGTGATCATATCTTGCTGTAAAGTAAATCACTGACCCAGATAAAGATTTTGTGCTGATAGTTGTAGATTTTCATCCAGAAATTTGATATAGTCTGCAGATTTCATTATTCCTCTTATTGCAATTAATTGTCCAGTCCTCCTTAAGGTAAAACAACCCCAAAGCATCATCGAGATGCCTCCATATTTTAATGTTGCGACTGTTTTCTTTGGGAGGAAAGACTCATCTTTCTTGGGCGAAATCTTCTGTATATCATTATGTTCAAAAAGCTTAATTTTTGTTAAAACAATCATAGTACTTGTTCCCAAAAGCAATTTTTTGGGTCCAAGAACATTTTAGCAAAATTAAACTGAGCAACAATGTGACATGGTTTGTGAAGAGAGGTTTGTTGTGTTTGGTTTCCATACAGCCCATTTCCATTTAAACAATGTTTTATTGTGCGAGTACTTATGCTGATAGCCATCGTATCTAAAAATTTGGCGATGTCTTTCAAAACAACTCTTGGGTTTATATTAACCTTGTGACACAGTTTTCATGCAGTTTTCAGTGACAATTTGGGTTTTCTTCCATGTCCAGGCAAATTCTCTGTCATGCCCCGCTGTTTAAACTTCTTTATAACAGACTGTACCATAGATCTGGGGATAGTTAACCAGTTTGACATAGTTCTTTAACTATTTCCTGACTTGTGAAAATTAATATTTCTCTCTCTCTCATGTCAATGTTAAGCTCCTTTGTCTTACTCATCATGTTGTTAATGTAAGAATATCAATGGTTACACTCTATGCCCCATGTGATGTTCTTTACTGGAATTATCACAAATATTTTACTGAATAAATAGTCTAGAAGGCTTTGCTGATAAAATAATTATGTAAATTACTTATCCTTACATGAATCAATCAATTTAAAACAATATTTTCTAATGTAAGAATAATTTTGTCTTTTCCTATTTTGCATAATTCGCCTGTCACATATGTTGTATTTAACCTATTGTTCTGAAAATTGAGTTTTCTATTCTGTTTTTTTGGGCTTATTAAGATATAAAAAACTTGGCATCATATGTGCATTAGATTCTGAGAAATGAATAAAAATATTCAAAATTGATAGATGTATGAATAATTTTGTTGTTGACTGTAACTGATTTTCTCAGTTTTTTTTTAATTTATAATTATATAAAATCATTTTAAAATTACTTTTGCAAAAAAATAATAAAATTTGAACAGAGACCATTGGTTGAGCATAAAAATGGGTTACTTGGAAATAGGAAAGATTTTATGATTTTCATTCAAAAAAACATTTAAATTTGATCTGAAATCGCCTTTGGTTATTACCTGGTTGGATCAAATTTTTTAGGATTTTTCCAGTATTTTGAATCATAATGAATGCTCCAGACATTGCACAAAACCCAAGTGTCTTTTGGGATGTCATAACCTGGAAATAAAATAAATTTATTTTTCATTAATTTTGAAAAATCTCATTAAAATTGCAAACATTTTTCAGACTATTTAACTCATTTTTATTGCTTTTGTTCATATGATACACTATATTAGATTTTAATAAACGTTCAGTATTTTCAAAATAAAACTGGTCTTAAATAACTTATGTTGATAAAAATTAGATACTGATTATATTTATGATGGCACTATATTTTGTGATATTCAGGATATAATATCAATCCTTAGAAGTATTGGTAACAAACTTTTATTTTGCAGTCAGATGTTATAAAAACTAAGGGAAATATAATTTTTATTCATGAATAAATCGACAATACACATTTAAAAGGTTCACTGTTTTACAAGCACTCTTGCCAATCTTCATACAATCCATGAAATTAATTTCCTGCTTCAGATTTCCTTCACTCATTTTCTGTCAGTATTATAATATGAAAACATAGTTCCTCTACTGCTTGGCAATGAATGACTGACCTCATATGTGTCATGAGAAAGTAAATGATTAAGCTTGTTCAGGTATGCTCAGACAGTATTATGTGCTTGACACGCAGCACTCTACATTGAGTGGTTCTTGGGTGAACATTAGTAAAAAAGTTAATACACAAAAAATAAAATACAACTTCCTTAGTGAAAAAAACAAAACAAAACAGAATGCCCACAAATAAAAATAAGTAAAAATAAAAATTGGTCACATCTCTAGAGACAGAACAAACACAGACAAAATCAGTTACAGTCTGAAAAAAGAAAAAAAGGAATAAATGAAAGAAGGAAAAATGATCAGGTATAAAGTAAAAAAAACCCAAGAAACGTTGTGATAAATATGGCAACAAAGATGAGAATGATAGTCCAAACAATGTAAATAGTGTATATATTACCTCATCTCAGAAATATATATATATATATATATATATATATATATATATATATATATATATATATATATATATATATATATATATTCTTACTCTGTCCTGGACATTGAGTTCTACCTGGATTTTATCCTCTTAGGAATTCATATATATATATATATATATATATATATATATATATATATATATATATATATATGATGAAAATGTGGAAAAGACAAAGCAAAATCAGAATATGTGAGTTTACTGTTTTTATTTTGTTTTTGTTTTTGTTATTCTGTCGACGTCAGACGTTTCGGTCAAATAGACCTTCTTCGGGACATGGTTAATGGAGTCATATTTATATTAGATTTAAGTTTGATGGAGAGACGATATATACAGGACTGGTCAGAAACAGAAAAACTGAAATTCTAAAGTCAAGTATTCTTTCTTAGAGTCGGATATGCTGGCGTCGCGTGGGCGGCAACTACGAAGACCTGCGCACAGGGAAAAAGATTGTGTCCATCAAACTTAAATCTAATATAAATATGTCTCCATTAACCATGTCCCGAAGAAGGTCTATTTGACCGAAACGTCTGACGTCGACAGAATAACAAAAACAAAAACAAAATAAAAACAGTAAACTCACATATTCGGATTTTGCTTTGTCTTTTCCACATTTTCATCATACCGTCGGATCTACATCCACACATTTGCTTACATATATATATATATATATATATATGTATATTGACCACTAATATTATATATACACACACACACACACACACACACACACACATATATATATATATATATATATATATATATATATGTATATTGACCACTAATATTATATATATATACATATATATATATATATATATATATATATAAATATAGCTAGCTAGCTAGCTAGATAGATAGATAGATAGATAGATAGATAGATATTTGTTAAAAATATAGTTTTAAGGTATGCTATACTTATGGGAAAAGTGCTCAATATCATGGATAGCTTCAGTCAACAAGAGTCTGTTTCATGCTTGAACACAATCTTCAGGCCATCTGTGTTGTGTTTTGTTTCAAGTATTTATATATACTTGGCAATTTTAGTATGACCTATTGTGTCATCCTGACGGTTATGGGGTGAGCAGTAACAGTTATGTTTCAAATTATTTTAGATGTTATTGGGTAGAGATAATTGTATTTCTGAATGAATTGTTGTAGGTATTTTATAGGTTTGTTTGTTAACTTTTACTCATTAATTTTTATGGGTTACTTAATTATTTCTTGATGATGATTGTTATTATATTTACTCATGTTTATGTTTGCATTTGAATTTTGTTTATTATTTACTCATGTTTATTTAAATTTTTTGTTTATTCTATTTTTACAGATTGCTTATCCTATTTGTTTCGTTTAAAAGACTGGCTTTGTCTAATATGTTATGTGTGCTGCATATAGTGCTTATATTTGCACTTCACAAACCATTTTATAAACATGTATATCCCAACCACCCATCAAAAGTAAGCAAGCACATACAACAATAAAGTAACTACATTGATGAGACTTAATTTAGAACACTTTCCACTACATTGGTGAACCTAGATTTTAGAACAACTTCTACTATACTACTAAGCATTAACTTTAGAATACTTTCCATTACATTGGTGAACATACAATTTAGAACAACTTCTACTATACTACTAAGCATTAAATTTAGAATACTTTCCATTACATTGGTGAACATAAATTTTAGAACAACTTCTACTATGCTAATAAGCATTGATTTTAGAATATTTTGCACTACATTGGGGAATCTTGATTTAAAAAATTGTGTTTTACATGAATCATATTCTCTTTTGCAAAAACAAGTAGATTTCATAATTTTAGAATAAATTTGGAAAACATTTTTTATTTCAAATTGGAATGTAAAGGTATACTGGGGATAATTTGGCAAAATTTAATTAATATACAAAATTACCTTGAAGCATACTTTTCTTGACAGCTTGGTGAGGGTAAAGAAAAGGCATGACAGTAGCCATACGTTGGGCCTCACAGATAGTGGCCACAGTATAGGGCAACAACACCTGGTCATCCAGACATGGATCTTTGTCACGTCCTACCACATAATCCAGCTCTTTCTGCACCTGACCTTGTACAGCAGGATACATCGCCATATAACCCAACAACCAAGTTAGTGTAATAGCTGTTTCTTCAAAACCACTTCCAGATATTTCAAGCAGTAGGTTCTCCATATCATCACTGGCAAACAAACCTTTGTCATCGCCATTTTCCACGTACATCATGAGCTGATCTGTCAGGTCCCGAATCATGTATGGATCAAAAGTGTCCTTATGAAAATTGATCAGTTTTCGTTGATAGTCCCTTTGCAAGCGCATCCTTTCCCACACACTCTTGAAGCGAATCTTTTGCAGAAAGGATGGCATTGGTATGACATCAGGAAAAGTCTGCTTGAGGCATTGTGCTCGCAGACATAATGACTTGAGTATTTCTTGGAAGTTAGTGTCCTTCTCATCGTTGCGATGCCACTGGCTGAAGATGAGGGATAGCATCATATTAAGGCATGATGGGATAAAATGCAGCATCGGATTGAATGGTTTGCTCTCCTTCAAAAATTTCTTCACTATGTCTTGGACTTCTCCTGTGATTCTCACCTCCATATCATCTTCAAAGGCATAGGTACCTCCGACTAAACAGTCAAGAAGAAAATTTCGTTTTTGTTCCAGTTTGTCATCATAGTCGGCTGTTATAAAACCTGAAATATAAAGTACTCTCATATAAAAAATGTTACTGTCTACCGCAGAAAGAAATGGCAACCTATTGCGGGAAAAGAATCTGCCTCATCAGTCATGTATTGAAAGATACATGATTGTCTAAGCATGTATCATGCATGGCACATTTGACTATTAGTAAACATTGGTTTTAAAACCTTTCCACTACATTGGGGTACCTTCATTTACAACACTTTCTACTTTATTTCTGAATCTTGATTTCCAAATCTTGATTTTTGGACACTTGCTGCTTCTTTACTGAATCTTAGTTTTAGAACACTTTCTACTATATTGGTGAAATTTCATTTTAGAACATGTTATACTCTATTTCTTAATCTTCATTTTAGCATACTTTCCACTTCTTTACTGAATCTTAGTTTTAGAACACTTTCTACTATAAAACATTGATTTTAGAACGTGTTCCACTATATTGATGAACCTCTATTTTAGAACATGTTCTACTATATTTCTGAATCTTCATTTTAGAATACTTTCCACTACAATGGTGAATCTTGATTTTAGAACAAGTTCTACTATATATTCTTCATTACACTCTGAGTGGATACTTTTCAACAGCTATGGTAAAGAGTGTAAAGTCAAAGATATATAGTTTTAGTGTCTAACATGATTCAGACTCACATCCTACAGCACAGGAGCTCATCTTTCATGGATGTCACTCATATGACTACAAATTGTTCTCTACTTAATCAGCATGATTAAAACTCATAAATGCTCACCATCTCAGTTTGGGATAGCATTAATGGGTAGAAACCTATAACATGGTGTAATTAATGGTACAATCCTACAATTAATAAGAAGTTTCTATAAATTAATAACAGACTTTTATAAATCTGTAATTAATACCTTGTTATTTTAGAAACATAGAAAATATTTCCCATTTCCCTATTGCTATTTAATTCTTCTGCTATCAGTCAAACAATCCTCAATCAGCACACACCAAGATCAACAGTCAGTCTACATTAAGAGCTGTTCTTCATATCTTTGGCTGCACACTTCTTGTGTCAGCATGCACATCTACTTTCCCTGTCTTGAAAAGCCTGAACCACTCAAAAGCATTTTCTTCATAGCACGTTCATTGTAAGTCATTTTTAACAGGGCTAATGTTTTATTAGTACTTTTACTGATCATCACACAAAATGTGCCATTACCTTTTCAGAAAGATTCTGAAGGTTTTGATATCAAAAACTTATCCATAAACTCTTGAATATGATTTTAATTAGAGAAAGTCTATGCAGTCAAACATTTTGCAGCAATTGAAAAAGGCAATAATTTATAGTAGTGTGGAGCTATGGTGTTAAAATGAACAGTTGGTTTACATGTGCCAAGAAGGTCCATGGAGGCTGGTAATTATGAGGAAGTACATAGGTGAATTTTAACAAAACAAGATAAGGAATTATGAATTTGCACACTTGACGTTGTGTCAGTAGCCTGTTTCAGGAAAATAAATCGGAAATCTTTAAAGTCCACAGTTTCAATAAATTGTCATGAAAAGGAAATATTCATACAAATTAAATGATCTGACATGAAATAATATTAAAAAATGTTTAAAAAAGGTAAGAGAGTTCATTGCCTACATTCAAAAGTAGATGAAGAGAGTTAGATTTCTTGCATTGTTGAAATAAATTTCTTTGAAGTGTTAAGTGCTTGGTTTAAAGGCTGATAATATAATTGGTGAGTAATTTGACACTGGCAAATATTTCAAGCTGGATAAGTGAAGAGAAATGAAACCATTCACATGACTTCAGACACTCTTCTCTGGTTAATTTAATTTTTTTCCTTATTTTATATCAAAAAGGATTTTGCATATGTTAGCTATTTTCTTTTCTTTCTTCTTTCTAGGCTTAATGGCTAATTTCCGTGAAGACAAGCTTTTCATTAGTGCAATGAAAATTTCACATAGGCTTGCAAATTTTTTTGTCTTTTTATTCAGTTCACCCATATTTGAAGGAAGTGGGTAAAGGGAGTTATTATTATTTCATACTCACCACAAATTAGTTGGCATAAGGTTAGGTGATTATAACAAGTGATATAGAACAGACTAAACAAGTTAACAAATTTTTTCCTATATTCTTCTTGCTGGATGAAATAGTGTTTAATGTTTCTGTGCAAATTCTCAAAAAGAAAATAATTATAAATTCACTATCATCAAATGTTTAGGTTTTATTACAATTTTAATCATCACTTTTTAAAAGAATAAACATTGCCAAAGAGTGAAGATAATTAAAATAATAGCAGTATCAATGGGAAATAAACTGTCCTTTTGACACCCCATTTATTTTTTGGCATGAAAATCCAAGTTTGGCATGCTGTGTTTAACATCTTTGCATTGTATGGTAAGCAGTTAGGATGATACATTCATTAGTAATCCTTCACTTAATTGGTATAAAATAAATGGCTTTTTCCTGAACAGTATAAAATCAATAAGACAAAGGTATACACATTTATTACAATTAAACATGATTGCAACAGGTAATGATGGACTATGCAGCAAATAAATGCTGAAAGCACAAGACTGTTATTGTAAAAATAAACCTTGCCAATGAGTGAATTTAGTTAAATGTAGTTAAATCATTAATGGTGTCAATGGAAACATTGTCCTTTTGACATTCAAAGGTCCAAGTTTGTCACAATTTGTTTAACATGTTTCTTATGTATGGTTAGTAATTAGAATGATACATTGATTGGTAATCCTTAAGTGGTACAAAATATACTGCTATTTCCTGAACAGTATAAAATCAATAAAACCTAGGTATATACGTTTATTACAATTAAACATTATTACAATGGGTAATGATGGGCTATGCAGCAAATAAATGCTGAAAACTCAGAACTTTTCATGTACCACAGGATCCACATAATACTGCTGATGAATAATGATGTCATGAGAATATATCCCATTATTGATTTCCTGGATTCCAGAATAAGCAGCCCAGTCATCTGAAGCAATATGAGTTCCAGGATGAATATACTACACAATTGCATATTTCAGAAACACTGCTCACCGATCCAGCACCTCAACTATGAAACACATTCCTGAATCCTGTTTGATACCACCATATACCCAATTGGCCATGGTGATATTTATAATGTAAAAAATATTTAAAGATATAAAATAACACTGTTAAGTGAATATTTAACTGCTTTTCTGAAGGATTCCACATACACCATTACAATTGGTTTCCATAAACAGAAATTATTTATGACCCAAACAATTAATAACTTGGGTCTTCATATTTAGTTATGAAAATAATAAATCAATAAACATACCTTTATTTTTATCCTCGTTCTTATAGAGCGATCGCAATACTGGACAATTTGGTCTGTTTGCAAAAGCAGCTCCATTGTAGTGAAGGCATTCCAAAATTCCATCAAGTGAACAGAGGACGACCACCTTCTGACGTCCAATTGTGACACTAAGAGTGTCCCCATACTTTACTCTTAAATTAGTAAATTGAATGTGAGCCTTATTCAACTGAGTGTTTCCAATCAAAGGCCATGAGAAAGGACCGGGTGGATAGTTTTCATCTTTCCTCTTCCATAAGATAAATAATGTCACTGCAAGAACTACAACCATGGAGAACCAGAGGCTCATCTCCACATTCTCCCAGGTGCTGTCATCAATTTTAAGAAAAATTAAAGTGTTTTCATCAACTGATGCCATTTTCAAAAGGGATCAGGATTATGAAATACTCCTTCTTTTGTGTAGTTCTTGAATTCGAAATATAACGGATTTAATTGAAGACAAATTGTTTCTTTTATTTTTTTGGAAATTATGATGAATTTTTAGTGATAACGTTTTCGTCAGTGAGACAAAAAATAGTTATGAAGAGATAAGGATTATCAAAAAAGTAACACAGTTGTTTCTCTTCACATTATATAATGCTTGGTTTTAAGTCAGATGTAATCATTAAATTGGAAGGTTTGATTTTGATCTTAAAAAGTGGTCATCTGGAATTACAAAAATATAAGCTGTATAATTATCAAAATTTGTACCATTTCATGAAAGAAAATCAAATATAACAAAATGTGCTGAAAGCAAATTTTATATTAATAAAGTTCAATATTATTCTCCCACAACCCGTAAGGCAATAAGATGCAAGGGGTTACTGAGTGCTGTATAACTAAAGAAAACATTATTAAGGAGAGAGAACAATAAAAGAGCAGGAATTAAGAAGACAGAATATAACAATTGACATTAAATTTCTGAAGATCAAAGTTGACTGAAAAGCAAGAAGCTGGAAGAAAGTTCTACAAATAAGAAGTGTAAGGGAAGAAACTGTTAGCATAAAACTTACAGTTATATCTAGGCATTTCAACTCTAAAAGGATTAGACTAGTTGTCAATTTCCTACTGTAATTAAATTCATAAAGTGAAGGTATCAAAGAGGAAAGCTCATTAGAAAATTTATGATGAAAATATTTATAGAAAAATCACAGCGATGCTACTTGTGGCAGTGGGAATGTGACTGAAGTCGAAATGCCAGGTGAAGATCAATGACTAATGCAGATTCTTCTTTGTCAATTTTCCTGTTACATATTTTAGTTTCATGTGATACTTACATGATCATCTGAGGAGTAAAACTGTCTCTCTCCAAAGAAGGCACCTACTTAAAAATGGATGCTTGCATACACAAATATAAAGACAATCATTATTTTGGCATAAACTCAAGCATAATCACAACCAATATTTGGATATAGACTCAAGCATGAAACTGATGCATAATTGTGTAAGGGCTCAAGTATAAACCCACACAACATTTGCATATCAACTCAAAATAAAAATCTGATGCACGTTCTTGTGAGGGCTCAAATATAAACCCAACCAATATTTGCATTTCGACTCAAGCGTAAATCTGATGCATGTTTGTGTAAGTTTCTTGTATAGACCCACCCAAAATTTGTATATAGACTCAAGCATAAAACTGATGTATGTTTCTGCCAGGGCTCAAGTATAAACCCAACCAATATTTGTATATGGACCCAAGTATAAACCCAACCAGTATTTCCATATGGACTCATGTGTAAACCTGACCAAAGTTTGCATATGTCTCAAGCATAAACCCAAACACTGTTTTTGTTGGTACTAGGGCTCAAGCATAAATCTAACTATTTGCATATAGGCACAATCATAATCCACTAATTATTGTGTATAGGCTCAAGCATAAACCACTGAACCAGTTTTTGCCAATGGACTGAAGCATAAACCTGATCACTTTATTCATCATTAAATCACCCAACAAGGCATGATATGTTGTAAAATTGACCGAATGAAACATTCATGGGTCACAGGGACAAACAGAGAGAAATGAGATGCAGGAGGATTTTGTTGCACAAATTTTCAATGTAATCAAAACCTACTTGCCTTGAAAATCAGTATTCTAACTCCTTTGTTTTTAGAATGGCTCAAATAATAATTCCCTGTGTCAAAGGGATATCCTTAACTCTAACCTATCAACAAACTATAGTAATATTACTAAAAATTATTATAGCTCAAGACAAAATATAAAGATATTGGTGCACAAGGCAGAAAGATGATACCATCTGAAACTAAAAAATCAACATTTGAAGACATCAGTTTTATTCGAGTCAGAACATCAATCATTGATAATAATGGGAGTATACTATCTGCAGAAGCACCAGACAGTCTTTCTGATTGTACAAAGTAGGTACAAGAGTGTTCTTGGCCCAACTCACTCCGAAAAAGCTGATGAAATGATGAAATATCAAAATTTTTATTTTATTCTTTCTTGGTTAAGTTGTGAACATTTAGAAAACTGGCATAGAATGGTACAAGATGATAACAACACTCAGAAAACACCCTTGATCTGTTTAAACTATGTGAAGGGCTTATTGGCAAATATAAAAAAAATTCTGTGGACCATATAACATCAGGACAGCCTTCATAAGTGTTTCAACACTCCACAGATATCTTTGCCAAGTAAGACCACCCATAGAAGAGAACATGATTAATAACTGTGTGTATGACATCCCATGCAGCTGAGGCAAGAAATATAAAGGAGAAACATGCTGCCCACTTAAGATAAGACTGCATGAGCACTGTAAGTCTGTAACAGAAGGGGAAATAGATAAATCAGGCATGGCTGACAATATATGGTGAGAATAAGGGGATTATCACCCTCTGTGGGATGAAGTTGAAATAATAGAGAACATCATTGGAAAATACGAAAATTTAAGGAATGCTAGACCACAAAAATTTCCTAAGCCATTCAAGCATAAACATGAATACAATATGGGAATCAGGAATATAGAGGGATAGAGAAAAACAACAATGAAAAATAGCATGGACTAAATAAAGGATTTAGTTTGAAATTCCAACGTATATCACCTGAAGGCTGGAAAGTACAATAGATGAAACATTGTTAACATGGTAATAAAGATGAAGACAACAGTCTAAACATGTGAAATATTGGAAATTTAGTGAACTCGTCTTAATTTATGCTGCTTCATAATTTCCGAAATGCTGTATGCATAAATTAATATAACATTTGCTAAACAATTTATATTAATATGACATTTGCTAAAAAAGAAATGTGAAAACTATTATAACAATTTTGATGCCTTATAACATTTATAGACAAGGTTTTTAAAGATTTTTATGGCATTTATAATAGCATTTAGGAAAATAACATATGTTAAGATTATTATAGCATTTATTACACATGGTATGTAAAATCTATTATAGCTTTTACTAAACAATATAATATCTTTCACAGCCTTTATTAAACAATATAAAATCTATTATAGCCTTTAATAAAGAATATAAAATCTATTATTGCCTTTACTAAAGAATATAAAATCTATTATTGCCTTTACTAAAGAATATAAAATCTATTATAGCTTTACTAAAGAATATAAAATCTATTACAGACTTTACTAAACGAGGTAAAATGTATTATACACTTGAATATGCCATATGGCATGAAAAAGTACTAGTTTGATTTGTTGTTGTCTTTGTCACCTGACATTTTATTGTAAAAGATTAAGAAATACATTTTCTATATGAACACATTGAATATTGCACTTGAAAAACTATCACGAGTCCTTTACAGTTGTTGAGGCACCACATTTCATGTGGTCATGGCAGCAGTGTGTTCCTGTATGACAAGATAGACTAGATGAAACCCATCCTATTTCAGGTTTGTTTTTGTATTCAGAAATTTATTTCTCCTAAGCTGGCTATCACACAAGGCAAGAGAGCAAAAGTTTAAATAGTGTATTATTAAAATCGTTCTTCTTCAAATAAAATTTACTTATATCATGATCATTACTGATAATCACTTCTTCCTCAGTCAATAAATACTTACAGGTATTTTATTAATCACATTTCATTTGCAGCATTTGAGTCAGGATTTTCTAATCTTTATCATAAAACAAAATGAATACCTGAATTAGTTTTGATAGCCTGCACTGTCCTATTACCTATACACAAATTATATTTTTTTCATTTCCTTTTTAATTGGAATCACCCCGAACAAGGCAGTAATGCTACTAAAACACAAGGGGTTACTGGGTGTTGAAGAATTGGGAACAGAATCGTAATTATGAGCAGAAAGAGAAGACAGTAATCAGGTGGACAGTTGATATCTATTGACATTGCATTTAAAGTTTTTGCAGATTAAAGTTTGCTGGGATAAAAGGTGCTGGAAGGGAGTTCCACAAGTGAGAACTGCGTATAGAATTTACAGTTAAATCCTGTCAGCTCAAGTGCAAATTGATGAGATCTCAACACCTGTCTGTTGCTGTGATTAAATTTTAAAAAAAATTAGATACTATAGTGAAGAGCTCATTTGAACAATTATCATGGAAGTATTTATAGAAAAGACATAGACAGGTAACCTTATAGCAGTGGAAAAATGACTGGAGTTGAGCTGCCACATCAGGACCAATAATATTGCAGATTCTTCTTATCAAGGAGCTCAAGGTAAATAGCGGGGTCACTGGGCCACATGAGGCAGTAATATTCTAAGCAAATGGTAGACTTATAGATAGATTCTGGAAAGAAAGTTTGTGCCGCCCAACTTAGTGAACTGACTTTCTTAGCAGCTGACCTAGCAATGGATTCAATATAGTCTTTCCACTTCATATCAGCATGTAACTGAGAAGGTGCAATGAGTCATTTTTCTGGAGGATAGCATCAACCATACTGATGTAAGACAGCAAGGTGTCTCTCAGATGATTAATGGAGAGAAGTCTTTTTTGGAAGCATTGAAATTAACAAACTATCTTTTGCTCTATTTAACTATAGACTTGAGGTAGTTTTGGACATCTGCTGCCATTTTAACCTTGTAAGACTAACGAGCCTTAGTATGGAGGCAGTAGTAAATTGTTGTGTAATCAGCATAGATAACAATTTGTAAAAGTTTGCACTGAAGATGTACTTTACATCAAATTTAAAATAACTGTTATTTTTTAGTTTTATTGATTTCATCACTTTCTATAATAGGAGTTTATTTTAGTTGTCGTTTTTTTTTCAAAGTTGAATTCAGAATAATTAATCCTAAATTATTAAAAATTATATTAATTCCAGACATCAAGTGGAAGTCATACATATGACTCACTGCTAAGGATACTGGAAAAATGGTAGTTTCTTGTATGGCTCCCATAAGCACCTGACTCCTGCTTTATCAGAGCCAGATTAGACAGAAAATGGAGTACTGCTGTCATATCTCAGCTGGAGCTGCAACATCTTCACTTTCCATTAAAAAATTCTCTACACAGCTTTGTCAATGACAAATTTTCAAAGATTTAAAATCGTCACTTGTATTTACAGAATTTTATAAAAAAAATCTTGTCTTGTATTTTCAGAATTTAAAAAAAGGCTTGACTTTCTTTTTCAGACCTCTTATTTTCTTTTTAAAAAAAGAATGTTCGCCTGTATTTTCAGAATTTTTAAAAGAAATTTTGACCCCTATTTCTGAAAACTTTCAGCTTGCTTGCTAATCGACGAGAAATTATTATTGAATTTGTTGGGGACAACTGTAAAAATATCATAATTCCGAGTGCACATAAAAAGGGATGATTGCTTGAATAATTCACAAGGGCGTATTAAAAGCAAAACGGACAGAAAGAAACAGAAAATAACAAACTTATGTAAATGGATGGCAGATGAATGACAGGGAATACTAGGAATAGCAAAATGTCAAGGAGCTACAAGGGATAGGAAATTGTGGAGAGTCATGATCACCAACAACTTTAATAGGATAAGAATAAAAAGAAGAATTTTTTCAAGTATAAATAAATAGATAATTTCCTAGGATTAATACTTAAAGTAAGCTGGCATACGGATGTGAGGCTTCCTGGTTATAAAGTGTTTGCATCATGATTGCTATACTTATTAGAAATTATCCTACAAAAATAAAAAATGTACATGTCCCTGATGATAACAGAAATTAATACGTTCATTAATTGCAGGGTTTTTTATTTGGACTGGATGTTGTTGTCTAGGAAGTTTATAATAAAGAATGGTTCATTAAAATTATAAAGAAAATGAAAGAAAACGAAATAATAACAATGAGTGGACAAAGCTCCTCCAATATGGCAGTGAATGTTGGACAATTTCCTCAAAGATGAAGAAAAATCTTGGGGTTACAGAAATGTGATTCTAGAGAAGGATAATTAGAATACCATGGAATGAACATTTGTGAAAAAACAAAGTTTCAGAGAAAACAGGACACAAAAATGACACTAACACTTCGAACCAGATAAAAAAAACATTTGAAATTTCTAGGGCACATAATAAAGAGAGAGAGCTTAGAAAAATTGACACTCACATAAATATTAAAAGCAATAGGGACACAGCCCATAACCTATCTAACAAGCTTGTGTAAAGGGTTGACAAAACAGGGATTAGGAGAGATAGCAAAGAAAAAGATTTTATTACGAGCTACATGATCACGAATCCCATAAGCCATCAGGGTCGTAGGGGCACCACATGTACTGTAGCCTCAGTGGTGTTTCTTGGGTAAGATAGGTTGATGGAGCCCACCCTACTCCAGGCCGGTTTGAAGTCATAGTTTTGCTTCTCCTTGACCGGTTGCTACCCCAGGCTACAGAACACATTCTGTCCTGCTATTTATCCATAGCTGGGGGTAGGGAAAAAGAAAATTCATACCTTCCCCAAAGGTATCAGCATGTTAGTGAATGTAATGGATCCGATTCCTCAAGCCGAACCTCTATCTATTACTCCAAAGTGCTTCCTTACTAAGAGCTACAAAGAACAGGAAATTGTAGAGAGCCAAAAAGACACGGCATATAGAAGAATCTATCAATTCCTTGAGGATTTTCATCTATTATCATCCTTCGCAACAGCACACAATATGATAGACAATAAGTAAAACAACGCATTATTCGTAATTAAAAGGAATCATGTATAGCGCAGGTTAACAATTAAAAGTTTAATAAATATTTATCAGCAAAGATAAATTAAAAAAGGTTTTCATTTTCCATAAAAAAATTATAATTTTCCTATCCTTTGTAGCTCTTATTAAATGTAGCTCTTTCTAAGGAAATTTTCCTGTTTCTTAATACGTTGCTTAGCTTTAGGAAGACCTTTTTCACTATCCCAATGCGCCATCGAATTTTGGTGTTGCATTTTCCATCCTATATTAAAACATTTTCCAGATATTCAAATTGTTGTAATTGCTTAATTTTTCTATCTTCCGTTTTTTGATTTGCATGTTGGGCTGTTCTTTTTGCTGATACTCATAAATTGTTACTTCTTGCAATTGGTGTTTAGTCCTTTATTCTCGCTTTCCTTCACTACATTTTGTAGAACTTCTTGTAGATTCCTTTTTGTGTCTGCTATCAACATTGTGTCATCTGCATATCTTATGCTGTTAAGATAGTGGTCTCCAATCTTTTTGGACTTCTACTACACTTAGAATCGCCTCAATCTATAAGATGAAGTTTTGTTTATAAATTAAGCACTTTATGAGATTTAAAATAACTGACATAAAAATAGAACACTTATATAACACGACGTTTATAATAAGCAAGGTAGGATTTTGTTTACATGGGTTGCGTACTTTTCCATAGAGCAGCAATTTCTTGGAAGAATCTGTCGAAGTGGACCTTAAACGTTAAGTTTTTATGCTTGTGTCTAATAATTAGAAAAGAAAGATAGTTCAATGTAACTAAACGAGTATAATTGGTAGAATTCATGAATACATCATAAAATAAGGCATTTTATTTTTTTTGTTTAGTTTTCGGCTTTTCTTTTTTTCAGTCATTTAAATCATACTGATGTCAGTAGTAAATGTGTTGCAGTAACAAGACCCACTTTGCTAGATTCACAGGTCTTAGTCAGCCACATTCTCAACATATTCCTTTTGTAAAAAGAACGTTCCACTCCGAAAGATACTCTCGAAGAACTGTTATTTTGAAGAACAGCCGTGTTATGCTTCTCAGAACACTACTGTAATCACCACTTAACAAGGGTTAATAGTAATCTATTTGACATATCCCCGTAATGTTCACTTCATACTAGCTTTTATGCTCATATCACACACTTCATTCAGTACATCCCTACATTGAATGGCCCTTAGGCCTGTATTACATAGGGGTAGATAAGTCCACCTATCACCCGACCCACGCTTCTCTCCTTTCTTTTGAACAGGAGTAGAGGTTTATCCTGCTGCAGATTTGAATCAACCTGCAACAAAGGAAAAGACGAGAAAGCTTTTTAAATATAAAATACTTTTATTTTCGTGTTTTTACAACTAAATTTTTCTTAGCGTGTATAAGTTCTTTAAGTCTTTCTTTGTAGCTGTTTGTTTAGATGAAAGGAAACGCGATTTCTTCTCGTGTATGCGTTAGAAAATACGGGCAAGTAGAAAGTGAGAAGGAAAGTGTAAGTGTCACGTAGCTTGGTGAGAAAGATGGGTGAATTTCTTTTAAGCCGTGGTGTCGTGAATCTGTTGCAGTATGTTGTCGCTCCTTCTCTTTACTGTTTGCCTGATCTGGAGACTTGGTTTATATACGCTTCAAAGTGTTTAAGAAGCATATTTTTATTGTCAGAAGTAACACAACCCCTTGGTTAAAAAATGTTAAGTATTTATTTTCAACAGATTAATTTATTAACCAGAAGGATGCGCGAATCGTCCGACTCAGAAATCATTTTTTGTTATTTGGTTGACATGGTCTTTATTTCCGTCTTTGCTCCATAATCCTTTAAATCCTGTTTAGGATTGGGCTTCCGGTTCATTCTAAAGTCTTTTCGTTCTCTTTCACCCACAGTAGTTCCTTGAGTTTTAGTGGTATTATCGCCTTGCTTGGGGTGAATTGATTAAAAGAAAAGAACTAGTAATAAACAAAAACGGGAAAAAGAAAGACAAAAGTTAACAAGACTGTCTTGAATATTGTTTAACATTATTAGATGAGTCATCGCTACAGCACAAGTTGCTTGGATAATTATATAATCTCTGTTAGCTTCCTTACTATGTTTTTGGTAAAACTTTTTGAATTCATGGATAAATGTTTTTATTTATTGAACAATGAGAGACGACCTCTTCAAGTCTTTGTGAAAACTTGATTTAAGCCGGTATGACGCTCCTTTGTTCAATAAAAGGGTTGTTATTTAGCGGATCGTAATAGAAAGAATGAACAGTTGACAACGTAAACAAGGTTTGAGGAGGAATCATCTAGCGTCCACGCTTCAAAGACGGAGAAGCAGTCCAGCCGAGGGGATCATAAATCAATACGTGGAAAAAAGAGCCGACAGATTCAACAGATTCAAGGCAGATTCTACCCCCAGAACAGAACATTCCTTTCTGTGCCCTCCCGAGAAGAATTTAAACCGAACGAACATTCGAGTTAACTTTCCAGCAAAGTCCTTGTTATGGGTCCTTACCTATAACTACAGAATGAACTCTTCCTAACACTATGTATACTACGCCTCTCAAGAGAGAGGGACGAATCGAGTCGAGCCGATAGTAGTTCACTCCAAACCAGACTGACAGTCATACTAACACCTTCCACATCTTGTATTATTATTCCGTGTAATATATCTTCGTTATTTCTACTCTTGTGTTCGTATTGTTCTTCCTTCGTCCTAACCTGGACCATAACAGTCCTACAAAACGCCCTCGAGAAAACAACCTGTGAAAATACGAAACCTCTTCCAGCTGAACCGTACCGTTTGAGTATTCAGTTAAGAACGGAAGTGGTGCGCTTTGTATTTACTGCCTTGTGTAATTTTTTTTTTACTTCTTCAAAGTTTTCCCCTTTTTCTCCATTTTTAAAGGGTATAATCTTTTTTTGTCTTTGAATCCGTGTCTTTTTCCAAAAATTGTGACAATTTTATCCTTGTATCTTTTATGGTAATCCCTTTTTTGTTATGCCGCTGTAATAGGCGCACGAAGGGATTTTTAGCAACCTTTTATTGTACTTTTTTTTCTAATATTGTAAAATAGATGTGTTTTGCCTTTTTTAGTTTTTACGCAGTGGTTGTCTTGTTTTGTAACTTTACACCTCTTATTGTATCTTGCTATTTCTACTATGCTTTGGTGTCTGACACAAGAACTTGGATTTGTTAGGAATAAAATTATTAAAAAGGGATTAAAAATTTACTGATGCTTGGTCATTTATTCTTATTTTAGGTATTGTATTTTAGTACTCTTTCGTAAATATTTGAATGGATTTATTTACTATGTTAAAATTATTGACTGATGAGTCAAAAGCATTTTTAAATTATTGATTTTCATTAGCAGAAATGGTAGCACCTATAATACAACTGACACATAATTCTTTTAATACCTTTCTAATTGTACAAGATTGTAGTGTTTAGTAAACCTTTGTTAACACAGCCAGTTATTACCACAATGGAATAATAGAGGAATTTTAATATAATTTTATGTAGCAAATTTTTCTAGATATGATTTAAAGAAATTCAAGAAATGTACATACATACATATATATATGTGTGTATATATATATATATATATATATATATATATATATATATATATATATATATATATATATATATATACGCACATACGTATGCACGCACACACAAACACACACACACACACACCCACATATATACATGTGTGTGTGTGTGTGTGTGTGTGTGTGTGTATAAAATGAAAGATAGTCCACTTCTTAAAATGTGTGTGTGTGTGTGTGTGTGTGTGTGTGTGTGTGTGTGTGTGTGTGTGTGTGTGTGTGTGTGTGTGTGTATAAAATGAAAGATAGTCCACTTCTTACAATATGTAGATTTCATTGGCCGGTTAATGAAATTCGAAGAATAAAAA
>OZ038477.1:66372663-66392663 GCA_964036315.1 Acanthosepion esculentum | reverse complement strand
ACGTTCCGTTTAGGTTAAACCTTGGTAGGTTTGTCTGGCTCTCTAGGTTTAACTAGGTCTGTTCTACTTATTGTATTGAACACTTTATTTAGTTATTTTGTGTACACGTATCGGGTTTTTTTTCTTTGAGCTTTGAACTTGCATGCTAGACGATTATTTTCCACTAAAGTACATGTTCTTGGTTCTCTCTTTTTTTTATACCCTTTTTTCCCCGTTGGTATTGGTTTGATTATTTGCAAATCAAGACACCAAAGGTTTTCCGAAGGAGTATAGTTTCTTATCCTTATAAGATTACTACTACTACTATTACTACTACTACTAATATATATATATATATATATATATATATATATATATATATATATATATATATATATATGTTGTATTTTATGGGAGCTATAGGTAGAAGCGGCAAACACACTAACTAAGCCTCACTCTCTCTCTCTCTCTCTCTCTCTCTCTCTCTCTATATATATATATATATATATATATATATATATACATATATATATATATATATATATATATATATATATATATATATATATATATATATGTATGTATATATATATATATACATAGTAAAAAGAAGAGAGAAACCTCAAACGTTTTTGGTTTTAATGTGGATTTTTTAAAATATATATTTTAACGAATATTTCGAACGTTCAAATAGCATTAAAAATATAACTTAATAATTTAAAAATTAGTTAGTCTTTCCTCTTAATAATAATTTTAATGATAAAACTGTTTTTATTAAGTTTCGGGCATTTTTTCATGTATTCTCACTTTTTGCAAATCTGTTGATGTAACTAATTTTAACGAAACAATAATGAAAGAAACATATTCAGATATTATTAATTTCATAAACAGTCTTTAATAAATACTTGAACTAAACAAATAATTTGTTCGTAATCGTCATAACAATTCAAGAATATGAAAGAATTCTGGAATATAAAAGAAATATGAATCTCGTGTGGATATCATCAACTACTTTATTTCAATTTAATGTTATACTTCAATGACGTTACTAGTAAAACTTTACACACATCAAATAAAAGCGGAAATAAATTTAAGAATGTTTCGAGCTTTAAAATTACCAATAGAGGTTACAAAAAGGTTAAGAAAAAAGGAATAAAGTATTACGATGGACTGAACATGTGAGAAACGATGAGGTGTCAGAGGAAATGGAAAGAAAAAAGATGCTTAACATCAGGAAGAGGCAGTTGAAATTTCTAGGGAAGAACATGAGGAAATAAGGTTTGGGAAGTTTGATACTCACTTAACCTACCTAGCGAGCTTCAGTGAGTGAGTGGTAGATCAGGGTTTAGGAGTGATAACAAAAAGATAAAAGTTACAAAGGGCAGGAAATTGTGGAGAGCCATGAACGCAAACGTCCTGAATGGAGACGGCAGATAGAAGAAGAAGAAGAAGAAGAAGAAGAAGAAGAAGAAGAAGAAGAAGAAGAGGAGGAGGAGGAGGAGGAGGAGAAGAAGAAGAAGAAGAAGAAGAAGAAGAAGAAGAAGAAGAAGAAGAAGAAGAAGAAGAAGAAGAAGAGGAGGAGGAGGAGGAGGAGGAGGAGAAGAAGAAGAAGAAGAAGAAGAAGAAGAAGAAGAAGAGGAGGAGGAGAAGAAGAAGAAGAAGAAGAAGAAGAAGAAGAAGAAGAAGAAGAAGAAGAAGAAGAAGAAGCAGCAGCAGCAGCAGCAGAGATTTGGAAAGAGCTCACTGTTGGCACATAGTAAAAGAAAATATATAAACTGGATAAAAGTAATAAGCAATAGATAGATAGATGACACTGATATCGAGTACTATGTTTAGAGATGATCGATCATTCTGTCTATCAATCTATCTATCTATTTCAATCTGTTCATTTCTATCAATCTATCAATTTCAATCTGTTCATATCTATCAATCTATCTATTTCAATATTTTCATATCTATCAATCTATCTATTTCAATCTGTTCATATCTTTCAATCTCTTCATATCTATCAATCTATCTATTTACCTATATAAATCAGTTCGGATTTGGAAAGTGCGCACAGTTGACATATTGTTAAAGAAAATATATAAACTGGATAAAAGTAATGATTAGATAGATAGATAGATAGATAGATAGATAGATAGATAGATAGATAGATAGATGCCAGTGATATCGAGTATTATGTTGAGGGGTGATAATTCAATCGATCTATCTATCTATCTATCTATCTATCTATCTATCTATCTATCTATCTAAATCTGTTTATATCTATCTAAATTTGTTCATATCTATCTATCTCTGTTCACATCTATCTAAATCTGTTCGCATATATCGCTTTATCTATCAATTTGTTTCATATCTATCTATCATAATCTGTTCATATCTATCTATATATCTAAATATGTTCAAATATATCTATCTTTCTATCTGTTTATCTAAATTTGTTCAGATTTGGAAAGTACTCACATTTGACATATTGTTAAAGAAAATATTATAAAAACTGGATAAAAGTAATAGTAAATAGATCGATATATGTCACTGATATCGATTATGTTTAGGGATGATCTATCAATCTATCTATCTAAATCTGTTCATATCTATCTATCTATCTATATATTTAAATCTGTTCATATCTATCTATCTATCTATCTAAATCTGTTCATATCTATCTATCTATCTATCTATCTATCTACCTATCTATCTATCTAAATCTGTTCATATCTATCTATCTATCTATCTATCTATCTACCTATCTATCTATCTAAATCTGTTCATATCTATCTATCTATCTCTCTATCTAAATCTGTTCATATCTCTCTCCTATCTATCTATCTATCTATCTATCTATCTAAATCTGTTCATATCTCTCTCTCCTATCTATCTATCTATCTATCTATCCATCTATCTATTTATCTATCTATCTATCTAAATCTGTTCATATCTATCTATCTATCTAAATCTGTTCATATCTATCTATCTATCTATCTATCTATCTATCTATCTATCTATCTATCTAAATCTGTTCATATCTATCTATCTATCTATCTATCTATCTATCTATCTATCTCTCTATCTAAATCTGTTCATATATCTCTCTCTCCTATCTATCTATCTATCTAAATCTGTTCATATCTATCTATCTATCTATCTATCTATCTATTTATCTATCTAAATCTGTTCATATCTCTCTCCTATCTATCTATCTAAATCTGTTCATATCTCTCTCCTATCTATCTATCTATCTATCTATCTATCTAAATCTGTTCATATCTCTCTCCTATCTATCTATCTATCTATCTATCTATCTATCTATCTATCTATCTAAATCTGTTCATATCTCTCTCTCCTATCTATCTATCTATCTATCTATCTATCTATCTATCTATCTATCTATCTATCTATCTATCTAGCTATCTAAATCTGTTCATATCTCTCTCCTATCTATCTATCTATCTATCTATCTATCTATCTATCTGTTCATGTCTATATATTTATCTGTCTATGAAGATCGTCATATCTATGTAATATATGTCTTTTTATCCAATTCTCTTCATATCTATCTCAATCTGTTCATATTTCTATTTATCGTTCCCTTGCTTAAATCTGCTATTAAGTTTATATACCTTTCTATCTATCTATTTTTATTATTTTATCCATCTTATATATTTTCTTTAACATAGTGTCCGTTGAGATCATTTACAAATCTCTATTTTTATACTTGACTTGTGTTTTTTATAATGTCTACATTAAATTTCTAAATACCGATAGATAGATAGATAGAAAAATCGAAAGATAGAAAGAGTTAACATTTACGCATCCAAATTAAGAAGAAACAGAAAGAGCAAAAAACTGACGTAAAAGTAAATAGATATCTAAGTTGAATAAAAAATGGTATATAAAAACTTAGGTTTGACTTCGCAATGCAATAAAAAGACATATTCACCGAGAGAAAAAAATAAACATCAAAACAAGAGAAAAAAATAAACACCAAAACAAGAAAAAAAAACAGACATGCTCCCACCTAAAATGAATGTAAATAATAAAAAAGCTCATAAAGACAAAACAAATAAAAAATCACGTAAGCGCATAACGAGACGCAAAGGCCCATCAATTGGGATTAACATTATAATACCCCAAGGTCGGAAATAGAACGACCTCTCGGTCTCCATTTTATCAATCACACATGAACGAAGACAAAACAAAAAACAAACAAAATAAATAAATAAATAAAAAGCCTAAATAAACTCAGACTCAACAATAAAAAAAACAAAAACAAATTAATCATATTTATGTATCAATAATGTACATTTTGGATACAAAAATCATTGATTAGTACAATAAAATTAAATATAAACACGTAGTAAAAGACAACTGTTTGTTTGAAACATTCGTTCAAGGTGAAGGATTTCACGTTAGTTAGAGATTTAAAAACGTATTATCAAAACATGTGTATCTATACTTGGGACTTGATTATGACAACACCAATAATCCCCAACCAAACGAGAAACACGCAATTACTTATTTTTTAATAAAATAACAACCAAAATTAAAAGAACATTAACTCACTGAGTTAAATTTGATAGCATTGCCATTGGCATTAAGTAATATTTGTTTAAATTAAATGGATATTAAATTACAATTACCTATGAACAGGAATAAACATTGAGTAAAAAAATCTGATGACATTGGACTCAAAATACGTTCACTAAAAATAACCACGTGTGTAAAGACGATCAACCTGAGGAAAGACATTATATATTGTCTATCTAATTTATCTGTTATTCAGATTGTAAATAAATTTACAATAAAGCAGTCAAGTAAAAACAGGTAAAGATAAGGTTTTGCTTACCTACTCCAAGTGGAATCAAATGGCTTACTCGCTGATGATGAAGCGAGGATGGTTACCAAGGCAAAGATAGAAGAAAGAGATACTAACCTTTCTTACTGGCGCCGACGAGCGTAGTAGTAGTGGTCGCTTGCTGCTGAATTGAGGAAACATCGTTCTTCTCTTCATCTCCAGCCTTTCTCTTCTTCCCCGCCCAGGGACATCCACTAATGACGCACCTTGTTCGCTGGCTGCTTAGGAAAACACGATTTGCTATGATTCAGTAATAATCACTACACAGGGAAAGATAGCAAGACTTTTGTTCTTATTTCAACATGCAGCGTTATTTATTTATTTATATATCTATTGTTCACAACAATAACAGTAATGACAATTATCAACTAATATAACTTTAACTACCTTTTAACGTTCACGGAAATCAGTAGTACTAAGTAATTTGTTACACGGAATAATTGAATTACATTTCATGAACAACAATGAGAAAATATCTTTCAAATTTCATTGTTCGTTTCGATTATTCCAGTGTTAAAATTAATCGCCAGTAAGACTGATTGATCAGGTTCTTAATAAAATTCTCTCTAAAGATATGCTTATTTGATTCAAAGACACTCGACATAGTGATTCCGCTTGTATATCTACTTAGTATCATAGATATACAAGGGAAGTATAGGTTAGTCAATATTATTAGCAGTTTTCTTTTTTAATAGTTAACGGATTTTTAATATATTTTTTCTGATTTTGTTTAGGAAATTTATTTAAGCTTTTTCGTGTAAAAAACATTATTTAACAAGTGGGCGGTAAATCACCCCTGTTAAATGAAACCGGTAAACGGTAATGAAGCCATTAATAGTAATAAATGATATTGAGAAGATAGCCGGAAATGAGAGGAGTCTTGCTTTCACTCAATCTTCACTCGATATAGCTACTAACCAGACATATGCTGAAAATATGCAAATTCATGAAATATCGTAAAGAGAGAGAGAGAGGGTGGGGGGAATAAATAAAGATCATGCCAGATGTTAAATTTTCTTTTCCAAGAAATATCACATAGGAAAAATGAAACAACGCGAAAAACCGGAATCGAGATCTGAAGAAATTATGGAACATGAAGATGACAGATATACCAGTCATTTTGCAATGATTCCGAAAAGCGCAATGAAATGGCTGGAGGTACAAAGACACTATCTACATCATCTAATAAAAAAATTATAGACAAGAATACTATAGAATTTTGAAAGTTGGTGAATATTTTATATGACTTCGTGTTCATATATAAACGATTAAAGAAGAAGCATATAAAGACGAGTTTCTCCCATGGCCGTTTATATTCTTTTTATATAAACTATAATGAAATAAAGTTCTTAAAGTCTCTTGAGTATGTCCGTTTTATTTTTTTTTTAGTTAGGAGTAAGTAAGTATAAGCATTGTTATAATGGCCAAGCTTAAGTCAGCCTTATACAGAGTTGGAACAACCAAAAGAAAGTTTGTACTTTATCGTTTGAATGCTTAAACATGGTTATGGGATAACCGTTTTCTTTTTCTTGGTCCAGAAGTTAAGGTTAGTAAGGGTCGTTATAATGGTTGAACACATGTTCCGTTATGCTGAGTTGGAACAACCAAAGAAAAAGCTTGACTTACTTCATAGGTAGAGGCTTTAGAATTCACGTGCGAACTCCATGCGTTCGAAAGTGGAAATAGAGAGTCAGTCGTCAGTAGACCGAGGAAACTAACGTGCTCCAGTGGGACAGTCCGATTTTCGCGTACTGTTACAGTTTGGAGTAAGGGGGAGAAAGAGAACGATATTTCAATAGCGCCGCCTAACGGCGTTTAACGAAACCAAGTGAAGTAATCCTATTTCCAGTTCCTTTACTGCTGGCATCATGGAAAAATATATTTCTATTTTTTTTCTCAGTATCATTATTTTATTATTATTTTATTTATTGATTTTATTTCATTTTCCCGCAGTATAATAAAAACGGAATACTGACAAGCGTATCGTATGTACTGAGGAGTTTTGTTGTCGCTTAGTCTTCAAACGTCAGTATATGCTTTAATCATTTCTCTACAAGTATGTTGATGACGCCGCTAAGAGGCAAATGGTTACTGAGAAGGAAGTGAATTGAGAGAACTTTAAGGAAGAGAAAGGACAATAAAAGAACAGATTGGAAGGGAACAGATGACGAGGATTGACGTTGCATTTGAAGACACAGGAAAACAAGAAAGCGGAAGAGAGAAACTGGAAACTACTACATTAGAATTTACGGTTGTATCTAGCAATTTAAACAGTAAAAAGATGAGAGCTTGTTGCCAAACTAATATTGCGCTTAAATACATGAAGTCGAGGTGGAAAAGCTGAAAGATCATCAGAACAATTACCATGGAAATATTTACAGAATAGGCACAAGGAAACTACATTACGGCTGTGGGAAAGTGACTGAAGCTGAGATGCCAGGTCACGACCGATAGCATTGCAAATTCTTCTTCGTGTTTTCTCAAGTATCTCTAGATACTTAGTACAAGTGCCTGGCCAGATGTGGCCACAATATCCACTGTACAGAAGAATGGTAGACTTATAAATGTGAAAGACAAATTCAAATGAGAAAATTTGTTTTTCACGACACAGTAAATCCAGATCACTACTACTACTACTACTACTACTACTACTACTACTAATAATAATAATAATAACAACAACAACAACAATAATAATAACAATTATTATTACTGAAGATGACTTGTTGTCTCTTTATCCGAAGATGTTTTGGCTACAAGTAGCACTGATGTGAAAGCAGGAATAATAATAGCAGAGAGACAGACAGATTAATATAGAGACAGCTTGTGAAACCGACTGATAGAGAGGCGACTGATAGACAGCTAATAACAGACAATGAATATAAAGTTAACATAAAACACTCATAAAAAGGCTGATTAAAAATAACGTTATCACTCTCACAGCTTCCTCAACCTGAGAAAATAATGAATGTGATGAGATTCCTAGATAAGGATGAAAGTAGAGGCGGATAAGGTCATCATGAACAGCTATGCAAGAAGAACAAGAAAAAAAAACGTCAATAACAATAAAACGCCGTTGTATCCCATTCAAATACTCAATCAGTCTAATTCTAAAAATGGTAATAGTAATTAGAATTCATTCCAAGATTCATTCTTGGCTTTCACAATTTTAACAACATTAGATATGCAGATGACACAGTGTTGCAAGCAGACGCAGAAAATAAACGACGAGAACTCCTGAAGAACGTAGCGAAGGAAAGCGAGAAGGAAGGACTGAGGATCAATTGCTAGAAGGCAGGACACATGGTTGTCAGGAAAAGGAACAGCCGAACATGCACATTTCAAATGGAATTGTTTCAGCAGAGGACGGATAAACCAATATAGAAATCCGAAGGTGCACTGGGATAGCGAAAGGTGCCTTCCATAAACTAAGCAAAGTATTAAGGAACATAAAAAATGCGTTAGAAACGAAGAAAAGTGTACTGAACTGTTATGTAGTATCAGTTCATTTATATGGCAGTGAATGCTAGGTAATCTCCTCACACACGAAGAAGAGACTTTGAAGCAACTGAAATGTGGTTCTACAGAAGGATGCTGAGAATACCTTGGACGAACATGTGAAAAATGACGACGTTTTAGATAAAATGAAAAAGGGCACTTATAGTAACACGAGGAAGAGACAGTTGAAATTTCTAGGGCACATAAATGAGAAAAGATGGCTTGCAAAACTTGATATTCACAGGACAGATTGACGACAAGAGGGACAGAGGAAAACAACGTATAACCTACGTAAATAGATGTCGGAACAAGGAGAGATAACAAAAAGACAAAATTTATTAAGAACTACAACGGACAAGAAATTGTGGAGAGCCATGATGGCCAACGTCCTGAAGGTATACTACACATAGAATACGTATGTTTATATTAAACCTTTTCCCCACAAGGAAACATTTGGCATTCACTGACCGAGCAGCCAGTACTGCTTTCGGTTGTAATTTATAAAAACTTTGTCTTAAAACATTTTTTCAGGAAAATAGGTTTCCATTAGCTGTTATCTTTCTTTACAGTATTGATGAGTTTTTCTTCCTAACCTTTAATTGAGGTAGTGTGGAAGTCAACATCTTGGTTATATCATTATTTTCTCTTCATGTTACAGGTGCTATCCATTTTAGTTGTTACTACTCCTCAAGTGATATGATTTCTGTTATTTGGCACAGTTCCTTGTTTACGATTCTGTAGCGACAGTCCACAATGTACAAAGATGTATTTTCTTTGCCAAGTCTTTCAAGATTCACTCGCTCAAAGCCATTTTAATAATTGATCTTAGAAAGCGGTTGTATACAGCTGGACAGGGTCCTTGGTAACGAATGATCTTGCATTCTGGCAATTAATTCCATATATCACAAGGAGTGTTGTTGTTTCGCCTCCCATAACAAAATATGACCAATTCTTTCACACACAAATTAGTCAAACCCAAATCACCCAAACGTATACCTCCATCTCCTGCATTAACATAATGGGGCTAAGCTAAAGCTACCCAAAAGTAGAACTACATCTTAAAGCAGTGGTTCCCAATCACTGTGTCGCGACATATTAGTGTGCCGCGGAATTATTACCAGTGTGCCGCGAAGAGATAATACCTAGAAGTCATTTAATTTCATTTTGTTTAATAAAGACATTCAATTTCTTAATCATGATGACACCGCTCATTTCAAAATCGCCGAATTTCTGGAATCTAAACGTTTCGCGCATACTAATTGGTAAGCGCTATTATGGTTTATATTAGTCATGGGACGATTAATCGGAATATCAGGAGTTTTTCAAAGTATCGGGAATCGGCATCGGAGCTGAATAATTCAGACCCAAACATTTTTTTACCTTTTCCTAACCATTTTTAATCTTTTCAATTAGGAATCGGAATCGCTACAAATTTAGGTATTGTTTTATCACCAGTTTATATCGTCTATATATCTCGTTCACAATATTTACAGATTCTTTGTACATATTTGTATTAAATATTTAGGCGTTTTAAATTAAAGTTTTTCTAAGACAAACAAAAAACAAATTAAATATAATAAAAATTCTTTTAGATTTATTTTTTTCAATTTTAGATTCAGTAGTGAAGAAGTACCAAGCACAACTGTCCCACTGACATTCACCATTATTATTTTATACCCGATATTGAATACAGGATATGTTGATTTATGTGATTAAAAATTCTTCTTATATAATATTTTTTGTTTTTTATTATTTTATTGCAAAAAGGCTTTATGAGTGTAAAATATTTATTTTTTTGATAGGTGGGCCGCCATGTCAAAAAGGTTGGGAACCTCTGCCTTAAAGAGTGTCAATCTGACCTCATGTTCCTAATTGAAACTGTACTCATCCAATCTACTAAAGTTAAAAAATCTACAATCTCTGGATACTCGACCCTACTCATAAAAGAAGACCATCAGTATCAACATGGGCTTGGAGACTACCAAGATAAGTTCCCCCGTAACAGAGACCCCCAAAACTGTTTCTCTGTATTCCTCTTCGTGTGCTTCTCCTTTGTTTTCGTTCAAATTTGTCTTTTGTCTTCATAATCTATCCACTGGATGATGGGATTGTAATGTTTGGTAATATAAATGAAAAGGTTGATGATATCCTTTCTGATCACCCCTAAGCTACCATTTATATTTGTTGTGATTTCAATATCTACAATAAGGAATGGATAGTACATTCATAACTGACAAAGAAGGCAAATGCTGTCAGCACTGACACAGATCGTGGATATACCTCCACGTGTTCTTGATATAGCTGGACATTATACTACTATACTAGACATTTTCTCTCAATACCTCCGGCCACACAAGGGTCAATGTTAAAGTTGATTCCAAACATAACGCTTGTTTGTTTGTTTAGCGATCATTTAATTAGGTCATTTAATGCCGAAATTTAATTTTCCTGGGAGCATTAGCAATTTCTTTAAAAATAAATGTACTCATGGCACTTTTTTTTTCAAAAATGCATTGCTGGTAATTTTTTCAACTATGAAAATGTCTTGCTGATATATTTTTACTGCAGAAATGTATTTTCATACTTTCATAGTGTTTTGACCCCAATTTGGGGGTTAACTATTTACCCATAGCTGGAACCCTAACAGGTGTTGACAGCCCGGGTCAGGGTGGAGCTGGGAACCACAGCAATTATGAGGTGGTTCCACGCATCTCAAAAATTCCCGATCAGAGGCCTTGCTGTCGGATTTAGTTTATCGTCATACCCAGGACATCATAACGCTTCCTCGAATGTGTCATTTATTAGGACAATATACTGACACACCAATCTTGAATGGATTCGCTTCTGATTATACATTGCCGAAGCTACTATTTGATCGTTCTTCCGAAATAGAGCTGCCAAAACAGCCTCCTCCTTCTTCAAATTGGTTCTTTTAAGTATGGAAAAAAATACAAAAAAGGCTGAATGGCCAGCTCAGGTTCACGTCAGTATGTGACCCGACCCTATATAACCTTTGATATTACTATCATCTCTATCAGAAGGAGCATCAGTGCAAGATAGCCTTCAAAATGCTAAACGCAGCTTTGTACAAGCAGACCAAACTAAATTTGAAACAAGGACTTGAATCCCGCGAGTTCTGGGAAATTTCAAATAACACTTACAACAGCTGCCGGTGCCCTCTACCATGAATTATCCCGAGGTTATCACATCTGCGTTACGTAAGGCAAAGATCTTTGCAATGAACTTTAACTTTTGACGATAAGGGCCACCTGACTCCCTCCTCTAACGGAACACAAACTTTATGATATCCTTGTCTCAGTTCGGGAAGATTTTAGATTTATAAAAAGCCTTGAATATACGAAGGCTCCTTGTCCGGATAAAATACCTGTAGTTCTTTTTAAGAACTTTAACCCACAATCATCCCCAGTTTTGGAAAAAATGTTTAACTGCATCCAGAAGGAGAAATGTTTTCCAGGTTTATGAAAAGTGTCAGCTGTACGCCCTGTTTACAAGAATGCGGGCGACGCTCACCCTCGTCGCATTATAATCCCATCAACTTATACAATGTCATCAGTAAACATTTAGAGGTTATCATCAAGAAAATAGTTTTCAGTCATCTCAGCAAGAACAACCTCCTGGCGACAAACAGTATGGATTTGGTAGATCTGGGTCCTCTTCTCATGACCGCAGTCATTAAGCACGGATTCGGTGAAGTGCTAGATAATAAACACATTACGCGAGCAATCACCTTAGATATCTCAAATGTTTTTGACAAGGTGTGGCATAAGGCTTTGTTGCATAAACTATGGCATTTCTGGTGGAGTCTTCTCGACTATTAATACATTCTCCGCGGTCCAACTTTTTTCTGCTACATATTAACGACTCCCTAAGAACCTTAGAGAGATCAATAGTAAACATACATACAGATGGTTTATGGGAGTGCCACCACATATTTTGATGACCAGAAAGTGGTAGCTGCTCACTGCTCTGAGCTTGTTCGCACAACTCATTGGAAGAGGAATTGGCTTGTAATTTTCAATACCTCCAAAACTAAGCTAGTAATGTTTCTTCATCAAACAGGAAACCTCTCTCCAATCACGATAAACGGTTGTAATCTGAATGAGTCTCCTTGCCTGGAACGTTTATTGGGACTGAAGCTCAAATCCGGCCTCAAGTGGGATTCGTATATACGATCCATCGCCAAAGACGCTGCAAAAATGATCGGTTTCTCGTACCAGTTCCGAAGGTTTCTGACAGCTTTTGACAAATTAGATAAAAAAAATGGAGTATTTCTGTTACATCTGGACCGGAGCTGTCCAATCCCGCTATTAAGCCTCGAGCGAGTTCAAAAGTGTTTGGCAGCTTTGTGGGCATTGGACCGTTTTCACCCTTCAACCCCTTTTCCCACAGACAGAACTTTGCTGACCTCTCGCTGCTCTATCACTATTTTCATGGCAGATGTTCGGCCGAAACATATTCCTTGGTTCCACCAGTCCATACCTTACAAACAACGAACCTCTATGCCGCGTACACTGAGTCGATTCTTCCAAATCCCCTTTATATTCCATTGGTAAGGAGTAATTTTCACTGAGACGATTCTTAACCAGAACTGTTGCAATGTGGAACGGACAGGCGAAGCGATGTTTCTCCGAACACTACAATCGTAACCGCTTCAAGTATAGAGTTAGCTTTTATCTACCCTACATATCATCAACATATGCAACGCTTGCTCACTCCTTATACGCATTTACATTATCCCCATTCAGTAATCCTCTATCTTGAAAGGCCTCGTATTATGTGAAAAAAATTTTTTAAAATCAATAACATATTTGAAAACCTGATGAATATTTTTAATAATCTATCAAATCTTTCAGTGGGAAAATTAAGAAAGTAGTACAAGAAGATATATTTTAATAGTTTATTGCACTCGCAACGCGAAAAGAAAAGTAGAAGCAAAGAGCTTTTACTGATAGTTTTTTTGTCAATCACAACAGGTTAACGCCAAAACCAGCAAAAAACTGTCTGCCTGTCGGTGTCGAATGTTTCCAAAAGATTTAGTGCTTATGCCGTACTAATCAATATTACACTACAAATAATTTGCACAGAGTTCAGTTGTGTCGAAGCGCCCCCTCTAAAAGTGTCCTCCATAACACGTGTCCTACGTGCCACACTCATCGTGATTGGCGGTACTTCGCGGTCCGATCAGCACTGATGGAATGTAACTAGTTTGGTCTTTGAGGCATTGAATGTAGGCAGTCAGACTTCCCCCACTGAAAAGTTGAGGAAAAATCGGATGAGAGGTCAGGTCAGTCGTCAGTCGCTGATAATCACGAGTTTTGGAGGTGCACCCGTATGCTTTTGAATATTTGATATACGGTTGGGTGGTGAAAATGTTTCCCATGTAGAAGTGGACGATGGCGCAAAAAAGGTTGCAAACCCCTGCCCTAGACACGCCACTAGTTTACGCATATGTATTGTACTAAGGAATCCTTTACAAGTCTTTCTTGTCGCGTTGTAAATGATATTTCCAGTGTAGTGCCGGGTAGAAGTTTTCCCAGTTCAATTATATCTATCGGTTTCCGGGCAACATGAATCGTCTTTCACAATGTTACAATAAATTATCACTTGTAATTCACCATCACAGAACGGCAATACTGATTTCGTATTGTAATTTACGTAACGTAGCTGAATTTGTCACAAAACCACAAGTAAAAGTCACCTAGTAAGAAGCGGACATATTAATCATTAGTAATAATGAACAAAAACCTTAACCCACGCCAAAACGTCTTCATACGGATATAGTGATAGTACATAAAAAGAAACAAACAAGACACTTGTTTTTGAAAAGAGTAGAATTGGAATTTTGTATACATAGTCAAAAGGAACGTCCCATTTCTATTTTAACTGTTGTCAGTTTAATGTTTAACATTTGTATCACCACGTTGTATCAAAAATAGATATTTATACCTGTTTATCTATCCATTTATTGCGGTATATATATATATATGTGTGTGTGTGTGTGTGTGTGTGTGTGTGTATATACCGCAATAAATGGATAGATAATATATATATATATATATATATATATATATATATATATATAGGCAAATGGACTATTCCACAATCTTAGCAGTAGTTTATAAATATTGATGTATAAATTTTGCAAAATTCAATTTTTCAGTCCCAGCCTGAGACTGCCACGTGAACGAACTAAACGGTGAATAACAAAATTATTGTTGATATGAATTTTAGATCTGTACATCGAGAGATGTATTATTACTACCAGTACACACTTTGCCCCATTACATACATACATATATATATATATATATATATATATATATATATATATATATATATATATATATATATTGCACGCTACAACACTACATAATTGTTAATAAATAGCTCATTCTTAAAAACATCTTTCGGTCGGAAAAACATATTTATTTCGTCTTCCAGTTTTGATTCTCAAGGAAGAAATACTGCCAGAAGATGAAAGCGTGAAGTATTTGAAAGTACTAGCTGATTAAAAAAAACACCGTATCCATTTTATGCATAAGGATCTCATCATTCAGTGGATTATTAGTAGTATAATGCTTATAATTATGTCTACTAGCGATAACTATGTCTACTTCACCAATATTGCATTAATATTGCTAATTGATTCAAGATATGATTAACTCTTTTTTATACATATATATATATATATATATATATATATATATATATATATATATATATATATATAACATTAAAATTATTGGGGGGACTTATATATATATATATATATATATATATATATATATATATATATATATATATATCGGATTTATATATAAAATTTTATATATCATGAACAGATTTGGAGGAAAAATGTATGAAAAGGTAGGTGTAAAAGGTTTTAGTTTAACGAGTTTCACCCCTCAGGGACGAAACCCGTTAGACAAAGAGTTTTTAGACATTTTCATACGCGCGGGCGCGCGCACACACACACACACACACACACACACACACACATATATATATATATATATATATAAAGTTTTATATATCATGAACAGATATTAGAGGAAAGATGTATGAAAAGGTTTAAATAGTTTTAGTATAACGCATTTCGTCCTTTAGGGACGAAACGCATTACACAAAAACATTTTAGACTCCCCCCCACACACATATATATATATATAGAGAGAGATAGATAGATAGATAGATAGATAGATAGATAGATAGATAGATAGAACAAGCTGTAACAAAAATGTAATGAAAAGTCTTGTGTTTTGCTTGAAAGCAAAGTAGACTTAGCATGAGAATCTGGACACGTGTTGGAGTTAGCTCCCTCTCAGTTTACTTAATGCTTCAACAGGCTATAAATACTGGCTGACCCTTCGCCTCTTGCTCTTTTTCGACCCAGGCCTTGGGCCGCTACCTCGCACGGAGACGAGGTAAAATCGTTCTTTTTCCACTTACACCAATATGTGACCTCTCACAGTTACAGCGTTTCTCAAATTCCGGGAACGCGCTAAGAACAATACACGTACGTACGAGCACTTACAACACACGCACATAATTTCTCCATACAAACTCTACGTAACTGTTCATGTCTTTGTGTAACTCGTTATTAATATATATTTGTTTACCCATGTATATCGGTCTTGTTTGTTTTCTTTGTCTTCTTTGGACTTAATTCAAGTCCGACATTCTTATGTAGCTGGACCCGCCAGCAGGAAAGTTTAAACTTCTGATATCTCTCCTCATCTTCACCCCCACGGTCCGCTACAGGTACCATAGAGAAGAGCCCACCGAACCCTTACCATTAAAGTATTTATTGAAATGTTACAGGGAGGCAAACTTACGGAGGTGGAACAAATGACTGAAGCCGAGCTACCAGACCATGACCGATAATATTGCTGATTTTACTATGGTATTTATCAAGTAGCTTAAGGTAAATTGCAGGGGCACCGGATAATATGTGGCAGTAGTATTCTAAGAATTGATGAATGGTAGACTTATAGATATGTAAGATAGATTCCGGAGAGAAAAATTGTCTAGCACGACACAGTAAAGCAATTTTTTTAGCAGCTGACCTAGCAAAGGATTTAATATAGTCTTTCAACTTCATGTCGTCAGAACATTAGCAACGAGTCTCTTTTCTGGGGGTTAGCATCAGCCACGATGATGGAAGACAGGGAGGAGTCTCTTAGATGATTAATAGAAAGAAGTTTAGTTTTTGAGGCGTTAAAATTAATGAGCTATCTTTTGCCCCTGTTAAGAAAGAACTTTAGTTCGTTTTGGACAACAGCTGTCGTTTTGACCTTATCGAACTGATCAAGCATACTATCGAGACTGGATTAAATGTTTGTGTCAACAGCATAAATATCAAGTTTAGAGCTGATGCCATTGAGAAGGTCATTAATGAAAATTAAAAACAACGGAGAACCAAGTATGGAGCCGTGGGGCAACACACACATTAGTTCGAAAGTATCTAGTAAAGAGTTCAGTTCGGAATTTCCTGTTGGCTACCCGGATCGACATAAAACTGATGAAGGCCCTAAAACAAAGTGTCCGAAAAGGTGTAATAACAACAACAAAGATTAGGAGAATAGTCCCCATACCCAAAGTATTTTACTTCGTCAGGTAAATAACGACTTTTCTGGAACTTTAAGTTGTTGCGGACCGCGTTGTGGGGTGAAGTGTGAGAGAGAGAGGAGATGTGGGTGTATCTCTGGGTTAAGACACCCTGCTGGCCGGTCCAGCTACATAAGGAATGTTGGACTATAATGGAGTCCAAAGAAGATAAAGAAACAAACAAGACCGATATACATGTATCCAAACAAATATATATTAATAACAAATAGATTAATACACGAATTACAAATACATTGAAGACATGAATAAAATGTTACAGTGTTTGTATGGAAAGTTGTGTGTGTGTTGAGTGTCCGTACGAACGCGTGTATAGTTTTAAGCGTGTTCCCAGAATATGGGAAACGCTGTTTGTGTGAGATGTCACAAATTGGTGTAAGTGAAAAAGAGAAAGTTTTTTTTTTTTACCTCGTCTCACGCGCGAGGTTGCAAGCCGTAAAAAGAGGAAGAGGCGAAAAGGTCAGCCAGTATTTATACTCGTGGGAGAGAGAGAGACCTCTGTTGAAAGGTTAAGGAAATGAGAAGGAGCTAACTGCGACAAAGTTACCTCAGCTTTCCTCATCATCTTAGTTCTTTTTCAATGTTAGTGAGAAGTGTAGACCATTTACTACTACCAGTTATTAGTCAATTGGAAATTATTGTAATCTTATGATCTAGCAGTAAATAGTGAGGGGTCAGTGCACCCACGTCGCAACTGAATATGACACAAGGTCAATATTTAATGTGATCTTTTCGCCAACGTCGTAGAAAAATTGCTCAAGACTTCTGAGCCCTTCCCCATTTCCGGCGGGAGGATGATAATACTAACAGTAAATAATATTAAAACAACGCGAAAAATTATATTTGTACAAACTGTTTTCAGAGAGCAATGTTTTAAGCAAGCGTCAACAACAGAATGCATATATTGCTTAATTATATCTTTTGTCATAAATTAGTTTCTTGCAAAGGAAAAGGTAACTAATTTTTTTTGTATCACCTGATTATTTTTTTCTTTTCAATTAAATTTAAAATTTATTTCATAAGAAATAACTGGAATTTTATTATTAATTTTGCTTAAAGCTGTTAAGATATTTAGATATTATAAACAAAACTTGATATGACCATAAGTTGCGAATAACGAATGAGATTTGAATTTTCTAATGTACCAAGATGGGTCTGTATTATTAGTTTGTTAAGACCACTAGACGCCATACCGAAATCAACGTTAACAGAGTTATTTCCCTTGCAACATTTCATTTGACAAAGTTCTCTCCCATGCATTTCCATGATATTTATGCAGACAGCATTCGTTAAAACAAAAGAAAAATAAGTTTATAAACTTTAAAAATCTATCTATCTATCTATCTATCTATCTATCTATCTATCTATCTATCTATCTATCTGTTTCTCTTTCTTTCTGTCAGTTTATTTCTCTGACTCCCAGGACTTATGGATATATACCATAAAAACACAGGTTCTCTTACGATCACCGAAGTAAAACAACGTCTGAGCCTGGTCAGTACTTAGATGGGTGACCGTGTGTTAATACCAGGTGCTGTAAGCTTGGATCTGTGGGTGGTGTAATGGATAATGACTCGCATTTGAAAGAGAGAGATCTCTTTGTCTTTCTCCCCCTCTGTTTTTCTCTAATTTTGTCGCTGTATCTCTTTCTGTCTATCTATCTGTCTCTGTCTGTCTGTCTGTACTGAAGAAATTCTTTTTTGTGGGGTTTAATAAAAACTGGTTCTTGTACGGCCATTGCGGTTAAGCAATGTCGTGTCTGGTCAATAGCTTGATGGGTGACCGTACAGGAATAACAGGTGCTGTAAGCTTGGATGTGCGGTTGATGTAACAGACTAGGAATTGTTAATTGGGTTCGTAATATTCGTATGCGCGAGTACCCTTGTGAAAAGTAGGAATCCACCACTTCTCCCTCCAGCTATAGGTTAATTAGTAATTTCTTTTATTAGTAAAATCATTATTATCTAAGAAAGACTTTCATTGCATCAGGATTAGCAAACTCGTCTGATAAACTATTAAATGAATTTGATACTCACCGAGTGTTCCGCTGTTGAGACTGTCTGAACTCATCAGAATTGCAAGGCATCTAATAATGAAAACTACGCATCTAAATGAGGAACCACCTCTTAATTGATGTTGTTCCCAGATTCACTCTGATCCGAGGTGGTATCACCTGTTAGGGTCCTAGTCTTCGGCAAATAGTGAACCCACCAAACAAAAACAAAACATTATGAAAGTGTAAAAATACTTTTCTATCAAGAAAATACCAGCAATGTATATTTATAGTAAAGTTACCAACAATACCTATTTATATCCATTGCTAAAAACAAATCTGGTGAAAAATCGACAATATTTAGGCAACAGAACTGCTAAAAAGAAATCTAGTGAAAAATCTAGCGAAAAATCTAGCGAAAAATCTAGGGAAAAATCGACACTAATCAGGCAACAGAACTGCTAAAACAATCGAAATACAATGACGGCCAGAGTAGTGAGTAGACTTGTTGCCACTTAGTCCCCGTCGATACCCCGGAGACACACGCCCATGCATGTCCGATTGATGTAGAAACTTTGAAGTAGGCAATCGAGAATGCTAATCCTGATGTCCCTTCTCATTGGTCAGTCAGTAGCAACGTAAATTATTTCTCGAGTAAAAGATGTTACTTGAAACCTTTGGTATAGAAGCCCACTGTTATAATGACTTAACCATAAAAGTAATTGCGACCTGACCTTAAGACTCCCCACCCCCAATTTAAACTTTAATACGTTTTACTTTACTCATGTTCCAACTATTATTTTAAAATTATTACACTGAAAAGGACATCGTAGCAGAAATGTATATATTTTTATCCGCTTCCTCCTCTTCATACATACACAGGCATATACTTAACAGTTATTAACAGTTAATTTGGTTTGGTTTGGTATGGTTTGATTTACAGCATATCAAGTCCAATGGGTTATTTAATGACGACAAGACTTTCATTGCCGATAATATCCTTTCTTCAAAAATGTTTGGCTGGCA
>OZ038477.1:66363783-66366283 GCA_964036315.1 Acanthosepion esculentum | reverse complement strand
ACCGTTTGGTATTTCCTGTTTGCTAACCTCGTCAATTTCCAGGCGTCATCAAAAATGATATGAACTGCAAAAAATAATAAATCAACCATTAATTTAAGATGAATTTAAAAAAAAAATATCATGGAATTTTCACAGGTACTGCTCGTTCGTTATTATTTTACATGCAACAAAAATCAAATAATATACATTTGTGAAACATGAAGTTACATCATTCAAAACAGCAGTACATATTCTACTAAAATTTAATATTGATAGACACAATATTAGAAGCAAAAGATACACAGATGACACCGTGTTGATGGAACACACACACACAAAATGAAGGACGTCCTAGTAAAAGAAAGTGGGAAGAAAAGTGTTAATGTTATATAGGAATAAAGTGTCAGTGCCGATACTGGTGTTTGAACACAGATCACCACATTATTTTGAATAATTATATCACGGCATGGTAAAGGAAATGTATGTATGGGAATTGGCGTGGCGCCTAAGTGAAATACTTCCGAGTGTGCTAGTCAAACTCTCTGCCTCCGGGCAGAGAAGATCCCCAGACGAGGCTATGTTGGAAGACAGAATCTCGTCTCAGGAAACAGCTACCCGACACCGTTTTTATGTGGTCTACAGGCTCGGATACCCCACAATAACCTCGACCTCGTGCCACATCCGATTGCGTGGGGTGGTTAGTGAATATCTTACTATTCGGATTACTGTGGAAGTGTGCTGGTAAAACTTTCTGCCTCCGTGCAGACAGGATCCCCAGACAAGGCTATGTTGAAGGGCAGATTCTCGTCTCGTGAGACAGCTATCCGATCCTGCTTTTACGGGAAATATTTGGCTGAGCCTACGGGGTCAGCCCCACAATAAGCTCGGCCTTGTGCCACATCCGAACGCGTGTGGTGATTAGTGAATATCATCATTGTACGGATTCCTATCCGGATCAGTATTCGGTGGTTACTTTTCGAGCGAGTATTATCGAGCACGTATTATTAGTGCGAATGTTATTCGAAGGCGTCTGTCACCAGTGTTGTTAAACGGCGTTTCTATAGGTGTATCTGTGATTACAAAGTCTCTACTACAACGAGCATTACGAAATGACAATGAGTATTCGTTGGCATTACGAAAGTGGCAACGAGTGTTCGCTGACATCACAAAAGTTAATCATTAATATGACATTATATATGTTTATTAGCCAAAAAACAAAAAAATGCGGGCTACTAATTGGAGATGTCAAGATTGAAATTGAATATGTTAAATTATTTCAACTGATGACTGAAAATGTCCCAGAAATCCGATGGAACATCAGAAAATAACAAGATTCATTCTAAACGCTAAAAGTTGTATGAGAAAAATAGAAAAATATAGTAGAAATAAAGAAAATCGTGCTGAAATGCTATGTAATATCTATCAATTTTCTCACAGATGAAGAAGCGATTTGAGATAACTAAAAAAAGCTAAATGTAATTCTACAGAATTCTGATGCCGAGAATACTATGTACAGGGCATGTGCACAGAGAACATTTTAAATAAAATGGAAAGAAAATGACACTTTGCTTAGGCTCATCTAGCGATAGTTGAAATTTCGGGTACCCATCATGAGGAAAGAGCGCTTGGAGAATATGACACAGACATGGCATAATGAAGGCAAGAAGGACAGAGGGAAACAGCGAGTAACCTTCCTAGCAGTCTTTTGCAAACTGACGGCAGAATAGGGACTGAGAGGTAGAGCAAAGAGACAGATATTAGAGCTACAAATGATAGAAATTGCGAAGATCCATGATCGTCCACGTTTCGAAGAGACGGCACGTAAAGGAAGAACAAATAGTTTAACTTTTGGCTTTTGATCGCTTCTTTCATAATTTTGATAAAAACTGGACAGATTTAGAACTGAACATCTTTTAAAAGAATTTCTATGTAAAGATTAGAAAATTCCTACTTTCTAGCCCACAAGAAATATTCAGTCATTTAGAACAGCTTCACAAAGACATGACATATTCAATCTTCACATTTACAAATCTATCATTCGTCCATATATGAAATACTGTTGCCATATATGGCCTGGTGCCCCTGCTGTTCATCTCAAGTTTTTCGACAAAATTCAAAGATGGGTATGCAATGTGATCGGTCCTGACATGGGGTCTCAACTCCAGTCACATTCTGACCGACGTAATGAGGCTTCCCTCTGTCTTTTCTATAAATATTTTCATGGCATCTGCTCTGATGAGCTATTTTCACTGGTGCCCCTACAGCATGAATTTAAGCGTGCTACTAGGATGGCATCTCGGTCCAACCCTTTTACTCTCGAAGCAGTTAAATGAAGCCGCCTCTTCTATTTCAACAGCTTCTTCTCTCGCACTTCCCGACAGTGAAACTCTCTTCCTCTTATTTTCTTCTCTGGTAACTATAATCTTTAAAAATTTAAATGTAATGTCAATCGACATCTTCTGTTGCCTTGATCCCCGTTATTCTTTTCATCACCCTCCGTTCTTCTTTTTATCCTTTCCTC
>OZ038477.1:66326283-66356283 GCA_964036315.1 Acanthosepion esculentum | reverse complement strand
TGCCAATATTCTAATTCGAGACAGGTTTATTTTTGGAGAAATCAGAATGAGACTTGGAACACTGAATGTCTGCAGGCGACCGTGAAACATGGAGGGATTGGAGTGGGGTGTTGTCCTGGTTTAGAGGGAAATATGAGCTGAGTCTTGTTGATGAGTGGTTCAATGGTCTAAAATAGTGTCAAATGTTAGAGAAAGGACTACTCCGACTATTTGAAACCAATCAGATTGACAAGAATGTCTACCTTTATCATGAAGATGGAGCGCAATGTGATGCGATTAAAGTAGCAAAGGCCTGGAAGGAATCGCAAGGAATCAAGTCACTGTCATGTGTAGCCTAAAGTCCTGACATGAATCCAATAGAACACCTTTGGGAGCAAATTCGCCTTCGAGAGCGTGCAACCAAAATCACGTCAGTGGCAACCCTTAAAGTAACATTGCTAAAGGATTGGCAAAATGTGTATCAGACGATTGTTGATAACTTGATCAAAATACATGAAAAATCGGATACAAGCACCGAAACTATCAAATGGAGGATCTACTCTATACTAGTTGCAAATACTGTTTATTTATGTTGGGTAGGGATTGCGTAATTAAATTTTGAAATTGGGTGTAGTTTATTTCTCCTGGCTAAAAACTTTTCTTAGGCTGCTATAAATATATGCGGAAGTGATGTTATAATTATCTTTATCAGCGTTATATTGTGTAAATGAATTAAAAAATGAAAAGATATTCCAAGTGATGCGTTTCATACCTTTAAAGAACATATTTAGGCTAATAATTATAACAGATCTATCGGAGTCATTCTTTATATCTATATATCTATATCTATATTTATCTATCTATATATATATAAGAGAGACAAACCGCAAAGGTTTTTGGTAATGATGTGGATTTGTTTTCGTGTAAATATTATATTTTATTCTTCATATTTCTGCTACAGGAGTTTCCGGTCGCGAGACCTTCTTCAGGAAAGTAACAGGAATAAATTTACCTTTTGTTCTTTTAATGGTTCATTGTTCGTTTTCTGTATTTGTTATGAGCCTTGATCTCAATTTTGGGCTGTGCAAACAACAGTTCAAACAATGAGATCAAGGCTCACTACAAATACAGAACGAGATCAAAGCTCACTCAAAACACAGAAAATGAACAATGAAACATTAAAAGAACATTAGGTAAATTTATTCCTTTAAAATTTATTCCTTTTATTTTTCTGAAGATGGTCATGATACCGGAAACCCATGTATCAGCAATATGAAGAATAAGATATAATATATTCACTAAAACAAATCCACATTATAATCCAAAACGTTTGCGGTTTGTCTTTTTTTAAATATATTTTTTCTCTCGTTGGGACAACTATATCCTTTTCCTTATTGTTGTGGTAGGATCACCTAATCTGCATAGGTGACTACCAACTATATAAATAATGGTTGGTACCGGAAGACGAGAGAGGAGGAATCACGAGATCCAACTAGAGACTCTGATCGACTGCGACTAGTCAACACATTCTCCAGGAACGTCTTCCCAGAAATATACAGAAATACTATATGTACTTATTGTGTACACTTTCTTGTTATAATACATTCTTGTTCTAAGTACATTTTGTGTTGCATTATTATTCCATGCATTAGGCGAGATTCAACAATGAGTCAAGACTCAACACTTATATATATATATATATATATATATATATATATATATATATATATATATATATATATATGGTATGTGGAAAATAAATTAACAGCAGTTAATATTTTACGCTAATGATATATAAACTTAACTTTAAATTTAATGCTTTTTTAATTTTTGACTTCTCTAAAACAAAATGAGAGAAAAAATTAGTTGTTGGATTATTTACTGTCTAATATAAGCCAAATAGAGCATAAATCACAATTTCTCAATAGACAGATAGGTATGTCCGGTTTAAACTTGAGACAACAAAGTATAGATAAGGAGAATTTTAATGGTGTTTTTTTTTAACTTACTTGCTAAAAAGTGCCATACGTTCCGATTCTGGGTACCATATATGAGCAACGATAACCATTGTGGTAAGCCAAATGATTACAATAATTATGACGGGTGTGATGAGTTCGTTAGCAAAGTCCAGTTTGCAGCAGTGAAATGTCACTGTGAATGTGTCCTTGGGGATCCATTCCTTGTGGCATAACAAGAAAGACAATACAATAGATATGGGTGTAACGAAGATCATAGGTAGCGCAAATCCAAACTTCTGCATATGTAATTTGCAGGCCATTCCCGCTAGATACGTGCATATCAAACCAGACACAATTTCCAGGTACATTATCCCAAAATTGCGTAAGTGTTCTATTGGGTCGTTCACTGTGTTTTTGTAGATTTCCCAACACTGTTTTAAATTGTAATCGCTCATTTTCCATGACAAAACCCAGAATATAATTATTTTAATTGGTTCGATGAAGAAGTTAGTCGATTCACGAACTTTCATCATTCGCTTCCTCCAATGATTCAGTGGTATTGAATACCCAGAAATTTTGATGTCAAACAATGCGTAGTTTTCCCACAGAGATAGTGATATCACAATAATTATTAAAGGGATAAGCCAACGGTATACTTCCAGGTCATTCTTATTTCCACTCTCACCTTTTTCGGTCCAAAAAAGAAAATTAGTTGATAAGTATGCTGGTATAATACCAATTTGCAGAATAAATACAAGGAAATATAAGGCTCTTTGCAGATAAAGCATTGATTTCTCATGGTTCGTAAAGAATGTTTCAAGGAGTAAGAGAAAGGCAGGAACTTGACTAAGTCCATAAATCAAAATGAGTCCACGGAACATTCCTAGATGTGGCAGAAGAAGAAACACCAATACACAATTTGCTATAGTTCGGAAGATCTCCATCAAACCAATCTAGAATAAAAAAGAGAAATAAAAAATCACGAAATAAGGGTGTAATATGAAGCTGAAGAAGTATAAAACAAAGATCTATATTTTTATATCTTGATAAAAGCAAGTATTACAATAGATTATTTATGCTTGACAAAGAAATTCTCAGACGTAGATATACAGTATCGTTCATAAATAAGTACGCTATAATTTGTTTTTAAATCAAAGGCAATTTTTGAGTAAACCAAAAAACTTTGAACATCTGTCGGGATTCAAGTTCACCCCAGGCCTGAAGCCGAACCCATACATACAATCCATTGATAAAGATGCTGGAGAAATAATCAGCTTATTGTCACTGTAGAATATACCTGATTCCGGCTATACATTATTTTTACAAGAGTCAGCTCAGAGAGAAAATGACATATTGCCGCAATTTTGGGATTGGAGTTGCCCAATCCGCGATTTGTAGACTCGGAAGAGTTCATTTAAGAAACCGTTTGGAAATGAATTATATTCTACCCTACCACCCCTTTCCTATAGGCACAACGTATCAAGCCTTTCGCTATTTAAATGGTAAATGACCAGATGAGCTCCATTCTTTAGTTGCACCAATAAATTTACATTTAAGTTTGGTTGATTTTGTTTAGCGGCATGTTGATCTTTATCGTTTATTTAATGCCTAAATCTAAATATTTTTATGTAATTTTAAGCTTTTGACTGCATATATTTTATGCATAATTTTATACTTTCAAAGTAAGGGTACGTTTTTTTAAATATATATTTTGTAGATCATGAAATGTATTGTTGGTAATTTTACTGTAAAAATTTATGTTTTATATTTTTTAGTGTTGATTGTCATTTTGCTACAAAAGGTATTGTTGGTAATTTTATTACAAAAATGCACTGGCTATATTTATTTGGGTGTTCACTATGTGCACATAGCTGGGACCCTAATCGGTGCTACAACATCGTTTCAGGGTGGATCTGGTAAAAACAGTAATTTATAGTTGAGACCCGCCCGCCTTGCTACGCCCATGGAGTCGATTCATTCCCCATCAACAGGCATAAAATCACCAATTACAATAAGCGATAGTTAATAACTGAGAAAAATGTTTGCTTTTTGCTGTATCCTGTTTAATCTAGGTAGAGATTTTCAGTCTAGCAAAATATTTCCATATGAAAAACTTGTGCTGTAAAACCTTATATATCAGGATATGTTTAACTTCGTGAGATATAAAACATCTAGTTTCACTTTTGTGTGAGTGGTGTAATGGATGAAAAATCGGAAGCTGAGTTCGAATTACTGCTGGGTTCGTTATATTCACTCATGCCTTTGAAAAAAGTATGAGTCCATGGTAATCTGTCTAGATGTACAACTAAAATTGTATTAGATGTACAAAATTGTAAGCATTTTCTGAATGATTTCTCGATTACACCTGGAGTAATGGGTCCCACTTCTATTTGGTGCTACACATCCGTAATTATTTGTAACTTGAAGAACAAACACTCTCTCTCCCTCTTTGTATGTATATATATATATATATATATATATATATATATATATATATATATATATATATATATATATATATATATAATCAGGTGGCCGGACGATTGCATCTAGCATGAAACAGACTGTTGACTTGTATGTTCACTTTTATATTTACACACGCTCTATCTCTGATATTGTGCACTTTATCCCATAAATATAGCATATTTTAAGACTATATTTCTCCATATATATATATATATATATATATATATATATATATATATATCACAAAGTATCTATCCATTCCACTTTGTGAATTAACTTCGGGAAAATCCAATCTTTTTGTTTTTGTTTTCAAGGGTTCCTCATTTACACTTTGTGGAATTGATTCCAACTTGAAATCTCATCTGATCACCGAAATTAAAACTGCATACCGTATGTTTTACTCATTTTTCAAGTAAAGTCTTATAATCGAAGCAAATATTTCCCTGAATTTACACGATTTTTATGATATTTAATTTATTTCCACTCATTTTGATTTGCTCAAATATGTATACGAAGAAATAGAACTCTGCTATTGTTAACTGAGAAAATCCGACTAACTTCCATTACATATAATGTAATTTCTACTGAAATATTTTTAAAACTGGTTTTAGAAAAAGTTTCTGTAAAAACATACTACTATGTAATTTATAGACTTTTACAGGAATGTGATATATAACTTACATATTGCAGCATGGATGAAATAAGTAATAAATATTTCTGAAGAATTAATAGATTTTCGATTTTAAATTAGACATATTTTTTATTACGTGAAACGTTATTTTTGTTGATAGTCGTATTAAAATAAACTGAGATACTACTCAGATATTCAATAAAAATAACATTCAAAGCAAGAAGTTAAATTATATATATATATATATATATATATATATATATATATATATATATATATATATATAATGATAATATTAGTAATCAGTATGGATATTTCAAAAAGGATATAAATCCAGAGAGAGCTCTATGTCAGAAACAAAGCAATAATTATTATTATAAAAGGCACTTAAAATTTCATCAGTTTATATTTATTTCGTTAGTGTCTTAAAAAGGGAACCAATTCATCAGACCTTCAAATCCAAGCTTTTGACGGTTTGATGACTTGGGGTCTTTTTTAAGACCCTAACGAAATATATATAACCTGATGAAATTTTAAGTGTTCCTTCCTTTTATAATATATATAATTATTATATATATTATTATTATTGCATATAATTATATATATTATTATTATTGCATATAATTATATTATTATTATTATTGCATATAATTATATTATTATTATTATTATTATTATATTATTATTATTAGTAGTAGTAGTAGTAGTAGTAGTAGTAGTAGCAGTAGTAGTAGTAGCAGTAGTAGTAGTAGTAGTAGCAGTAGTAGTAGTAGTAGACATGAAATAGACGATATACATGATTTCTAAGATTTTTGTATGAATGTGGTATGTAACTTACAAATATGTATGATTTCCAAGAAGGTTTGACTTTTCCCCGAAATGCACATTTCATTGCATTGCTTCCCCAGGAAAATAACATTGGTATTCCAAGTGAAATGAATAATTTAGCTTTCTGCAAGAAACATTGAAAAAGAAATAAACGAAAAGTGAACAATTTGGAACAGTTTATTATTTCACTACATTAATGAATATAAAAAAATTACACATATGCTACAAATTCTGATTGCTTTAAATCGTGACCTCTGACATTCCACTTTGATCTCATCTCCAATATATTACAACGTGAGGGATGAAACGTAAGAAAACATTTTTTCGGCCATAAATTACAATATTTCATGTCATGCTTAACTATTAAGTCATGTTGGAGTGGCCATAAAGCCAGTGGGGAATTTTAGTAAAAAATAAGGGAAAAGAAACCCTGCTAGAATTTAAATGCGGTAGACGCTAAAATACTTCAAATCGTGGTATAGTCTAATAAAATATCTCCCTGGAACACGCAAACTTTACGATTTTCACACAAAACAGTTATCTTTATGCGCCCCCATCATTTCAGAAATGGGAGACGCCCCACACAAACAAGCTAGGGCCATAGCAACAATTTTAACCTTGGAAAAATAAGTCCATCGCATATAAAAAGAAAATTAGGCAACGTTGTTGAAAAACTAAGGTAAACAAATATAACTGACAAACATATGGCCAGTCTCGATATAAAACTATTTACACTAAAATCCCGGTTGAAAAATACTTGAATGTCTTAAAGAATCATCTAACTCAATCAACGATAGATCTCTCCATAACAATAAATAAAAAAAAAATATAAAATAATAAAATCTGCTGTCTCATCACCAATCAATGGGATTGCCTCTTAGTGGAATGACGGCATGTAACTTCTTAGAATGTCTCGAATGTGATTTTTTCCAAAATATTTTACCTAAACAATACTTCCGATATATTGATAATGCTCTATTAATATATCCCCGTAATACTGAACTATCGGATCTTGTATACAAACTAAACAAAGATAGAATTTACATACGAAATCGATGAAAACAATACTTTACTTTTCTTAGACATCATGTTACACTGAATTGATAGCAGCTTAAAACGCCGAAAATCAACAATTGAAAATAACCGAATAAACTTCTATTCCCATCATAACAACAAAATAAGAGCACTCATAATTTGCAGCCCTCAATATTTACAGGAAGAGAAGAAATATATTGAAAATACTTTCAAGAACCTACAATATCCTATTTCATACTCAATGGAAAATAAAGGCTCATAAAATATTAAAATATTCCAAAATAGAAAAGCTGTCTTTCATGACAAACTCAATATATATATATATATATATATATATATATATATATATATATATATTAGTCTACCTACTAAATCTATCACAACTACAACCAAAAATAATTTATCTAAACTTAACATAAAATTTGTCACAACTACTTCTAAAACAATAAAATGGCTTAATAAATACAACACAAAACAACAAAACAAAACTGGAATGAGGAATTTACTCAACTGCAAAGATTGCCAGAAACAATATATTGGTGAAAACTCAAGAAATTTAAACAAAAGATTATGTTAAACACAAAAGAGACATTAAAAAACAAAAACAAAAAAGAAACAGAAAAAATACCTATTGACTGTTCACCGTAACGAAAGTGATCACAATTTTGACATAAAAGTACTACTCTAATTAATGAGAAAATAATTCACTAAGACGAAAATGTCTATAAAGTCCTTTAATCATTACTTCAGCTACAGTAAATTTACGTCGAGGTTCTTACGTTTCGCCATTCTTGGCAGATTTTCTGTTATCACAATATGAGATATTTAAACGCAAAGATGGTGGAATGAAAAAGAATATAGATAAATTTGGCTAGATTGCAAAAATATTATTTAAAAAAAACGTTTTGAAACTACCAGCCTCTCTCGTTCATACGGCTGTGTAATTAACAATAACACCCACAAACACACTCCAAGGGAGTCCTAACTGATAAAATGCGTCACAAATAACCTTTTTCCATTTTATCATACAATTCCCTCAGTACTATTCTTGATATATAAAAATATATATTGTCATCTCACTCTAAATACTTTCGTAATCACCATTAGACTCATCCAAATCTTTCCGAATCCTCTGTACTGACATCAGACACTCTGCTGATATGTTCTTACTGGAGCTAACGGCGCGAATGGCAAGAAGTACAGCATGCTGTTTCTAAATTTATGGCGGAGTGAATTGCATCATGCTGCTCTTTTTCTCACAGATAATGCGCAACTGACTCTACTATACTGTACAGTTGACAAAATAAAAAGCAACAAAACTAAAAATATAAAATTGCGACAATTTACACATCTCACCATGTGTGCGTGTAAAAAATTCAGATAAAGTATATCTGTAAAAGAACAATATGAATAAAGACAAAAGGGAAAAAGCAAAAAGGTCGATCCTTCTTTACTCAGGTAAAATGGGATGCCGAACTGTTCTGGTTCTTGGCCGACATCCACCTCCCATACATGGCTTCAAGAAGAAGCATGGGCACTGCGACGGCTACACTGCGGTCAACGGTATCGACCTCCCGGCTAAACTGTGTGAAGGTTTTCTCGAACCGACCGGCGAAGGGGAATGCCTTTTCTCAGCCCACCCATGCGAAGCAGCTATCGGTATCTACCATTTGCCAGCCTAGGCGTAGGAGCTGCGCATTAGAGGGATATATGAGAGGAGATATATAGTAACTTCAGCATCCTCGGTACAAAAGGAATGGGCAAGCCATTGCCCCATTTGGACTTGAATGTCACAATGGACGACAACACCAAGAGAAATGCGATAACTGAATAATTTAATGAAGGATTTCAGAGTCGTTTTCATTTATCTCAATCGTTTTAATTTTTTTTCTTTTTGTTTAACATAAAACTCGAAAGAAAAAAGAAATACCTCTGTTGGTTGATTGGATCCAGCAAGTAAAAGTAAACCGATTCGGTTTGATACGGCAGATATTAATATCCCACAAATTGTGAAGATATAAAACATGAAACGGAAAACTTTCAGCAATTTTGTGAAGAAGTCGTTGTCTTCATCGATATCTCTCTCTGTTTCACGGAAAGCGTCGTAGGCTCTGAAAAAGAAATCAACTTTATCAGACGATTAACGAAATATCTATTTGCATCGTCAGTACAATACCAGCTCATCTATTTCTCATATAAACTAGATCAAATTAAATTAATTACTTGATTAATTTCAAGTTAGATCAAATGATACCCCGAAAGCCATCAATAAAATATTGTCTAGATTTCAGTCTTTTTTTCTTTTTCCCGCGTCCATTGTTCCGTATATCATATCGTGAGCCGTATGCACCATTTAGGTTCGTAATGGCATCCTAATAACAGCCGTATGAGCAGTGGCGTGTCTTTGCCATAAGCTTGATAAAGACTATCTCTTTTCAGTCTGTTTTGAATTAAGACTTTTCTGTTTTGTTTCCAGTCTCCACATCAAGATAGGAGAATCCAGTCTACCTTGCTATTTAACATCTAGTTGGAATAATGCAGATTCATGCCTTTTCCAATGGTATTAGCACGAAATAAACAAAATAAAATCGAAAAGGAATTGACATCTGCACGCCCTATTATTTATTATAACCGTTACGCGCCTTCAAATATAAAATGAAATAATATTCCACAGTTTCTTTATTTCTTTTGGCAATATAACATAACTAAAAACATCTTTATAAATCTTTGTGATCGTTTAAAATAAGTTGTTATTTATCTTACTTCAATAAGGGGTCAAATATAGGATAAGAGTTTAAAATAATTGAATCTTGCACGAAAAGTTAGTACGTATGAGAATTATAGCTTTTTGATAGGCTTGGATACAACCGATGGTGTCCGTGGGAAATTAAAAGAACTTGTCTAACCCAAGATCAGTTAGGTCCAACTTACGTTGTTTTAAACTACAAACTTACGCATATGATGAGACATATGCGTTTTCATAAATGCGCAACGGATAGCGTAAATTCATATTCTAGGGTTGTGTTTTTTTCTACACATGTACTATTTATCGTTGTTTCCCCTTACTGGATTCGATCTGCCTGTTTCTAAATTTACATATTTATGCAGTAATGATTTTAATAAAGATGCAGCGCTGTATAACAAGCTCAGAAATTAATGCGAGGTACTGAAAAGCTTTATGCTTGGTGCAATAAAAAATACTGGTTTTTTTTTGGGGCGAGTGCATTTTCAGAATTAAATGATCACTTGGGATTCACCCATTTGTCTACAAATGAACACTTCATACCAACCCCTAGATGATGTTGCAAAAAAGCAGTATTACAGAAAATAGAAGAAAATCACGCTTCCTATATATTTTCGATATATATTTTCTATATTTTATTTATCGAATTGCGGCCATAGGGACAAAACGTCATGTTTCGCATTTGGATGATTTAGTAGTCCTTAGTGAAGCAGGTGTCGCATTGTACACAACATAGTTTTAATGCTGTAAGCTGAAAACTTGATATCAGCTTGATAAATCATTTCTGTTTATTCTTAAATGAATACGCTACACAGATGATGAGACATCTTTGACATATAAGTATAAAGGATATGGATTTTCAAAATAGTTCTTTTACACATAAACTGTCTATTGTATTTTGCCCTCAATTGTTTCGTGCTGTCTTTTTTAAAAAAATTTTGAAGATTAGTATTTTAGTAAAAAACAAAACAAAAAAAAACAAAAATAATGCCGTATTCTTTTGTATAACCAACAGATGACGTATAATAAATTCCAGTTTCACGTATCTGCAAACATTTGATTGATAAACGACAGATGTTTATAATAGATGTTGATAGTTAATCTGGGTTGAAACAGAAAATATATTTGACACTAAAGGAATGAACTTCGAATCAGAGATTAGATGACATTTATTTACTTATTTCTGTTAATGAATGTTTAAGGAAAGAAAAGAAATGGAGAGCCACACCAACATTAAAACCTGTAAATATCTGATATCCAGACTGCGTTAATTTTTTGAATCATGTTACATTTAGTATAAAGAAAGTGTTTTTTAAACCGGTTTCATTTATTCGGGCAAATATTGTAGAATGAAAATTGTCAAAATTGAATTAGCTGCAAACAACAACAAAAAATGCAGTAAAAATATTTCTTGTAAAAAGTAGTCTGTGTCAGATTTAAAATAACTAATCATCAGCTCAGAAATGAAGACAATTATTGGCACTTCTTTAATTACTGAAGCTTTTCTTTTTCAGAATTTATTGATTGTGTGTCTTATTGTATATCATAGGATACATGCTAAAGCCCGCTGGAGGCAGTGTAAAGCAAATAGACAAAACTCTCTCTTTTACGTCTCGCTGTATCCGCTGTCTGCCAGTGGGACATGCTGACCCCGGCTGGAGGTAGTATAAAAGAAATAGGCAAAGCTCACTTCTTTATTTCTCTCTTTATCCGCTGGATTCTATTGGGACATCCTAACTCCCGCTGAAGGTAGTATAATGAAATAGACAAAACTCTCCCTTTTCTTTCTCTGTTTATCCACTAGATGCCATTCGGGCATCCTAATGCCCGCTGGAGGTAGTATAATGAAATAGACAAAACTCTCTTTTTACTTTCTCTCGTTATCCGCTGGGTGCTACTGAAAACGCCCGATGGAACCAGTATAAAAGAAATAGGCAAAATGTTGACTTTTCCTTCTCTCTTTATCCGCTGGATGCTTTTGGGACATCCTAACACACGCTGGAGACAGTATAAAAGAAATAGAAAAAACTCTCTCTTTTCTTTTCCTCTTTATCCGCTGGATGCCATTGGGGCATCCTAACGCCCGCCGGATGTAGTATAAAAGAAATAGGCAAAACCCTCTCTTTTCATTCTCTCTTTATTCACTAGGCAGTATAAAAAATAAGCAAAACTTTTGCTTTTCTTTCTCATGTTTCTTTTTAAGTCTCTGGAATATTCTGACCGGTAGAAATTTAAATAAATATCCAGTTTAATAAATTAACGCAGCGTCTATTCAAATATGTGAATCCTCTAACAATGTTTAATTAATAAAAATAATACATTATATATATATATATATATATATATATATATATATATATATATATATATATATATGTATGTATCAACCGTAATAAGTACGTGCCTGATGAGTTGGTAAAACCGCGAAACTTTAAGTTGCACTACGAAGGTAGGTATATGTATATTTATTGATATATATGTATGTATATATATATATATATATATTATATTACATCGAGCACAACTTTATTAACACCAGTAATCAATGTCTGATATCTGATATTCACATATACTCACACACACACACACACACACACACACACACACACACACACACACACACACACACACACACACACACACACGCGTACGTACGTATATATATTGTTAATACGTTATTTTTATATTAGGTTGGTGCAAAAATAATGTCGTTTTCTCACATGAAGTTGAACGTCAAAAAACGACATTATTATATGGGAAATGTGTACTTTAAAAAACAACAATTCCTCCTTGCTAAACAGACGCTTCTTCTGCATCTAAATGTTATAGCACGTCAGGCTATATGATGGCTCCATGTAGGGTACAGGTTCGATTCCTGTCGGAGGACATCTATTTTTTATACAATTCCTCAGGCATTCGGGCCGGTTGATGTCGTTAATATTGTTTATTATTAGCAGAGCATTTATTTAAATATTTGTATCTATAAAAGAACGTGGAATAACTATGAAATAATTGTCGGACATAGTTCATAATATATTTTCTGTTCATACGTTACTTTTATAGATATAATATAAACAGAAAATACATTAAATAATTCTCGAAATTAATCCATTATATATATATATATATATATATATATATATATATATATATATATATAATCTTAGGAATCGATCTTTCATTTATTAATCCGACATATATAATTTATTTGTTTAAACGCTTTAAATGGTTACTCATATTTGAGCATATTCTCTCTTTTTATTTATTTATTAAACAGTACATTTATTTCTATCTCCCGGACTGTATATTGTAAATAAATAATCTAATAAATACATAGTGTTTAACAGTTTGTTGTCAGATATCTTTAAAAAAGTTAATGCATAAATACATTTTCAGAAGTTTGAGTTTTATTAAAATTCTAAAAATAATTTTTAAAAACAATAATATTTACCGTGGGAGTGTTCAGTTTGTTTTTCTTTTTTTTAAATTGGCGAAAGAAATTTTAACTTACGGTATTTTTGATTCATCCATCTCTTGAAATGGTGAGTCCTTATTTTCGGATATTTCTTCTTTTTTAGGTATGAAAACTGAATGAGGCACCTCCAAATTATGCATCTCCCTACGAATATTTGCTTTAGAGATTATATTTGAATTTCTGCCTGAATCCTGAAATCGACAATTGCTAGAAAAAGATGACCTCCCAGACGGAGGAACACTAATGATCTTTTCCTGAAAAAAAATAAATATATATATATATATATATATGGAGAGATAGAGAGAGAGAGGGGGGTAATAATCTGTTCGTATATAATCCAAGTGAATCGTAATAATATAATATATTAAAACTGATCCACAAAGAGAGCTCAATGTCTTTATTCTAACAGAGCATAAATATTACATACAATAGGAATTTAAAAATACCTCATAATTTACCTTACAAGTGAAGATTTACTTGTAAGGATTTTCATATCGATCAAGGTAATTAGATAAAATTATCTTATTACCGTGATCGGATTGAAGATCCCTATAAGTAACACACACACACACACACACACACATATATATATATATATATATATGTATGTATATAATCGAAATGAATAATCTAAGCATTTGCTAAAACTAATTAAAATAATTTTAAATGATAAAACGTCCATGAACATGGGCTGCTCCATAAGAAGAAAGTATATAGTTTTCATAGCGATAAAAACATATCTAGAGAAATTGAATTCATTTTATTCTTATTTTCCGATGTATATAGAGGTAAAATCTTTTAATGGTCATATTTTCTATCGAATTAGTCACTAACGCCAAGTTAAAAAAATATTTTAATTAATTTTAGAATAATGTAGTTAGCGTAAAAAAATCAATAATAAACATCAATATTAGTGTGAGATAATAGTAACTTACATGTTGTTTCTTTAAGCGTTCTAATACCTCCTTTTCTTTGTAGTTCAACAGAACCTAAAATTGACACAGAAAAAACGTATTAAAAATGCTCACAAAGTAAATTATTTAAATTGCTTTTTCATCAAGAGGAAAAGACCTAGACATGTTTTACAAATTGGAGATGTCAACATCAAGCAAGCATAGAAGTTTAAACAACTAGGAAATGTTTTAAGAGAGACTGGAAAATGTGACACCGAAATCCGAACACGTATCTAACTAGCGAAATAAACATTTCAAAAGCTAACAAAATATCTAAAATTTATGCTTAAATTGCGTTTTTCTTAATCATTTCACTCTAAGCAAGATAATAATGTTACTAAGACGCAAGGTATTACTAAGTGTGAAAGAATATGAGAAAAAGAAAAAAATTATAAAGAAGAGAGAACCTTAAATGAATCAGAATTAAGAAGGCAAAAGATAAATAACAGTCTTCATTCACTCGAAGCCATTTTTAATCAATGATCTTAGAAAGCAGTCAAAACTTAAGCTCTTTAATCTTTAGTATTTGTAACTATAACCAATTCGAATAACTGTAAGTCTTTCGTATTTATTTTATCCATTTAATCTAGAATTACTAATATGAATATAATGTGTATATAAGTGTATCTCATGCTATATCAAACTTGTTATTTTATACTTTGGACAAGGACTGAATCCCTTGTATCTTAGTGACTTTATCACCTTGCTTCGTGTGAAATCATTAAAAAGATTGATTAAAACATCTTCACTGATAGAAAATTATTTGTATTAAATAAATTATCATTTATATACAACCGTTTTCCTAGATCAGTGATTAAAAATGGCTTCATGTGAATGTATACTTTAGATCTTAAGGAAGTCAATATAAACTGTGATTACAACATCACAAATAAAGAGCTTTACCAAATAACCAAATCTGCAATAAGTTGAATTGTTCCAACAGAAGCAAAAGCTAAAATGGATAGTACATGTAACTCAGTAAGGTAAATGCTATACGTGTTATATGATTAGGCGATCATGACACTTTCGATTCTTGACTGACTAGGCACAATGTTTTCCTGCATGAGTTTACCGTTTCTTTCTGCGTTAGACTGCTTGTCAGCCAGGCCGAGTCTCTCCTGTTATTCAACCCATAGCTTGGGATGGAGAAGGATATTTGAGCGGATGAGATTTTAATGAACCCGATTGGAATTCGAATTTGGCACACCGATTTCTCATCCCAAGCCAGTATCCATTACACTACACCACGCATGTAAAAAGGTTAGCATAATAATATCATCAAGATGGTTATTTTCAGAGATACAAAAAAGGTTTGGAAGAAAACTCCCATCAATACCAGTTAATGGTCTTAAGGTACATAGTCTTTTTTTTTAAATCTTAACGCTAATTGTTCGGTCAGTCATTGCCAATGCTTCCTGTATTGTAACAGGCAATTTATTTAATACAAATAAATCCCACAATAACCATTACCATTATCTTGTTTTAGGTATTATTAAGCTTAACTTAGTCTGCCACGAGGGGACACGGTGGAGTAATGGATAGCGGCTCGGAATGTGGAATCGGAGAGCAGAGTTCGAATTTGCTTACGTGCTAATGCCCTCAGGAAAGGTATGCATCCCAAGCAGGACAGACCGGGTTCTTGGATGGCAACTGGTCTACCGCAGAAAGAAATGGTAAAATACTGCGGGGAAAAAAATCTGCCTCATCAGTCATGTATCGAAATATACATGATCGCCTAAGCGAGTATCACTCATGACACATAACTGAGTCTGTCACGAGTCTACAAAGAGCAGGTTACGAGTAAATATCGTATTCCGTGAAAGTGTATTCTAATTTTTATACCTCGAATAAGGTTACAATGCTTACCTTTGTTTTACCGATATGGTATTTATCGATTCCTGAAACATGGATAATATGCTTGCATTTTTCGTAGCTATCTGTAAAGTTAAAGTTTGGTTCGGATATATTTTCATATCTGGAATATAACGAAGAAATATATAGATATTAAACGTACATTTATAAATAGAAAGTTTACTTATAACTAGAAAATATCTCATGACAATTTTACCACGTGCAAATGAAACGAAAAATTCAAATATATATATATACAAAAAACAACAAAAAAAGAAAATGAAAATGCGCTGGTGAGTTCTTAGTGATGTGCTCTGGGTTTCAGCATAAAAGCTTTTTCAATACAATGCAATGATATATTGCAATAGAATGCAATGATATATTGCAATAGATCAGAAATGCATTAGAATGCAATGATATATTTCAATATATCAAAATTGCATCAGAATGCAATAATATATTTCAATATATCAAAATTGCATCAGAATGCAATGACAGACAATTTAAAGCAGAAAGCAAATGCAGGATGTGAATGACAAGTTGATGAATCAGTTCATCAAATAATCGCTGAATGTCCCAAGTCAGTACAAGCGACATGACAGATTGATTTTTCTACAGCTTATTAAACCTAATATGACGATAAACTACATCCGGCAGCAAGGCCTCTAATCGGGAGAGTGGAGGCTTTAAGGAGATTGGAACCACCTCTTAATTGCTGTTGTTCCCAGGTCCACCCTTACTTGGGATAGTAGCACCTGTTAGGGTTACAGCCACGGACAAATATTGAACTAAACAAAAGCAAAACACTATGAAATTAGAAAAATATATTTTTATAGTAAAAATACCACCAATACAATTTTCTACAAACAAAAATTACCAGCAATACATATTTATAGAAAAATGACCAACAATATATTTTATTGAAGGCATACAATTGCGTTCAAAGTATTTAGATTTCGGCATTAAATAACCCATAGAGGTGTTGATATGCCACGAAATAAAAATAACCAACCAAACAACCAACATGAAAAACTCTTTCAAAATATTAATATTAATCATATCTTACAATTTCTAAAATCAAATGGTATTCCAAAATATAACTTTAACAAAACTACAACATAAAACACATACAGCACCGATTCTAGTAATTACATATATACAAATATGTATATGCACAAAAGCTGGGTATCATCTATCATGAATTCTATTGTGAAAACAGAAGGAAATATGTTTTTATTACTTCAAAGCTCTCAAGAAAATTAAATTTCGGCATTGAATGATCCATAAAGTATTGATATACCGTTAAACAAAACAAGCAAAACTTATTAAACCTCAGCAGGTTTTTTAAAGCCAGAAAATATTTATAGATATTAATGATTTAGTAATGCAAGTCTTACTATTACTAATAACTAGAGGGAGAAATGATAGATTCAAAGCTTTTCTAAGGTATATACGCATGTAAATATAATGAAACCAACGGGAATTCGAACTCAGCTATCCGATTAACAATTCCGAGCCATCATCTATTACACCACCCGCACATCCAATCTTACAGTTACAAGCGGTCTGCAATCTAGGTACTGACAAGGTTCGACGTTGCTTAACTTCGACATGATTAGATTGGTATATTTCCATTGGGAAGTATGCCGTAAATTTGGCTATAATGCGTAACAGAAATGGTATGAATTGATATTCATACCATTACCAGAGGTAATGATAGAAAATGATAGCAATGATATTGTTGGATTTTTCGGTCCAGGCAGATCACTGAAGCAGGAAAACACAACCTTATTGTTATTGGTCAAGAAGGTCACGAGTGCCATAAACCTATTAGGGGGGTTGGGACACCATATGAAGTGAAGTTGAAGTAGTAGTGGTGTATCTAAAGCAAGATAACCTGAAGGAGTCCAACCCTCTGCAGGTTAGTTTGAATTCAGAGTTTTCTTCCATCTAGAATAGTCGCCAACCAAGTCTACAGGGCTCAGTCTGTCCTGACACACACACACACACACACATATATATATATATATATATATATATATATATATATATATATATATATATGTGTGTGTGTGTGTGTGTGTGTGTGTGTGTGTATTAGCTGGCAGGAGGATAAATAGATTCATAACTCTCCCACAAATATTAGCACGTATGTGAAAGTAATGAACTTGACTCGAATTCGAACGTGAATCCCGAACCGCTGTCCATTATTCTATAAGGAGAATAGTGTCAAATAGACTTTCTGTTGTACATAATAGATGAGTGTGACTCCTGCATACGACCAATCAGGAGTAGGTTGGACCTTTACACCCATGTCATTACGGCTATCAGGTGGAGAAAAATGGAATAAGGAGAAAGGATGACGATACCGATGCTCGGATGCTAGTGGGTGCCCACGATGACGAATAGATGAATGTTCTCCAAATAAATTGAAAAATATCGTAATCTGTCCAGGGTGTTGAGAAAGCTTTTGGACATGACTGTTGAAGTAATTCCTGTAGGAATGGATGCACTTGGAACCCCAAGTAACTCGAAAGAGCGCCGAGGGAAAATATGAATTGAGACCGAGATTATTGATCTCCAGAAAACTGCCGTCATTTACACTGCGAGGATTCTCCGAAAAGTTCACGTGTCTGAGATGACTTCTGATACCCTGGCTCAAGAACAGAATTTCCACTGACAACTTCAATATACGACATCAATATAAATACCCCTGGATCTACAACAGGAAGTAAGATGAAAACAGGATAGGTTATGCTATGGGTTCTTTTATCCAACATCAAAATGAATACAGTATTTCATTTTAGCAGTAAGTATATTTAATTAATAATTAGAAACAAAGTTGATAAGATTATATCAATTTTAAAAGTCCAATATCTGGAATATCTGTGTCTTTGAAGAATAAAACAGAAAGGAAAATTTGTTTTCTTCCAGATTGAGAAAAATCAATAAAATAATCATATTTATTAGTTTTCTTCACATACCTGCTTGCAAATGCTGAAAAATTCAATCTTACTGGGTAGCCCTCTTTTCGAATGCTGGCAGCTTCGGCAAGTCCACAAGCTTTCAGTTGGGCACTCATACACCGGTTATCAAATTTGTTTGGCTTCAGATGGGCGTTAGGCTTAAGACAGCTGAAGAAGAAAAAAACAGTATTCTCCGAAAAATGTTTTCATACAGAAACCAATCTATCCAGTTAGCTATATCACTATTAGTAGTGACACCTAATCTATAGTGAGTGTTTAAATCCAAATAAAGACCAATAGTTTTTATTTATAAGCCGACATTTATTCTTATTACTGTAGACGTTATTTCAAGTGAACAGAGATGGTTAAGTACACATCTCTGATTTTTTTATAGTGGAATCGGAGAGCCGAGTTCAAATTCCAATCGAATCCATTAAATTCACTTACGTACTAATTCCCTTAGGAAAGTTAGGAATCCTCCTCTTCTCCTCCCAGCTATGGGTAAATAGCAGGACAGACTGAGTTCAATAACCTTGGGTGAAAAACTGGTCTACGGCAGAAAGAAATGGCAACCTAGTGCGGGAAAAATCTGCCTAGTCAGTAATGTATCGAAGGGCACATGATTACCTAAACCTGTATCACGCATGGCACATATCTGACTGACTTCTTGCTTAGGATACTGTAGCAATCAGTGTCCAATATTTATTCTCTTGATGAAGTGAAAACGCCACTTTCCTTGTCGCTGCATTCTTTTATAAACTCCATCAACTTCATGAGAAGCTGAACAAATTTTGATTTAAAATTTATAATTTCAAAAGAATGCTAAAAATTAATAAAAAAACAAATAAATTTTCATTTAAAATTTATAATTTCTTGGGGTGATTTAATATTTGCGATAAATAACTTGACATGATTTGGGGTGAATTAACAAAAAACGATCCCAAGTGGCTTCCGTCAGGGATCGATCCTCTGTCCCATTTATGCAAAGAAAAAGTAGAGTTATCAAAGACTTTTTAATATTTTGATTTTTTTGTAGGTTTTCACCGAAAGTATAATGATTAAGTGTAGCGACATCTTAAAAAATATTTATAATATGAAAGTACCGATCCTATTTTTCTTCAGTTTTCTCTTCCATCCTTTACATATATATTATATAGATATATTAAGTAATTAAGATTCAGAGTTAGACTTACCGTACGAACATTAAATTTGATTGGTTCAGTTTGGTTTGTAGTTGACGTAGGGACGTCTATGAAAAAACAAAAAGGAGAGCGAAGCTTAAATGAAAAATGTTTCGATAATTCTATGGCTGAGATTATATTGTTGAGATAGCGACATATTGAGTATAAGTGATATTTTCCTGTGATTCTAAATTGAAGTCGGTCAAACAAATAAATGGTGAGATAGTAGATCTTGAGAATAATGTGTTGCTGTTGCTAATAGCTTAAGAAAATAAGAAATTAAATATTACTAGAAAATATTTGAAACATCTTTGAGGATTTCATTTTCCTTGTGTTGAAATGAATTATTCTACCCTATTCTAACTCACATTAATGTGAGAGAATTAGATAACAATTAGCGTAATTAACAATAGGGCATCTGGAGAAATATAATCTTTCTCTTTCTTTCTTTCTTTCTTTCTTTCTGTGTATCTGTTCTTTCCTTTTTTCATTCTGTCCATCATTCTGTTATTATGTGCATCTTTCGTTTTTTTTTGTATTTGTCTGTCAAAATGACTTCTGGCTTTCTTTCTATATGTATTTCATTTTGTTTTTTTAAATAGCTGTCTATATGTATTTCTTTCTTGGTTGCTTTCTTATAGGGCTCTGTACAAATTCAAACTGATAAAAAACAAGGGTTTACTTACTCTGAATTGTTTGGTAACTGATTCGTTTCTTTTTATTCCAGCATCTTTAGTTCTAAAGGACATAAACAAAATCAGTAATTATCATAAATAATATATCATTTCAGTTTTGAATTCTTAAAGTATTATACAGAACTATTCGATTTCATTTTGTTTTCTTTCGTCTCTTCGTTTAACTCTCATAATCATTACTTTTAAGGCCATGCCGTCCAGGAGAAAGCAACAAAGTTTTATAATGATATTTAAAATTTGCTTAATTCGTAAAGAACTATTTTATTAACATTTATTGAATAAAAACAAGGGTCAAAGATAAAAGAATCAAAGATCATTGGCATCTGTACAGTATTTCTCCTTATCCGCGGTGTCATTTTGTAACGATCGCTGCAAATCTTAAAAAAACGCAATTGCTACCAAACACTATATATGCAATATTACACACACACACATATATATATATATATATATATATATATATATATATATATATATATATATATATATATATATGTATTTATATGGAATATTATATATACTTTAAATATATCACTCTCAAGAAGTCACGGCAATTCATAAAGGCATGGATCTATCATTCTCTTTCAGGTATGGGTTAAATAACAAGTTGACTGAACTCTTGAGCTTATGGTGATAATCAGGCACAGACAAAAATTACTCTGAATTCAAAACTGGAAACCTATCTCTTATCTTTCCCAAAAAGTCATGGCAATTCACAGATAATAAACAAAGTGAATATGAGGAGTATTATGTTTGCCATTATTTAGAAGCTAGCAGGCATTTTAATACACACATACATACACATATATGTATGTATTTTAATATATATATATATATATATATATATATACATATATATATATGCATTTTCATATATATATGCATTTTCATATATATATACATTTTAATATATATATAGGCATTTTCGTGTATATATATATATATGTATATATATGTATGTATATATATATATGCACTTTCATATATATATATATGTATATATATATATATATATATATATATATGCACTTTCATATATATATATATGTATATATATATATATATATATATGCACTTTCATATATATATATATGTATATATATATATATGCACTTTCATATATATATATATATATGTATATATATATATATATGCACTTTCATATATATATATATATGTATATATATATATATATGCACTTTCATATATATATGTATGTATATATATATATGCACTTTCATATATATATGTATGTATATATATATATATGCACTTTCATATATATATATATGTATATATATATATATATATGCACTTTCATATATATATATGTATGTATATATATATATATGCACTTTCATATATATATATATATGTATATATATATATATGCACTTTCATATATATATATATGTATATATATATATATATGCACTTTCATATATATATATGTATATATATATATATATGCACTTTCATATATATATATATATATATATGTATATATATATGTATATATATATGAACTTTCATATTATATATATATATATATATATATATATATATATATATATATATGTGTGTGTGTGTGTGTGTGTGTGTGTGTGTGTGTCTGTGCATTTTAATATACTGACATAATATAACCCATTATGGTTTGAAGTTATGAATGTGTCGAATGAAATCTCCGCTCTTCACTGTAAGCGCTAATTTATGCATTTAATAAGTAAAAGAAGAAGCCGAAGACATAAAAATTATGGAATGAACCATTATACATTATTCAATGTTAAAATGCGAAGTTGAATCGTTATTTTAAAAATGTAATATTTCTTGAAAATATAATTACAGATATTTAATATTGCAAATCAACTACATCTATATTTTTATCGCTATCTTTAAAAAAAGCGATACGCACCTGAATGACTCACGCTGTCCACCAATTCTGCTTGAATTTCCAATACTAAAACGGTCATAAAAATGTAAAATTAATTAATATATTTCAACTTATTATAATCATAACCGTAAATTAATTTTGTTACAATTCTTTTAACGTATTTCAGTTAGAGTCAGCTAGAAAGCTGATCATCAATTGACTATGACTGGGCTAAAATAATTTAGATTTAGATAACTTATTCAGAAAATAATTTAGAACTCTATAACCTATTCAGAAAAATATGTTTCAAAATATTTAAATACATAAAGAGATTAAAATATAAATATGACAAAACTAACAATCCTGTTTTTGAGGATTATACTAAATAAAATGATGCTATAATAAAACATAGAACCGTTCCTGAGTCTTACCTCGAATAGCGTATTAATAGTGGGTTTTTGCTTTCCTGAATGACATTTTTTAAACATCTGGACAACGTATCTTTTGTCTTTTCTCTGAAGCCGTCAGCACTGTACATTACCTAAATGAAAGAATGAAACTAATGAAGTAAAATTACACGATAAGAAAAACTTTAAACGCATATCAATCCATTAAATCCAATAACATTTTATGACTATCTATATACTCTCTAAGTATACTATAATAAATTAAATTCTTCAAGTAACGATTATAACACTTGGTAGTTATTAAATACAATGATATAAGTAACAAATATATTTTTCTAAAGCTTTCTGTATTACCTGACCTTGTAAGCGTTTGATAGTGTAGTTAATTTCATTTAAAATATATATAAATTGTAATGATAATTTTAGTCATTACTTTATAAGTAATATAGTGGTTTTCTCTCCAGGAATATCGGTTTTAAGTTCGGTAATTGTTTTACAATTTTTTCCATTATGGATGGGAGTTTCCTTCCTAAGTTTAGTGTGAAGTAGTGTAGAAACTCTTATTATGTCCTTATTTTCTCTCTGAGGTACATGTGCTATCTATTTTAGTTGTTGCTATAACTATAAAAATATCTCAATGTACTGGGAAGAAGAAAAATAGAGGAAGAAGAAGAAGAAAAAGAAGTTACAATGTAAACTGCATTATTTAAAAAAAATCTTTTCTTGTCCTTCTGCTTGAAAACACCACTTTCTTACAGGAAACCCACCTAGAAAAATTCACCCACCCCCGTTTCGAGAAAGAGTTGATAAGAAATCGGCATACTTTACATTTTTCTCTTAACGTATCAGGAAAAATAGCTTATAAAATATATTGTTTGATGTTGACACCTATTTTCATGGTATGGTAATGCTCAATGGAAATATGTCCATGCATGTATGATAATATGATAAGGATCTATTTTGTTTGCTTTTTCTCTTCATTTTTAAAAAGAAAACTTTCTTTTACAACAACAGGGGCATTTAAAAAGCACACACAACTAATCGTAAATATAATTTTCAGAAAATATGCAGTTTTCTGTACAAGTAATATTTTCTTATTTTAAAATGATTTCTAAAATCCCTTTAAACATATGAGAAAAAAGAGCATTTTAAGGAAAATGTTAGCAAAAGGGACATTTTGATTTGGAATTAGAAATCAGCTAAAAGTACTAGGATACAAAATATGGGAAGTACGATCGGAGAATTTGTCAGTCATAGGACATAATAAAGGGAAGAGGGAAACAAGGATTCACCTAATTAAAGACCATATGTAAATGCATGGCAGAACAGGGGATAATAAGTGTCAAACAATGCTTAGTTACAAAGTATAGGAAGTTTTATGTATTTATGTATGTTGCGGCATTCACCCTGGATCGGTTAAGCTGGCTCCTTCCAAGGAATTCACCGCGTCCGGAACGAAGGCCGACCAAGCACGGCGATCCGTCGCCAATGCTGAAACGAGCGACAGCCATTCCCGATTCCAACGGCGGTGAATTCTTGAAACGGAGTAACAAGGGAGTTTGAACTTCACACGCGGTCCCCACACCTTGTGTGCTATCCCAGTGGAGGGAGGAATATGCTCTTACTTGCCGCAGAATTTCCACAGACGCAGAGGCAGGAGTAACCAAGAGGCCGCCGGATGCCGGTGCAGACGCCGAATGGTTTTGAATTCAGAGTTGACCTTCTCCTAGACCAGTTACCATCCAAGGCTATAGAACCCAGTCTGTCCTGCTATTTACCCATAGTTGGAGGGAGCAGAAGAGGATTCACACCTTTCCCAAGGGTGTTAGCACGTAAGTGAATGTAACGGATTCGACTGGAATTCGAACTCGGCTCTACGATTCCTCAATCCGAGCCGTTATAGGAAGTTGTAGAGAGACATAACCGATAATGTGTTGAAGGGACACGGCACATTAAAGAAGTTTGACATATTTTGATGTGATAAACTGATTTATGAAAAAAAATCTTAGGTAAGTTCTTTTCATAAATCAGTTTGCTGGCGTAATGGGTTTCATCACTGGGTGCTCAGTTTATGTACTCTTGTGTCAGATATATAATATTCAGTAAACAACTGCTGAATTCAGTTTTTTTTTTAAAATGAGGCAGAATTCGATAAAATGATACAGGGAGAAAAGTTCCATACCGTATCTGCATAATGAACAATGCCAAATAGTAAGTCTGTTTCAGTTTTATCCCGGTAATATTTATTCCCGGTGAAATTCTTGTTTAACTTGCGCACTAATGTCATATCGGTGCCTGGGGAAATCGATGCTTCATCCTCCAGGATATGGAATATGCTGGTTGTTGATTCTTTATGGCACTGGAAAATAAAGCATAAAAATACAAGTAATTAAAAGAAAAATATGCATGTATGAAACATCTATAGGAACAGTTTATTGTGCGTTTGACCGAATTCAAATTTCCCGATATTAACCATTATTTAAAATTCTCTAATGCGATTTTAGAGGAAATAATTTAATTCGTTACAGAAAGAGTGGGCATAATTAATGTTTGTTCTTTATCGTCATCTTTACAGAAGAGGTTATCATTGTAGAGTCATAGTCAATAAGACAGTTTTCAAAATAATCGTGTGCACATTCATCACGAAATCTCTGAGTATTCTGACCTTGTGCCAGATTATGCTAATTTACTTGAATAAGCATTTCTATGGCAACAAAAGAATGAATTGGTATAGATAATCATAAAGCAATCACACACACACACACACACACACACACACATATATATATATATATATATATATATATATATATATATATATATATATATATATATGCATGTTTGATTAAAAACGACAGGATTAAGCTTTTTATTTTTGTTGTTGTCTTTTTTGGACACAGAATGTGTAGAAATTGTCCAAATGTTGTATAATTCCGACCGCTTTCGGTTATACTTTTAGCCATTATTAAGGATGATTTTATCTTTTTCAATTTAATTGGGTGTGTGCGTTGTGTGTATGTTTTTAGTGTAATAGAGATGTTTAATTTTTGAGTGAGTTTTGGGAGTTTTTTATGATTAACCTTTGTAAAAGGAAAAGGAAACTGTGCATTTAGTAGACATTTTTATTTCTTGGCAATATTTAGATCGAGTTCCTGTTTCTTCTATTGTACCGTGTTCATTTATTTTTACTATTAAAACATTGTTCAGAAAAGAAGAACGAGATTCTATGATAAATATTATAAATGTTTGAGTCGTTAAATCTCTTCACACACACACACACGCACACGCACACGCACACACGCAAGTGATGTCACGTATACACTCACATACACAGAATGCATGCACATGTATTTCTAATTTCTGGTAAATAAATGCCTCGTGTATCGATTGATTTTAATTTTTGAGAATGTTTAATAACATAAAAGAATAACAAATCTCTGCTCAGGTTGAAGCATCGGATAAAATGATTAGTATTTATTATTATTATTGCACATAACAAAACGGGGCAAAGTTCCCTGTTATATAGTGCATATAATTTAGTAAAATATATATACCAAAAATTACAGAGAGAGAAAGAGAGAAATTCGTATTAAGATTCAGGGGTCTTTTGCAGTTTTTGCTTAGTATTTACAAAATTTCCTTTAACTTTTGGAATAGCACATTAAAGAAAAAGAGAATAGTAGAAAAATAAAATTTACTTTTGTTATTAAGTCTATAACATCTGTATTGTCAGTGAAGCTAATTTCTTTCCATACGACTCCTTCTTTCTCGTACTCTTCCTGTTCACTTTTCATGACGTGTTTTAAAAATATTTGGTGAAGAACCTCATTGGCTGTATTAATTAACAGCTGCTCAAATCCATTCACACTGAGATTCTCAAAGCCGGAGATATCCAATAAGTTGATTGTTGGTAATCTTCTCGTTCTTTGAAAAAAAAACAAAAAACAAATTCAATTCATTAATAATAACAGATTATTTTTTTTTTTGGTTTTTGCACGTTTATAATATGAGCATACATTTAAAAAAAGGACAAAAATCGTAAAATATCTAGAGATCTGAGAGTCAAATTCTAATTTTTACTTTTTACTATTATTCGTCTAACATATCTTATTTTAATCCAGAATAATAACCGGATATGACTGGCGCTTGCCGACTTCTTGCATAGGAATATAAAATAAACTAGTATAAACTATACAACCCTATGTCACTTTATTATAAATCTTTACTATGGAGGCAGGGTGGAGTAATCGTTAGCAACTCGGTTTGAGAGCCAAGTTCGAATTACATTCGAGTTCATTGTGTTCACTTTACTTTGGGAAAGGCATAAAACCACATGACTTCTCACCGGCTATGATTTAACTCGCTGGCCAGACTGGGTCATGTACTCTTTTCTGGTGACCAGTCCAGCAAAAGGATCTCTGAATTCAAACCGGATAGCACTATTCTAAAAAAGTGTAAAGACATGCTAAGAAGAATAGTCTATAAGAGCCCAAAAGGAAAATAAAGTAATACCAAATATAGTGTATTTTAAATAAAAACATATTTTACAATTTACCGTATTTGACGGCATATAAGACGCACTGGTGTATAGGACGCGCCCTATTTCAGCAGGCCAAATCAAGAAAAAAATATTATTAGTAAAGTTAGTAAAATTATTAGTAGGCTATATTTATGAGGTATTATTTTGGTTAACCCGGCCATGATTAGAATTAAACGAAAAATAATAGAAAAAAAGGACACGAGCCTATAAAAACTTTATTATATTCAAAGGTAAGAAAACAAAATAAAAATCAAGCAATTATTAAAATTGAGCCAAATAGTACAGTTACCATTAAAATTTTATTCATCTTCAAATCCAGAAAATTCGTCGTCTTCGTTATCAAAACTCTGATACTCATTTTCAATACCACTATCATCGTCGTTAAATAATGCGTCATCTAATTCCTTCCGACTATCGCGAATTTTTAATCTACATATGGCATATAAAACGAATAGGATTTTTAAAAGATATTTTTAGTAAAAAAAGTGCGCCTTATATGCCATCAGATACGGTAATTTCCCTCCATCTCGATACAGTAATTTCAGTGGTATTAATATTAATATATAAATGAACATTATACAGTGGATTTTCAGACCAAAATGACGATTAGATTAGATTATGGACATTTCGTTTTTGATTATTTCATCCCGAGCATGCCAAAAGAGTCACTAAGACACTGGGGATTATTGTGTATGAAAGAATATGTGAATAAGAAAAATATTTAGGAGAGAAAAGAGAAGTCAGAAGATAACGACAGTCATTGCAGAGGGAGTACTATAAATGAACAGGAATTAAGATATAATATAACTATTGTCATTGCACTTACATTTTTGAAGATCAAAGTTGATCAAACCTAGCTGTCAATCTATAACTGCGCTTAAATTCGGAGGTACGAAAGAGCAAAGCTCATATTTATCTGTCTACGTATTAAGAGTGTAATAATTAAATGTAGATCACTTACTGAAACGTTGGGCTGTTAGTAACACTTTCTCTCAATTTGGAATTGATTTTGTCAATGATGCAAGAAAAAAGACGATAGTACAATTCCTTTGCCAATGCGTCCCGACCTTCATTCGCTTCAGCTAACGTCTTCGGTTTCTTAATATCTATTAAGAAAAGAAAATTGTGTTTAGTATTTGCATTATAAGGCTATGCGATAACGATATATGCATTTATATATCAAGAATAATATTTGGGGAAAATGTATGACAAAGTGGGAAAAGTTTTCTTGTGACACGTTTCATCCTTTAGGACTTCATAGGACTAAATTTGTTATGCTGGTGTCATTACAGAAAATTTGAGCCCTGCCTCTTATACGATTTCACCATTCCTAGCAGAATTTGCATTATCACAGTGTGTGCTATTTACTAACAAATGTGACGGAAAGCAAAAGAAAACGAATCTAAATGAAATCGGCTAGATTTAAAAAAAAAAAAAAAAATCCCAGCATCATTCGTTCGTGCGGATGTGTAGTCGCATCAACATAAAAAAATAGTCCGATAAAGACTTAACGGAAGGCGTCAGTACAAAACTTTTTCAACTTTGTCAGACATTTTACACGCCCCATATATATATATATATATATATATATATATATATAAAAGTGGACATGGAAGTCAGCACTTAGAGGCGACAATCTGTTTCATGCTAGTGCAATCGTCCCAACGATTGCACTAGCATGAAACAGACTGTCGCCTCTAAGTACTGACTTCCATGTCCACTTTTATATTTACACACGCTCTATCTCTGATATTGAGCACTTTATCCCATAAATATAGCACACTTTAAGACTATATTTCTTCATATATATATATATATATATATATATATATATATATATATATATATATATATATATGGTTCAAATAAACAGAAAATCATATGAAAACTTGATCGTTCATAAACTCTCACCATATCTATTTTGTATAAATAAATAAATAATTGTACAACAATCAACTATTTATTACGTATTAAATTATATCAACAATGTGGACATAGAAATCCACATTATATAATAACTTTTATTTCCCCACTTTAAGCAATAATCAGTGAATCACTACCTTGTCCACGGCGATCTGATGACTATAAACGTCGGAATATTTAAAAGCCAGCATGCAGTACTGCATTATTTGTCCACACTCTTGATACCTACAAAATTGTCTGTCAATGATACTGGGCAATCTATCACCAAAATTCTAGAACATTTTAAACCATATATATATTTTAAACATATATATATATATATATATATATATATATATATATATATATATATATATATATATATATTATAAATTTACTAATTTAAAAATATAGTTCCATCGCTACACAGGAATTACCATGTTTCAAAAACAAGCTAACAACTTCAAATTCAATTATAGAATTAAATTAAAGTCCCTCGTTCTCTTTGATTTTCAAGCTA
>OZ038477.1:66293783-66318783 GCA_964036315.1 Acanthosepion esculentum | reverse complement strand
TCCTGAAGAAATGTACTCTTGAGCTGGCTCCAGTCCTCTCCAAACTATATACCTATTGCCTCACTGACTCTTGCTTTCCAACCCGTTGGAAGTCCTCGTCTGTTGTCCCTGTTTTTAAGAACTCTGAGTCCATCCTTTAAATCTACAGATCAATCATTCGTCCTTGCACTGAATACTGCTGCCATATATGGTCTGGTGCCCCCGCTGTTCATCATGAGGGCCTCGACAAAATCCAGAGACTGATATGCAAAGTGATAGGTCCTGATCTGGCATCTGGTCTACAGTCACTTTCTCACATACTTTCTCACATACGTGCCGTGGCTTTCCTCTGTCTTTTCTACAAATATTTTATGGCAACTGCTCTAACAAATTACCCAAACTGCATGAATTTAAACATGATACTAGGTTGGCATGTTGGTACCACTCTTTTACTGTTGAGACGGTTAAATTTAGCCGTATCTGCTACTCCAAAAGCTTCTTATCTCGCACTTGCTTCCCTGATAGCTTTAATCGTCAAATATTCAAATGTAATGTCAATCGATCTTGATACCCGTCCTTCATTTTATCCTTCCCTCAACCCCCCCTGTTTACTCTTGCTCTCATTCTCTGTAACCCCTTACGTACTAGTGGCACTTCTGCCTTGCTTTGGGTAATATGCTTAAAAAATGCAATGTATCTAATTATAAATTAGAGACATGTCGTAATAGATCATTCCATCTTAAATCAACAATGTGTTGCGGCAGATTTAAAAATCAACTTGATTTTTCTTGTTAAATTGTTGAATAATTTTCAGCATTTGCGAATCTTTTCATCCATTAATAATTCAGTTGTTTAATTTGTAACGTATATAAAGTAGAAAAAAGCAAATGTTTATAATATAGAGATGGTCATAAAACACAAACCAGTGTCTCCAATCAGGGTTCAGTCCTACACAGAAGAAAGTGTTGAAAAATATCTGGATGCCAAAGAATTAAACATAAGACAAGACATGTCGAAAGTGGTGACTTCTCTCTGATAATCGATTTTAAGTAGGATTTACATTGACCAGCACGTAGCAGGATAACTGTTTAAGGATACGAGACAATATGAATAATATGGCGAACCTACTGTCATATTTTAAATCTGAATTTTCATTAGTTAGTTTCTTAGTTATTATTTTACGTCCTGACATTACTTCAGATAAATAATAGACTATTCTGTTCTGATCACTAGGGAAGAAAAATATGTATCAGTTACGCACTTCGGTTTTAGTGAGCAAAAAAAAAACAAAGAAAAATAAAGGGAAAATAGATAGGGCTATAATGCCATACTTTTCAGTTAAATGCAAAACCGTCAGTTTTCAATCTTTTCATTTGTAAAATGAAGTTTTGCATTCATATTCATGATTGTTATTGCAATATTTTGTTAAAGTCGTTGGGCCCAATAAAACTTCAAAAGCATAATGTATATCTTAACTGACAGTAAATTTATATAAGCAAAATAAATTACCTCATCCTTAAATCCAATCTTTTGCAGGGCAATTTCCAAGGCTTCAAATTTATTTATGAACTCTCTGTAGTCTTCCTGGTTATTAAATACAGGAGCGGCTTCGTCTTCACCAACCAAAATTCTTTTAAATTAAAATATATTTATATATGTGTCATGCCAATTATATTGAATATAATATAAATGAATATATACAGGATGTAATAGAGGGGCAATTAAAAATAGAAATTATTAGAGCACGGTACTGGTTCACTCAACACACAAAACTACACGCACGCACACACACACACACACACACACACACATATGTGTGTAAGCACAATATACATGCAAAACAACAAAGCAGTTGGTTCTACATGTTCATCTGTAATTTCATTGAGTGTTTTTGTCTCCATGGGGACAAGGTTTTCGATAATAAAACGATGAAGACGAAACAAAACCTTTGCTATCATGTATATCTTTTAACCATTGTCTTTTGTGTGTAGTAGTAGTAGTAGTAGTCCAAAATGTATTCAGATGGCTACCGTTACACACGAAAGACAATAGTTAAAAGATTTAAAATAGGAAGTAAAATTCATTTCTTTAAATAATATGTTGAAATAAACATTCTTCGCCTGATGAAGGTCACAAGACCCGAAACACATGAACAAAATATATAGAATAAAGTGTATAAACAATCCACAATATAATCAAAAACTTTTGCGTATTTTTCTCTCTTTAAAATATACACGTTTTTCTAGTGGGAACACAAATAATCTCTCCCTTATATGTGTGTGTGTGTTTATGTGTGTGTTTGCGTGAGTTAATGTGTGTCTGTGTGTGTGTGTGTGTAAAATATGAAATGTAATTAAAATATATTGGTGAACAAAAGAGAAAAGAAAATAACATTTGCTTACTTAATTAGTTTATTATTAATTTCGTTTATTATTTATTACTTCACATAACATAACCTTAATAGTTTAAATTAATTCTCCCATTTAGCCGTAAGAATATTTTTGGGAGTTCTGAAATTTAACAATTTTGAAAAACTGAAAATATTTTGTATGTAAATACGTGTTGCAAATAAAACCTTTACATTTACTTTGATAAATTACATCAAAGGACGAAACGCGTTAGTAAAGAAAATATATCCTTTTGTCTTTATTCATATATATATATATATATATATATATATATATATATATATATATATATATATAAACCAATTTGTAACATGTAAGGATAATTCCAAGGTGGATATTAATCCAAAGAGACCTCAATGTTAATTTGAATTACAGAGCATTATAATTGTATGGAGAGATTATTATATCTAAAAATCCTTGAAGATCCATTTCGGATTTTTAGTTTTTTTTTTCTTGATTCATTATCTATCTCTATCTATATATATATATATATGTGTGTGTGTGTGTGTGTGTGTGTTTGTGTGCGCTCGTATATATATATATATATATATATATATATATATATATATAAGTATAAATATATGAAAGGTTTTATGTAACATTAGCAATAAAAGACTAGAGAAAATTACCTGTAGTCAGCCACATCTTCCAAAGAGAATTGGCTTTTAATAACAGGGTCCAGTCCTCCCAGCAATGCATAGAAGATATGAAAATTTTTCTCATTCTGGTGTCTTTGTATAAGTCGAGATTTTTCAAGAATAAAGAATTGAATCTGACCTGCAATGTAAGAAGCATAATTTGAATCATTTCGAAACAAAATTGCATTCAAAGCACATACGCAATATATATATATATATATATATATATATATATATATATATATATATATAAGAGATAGAGAGAGAGAGTTTGAGAAAGAAAAGAGATATTTATATGTGAAGGCATATAAATATCTATATAATATATAAACATGGTTACGTATAAATTTATCCATATACTTCAGTGTCAAGGAAAAATTCAAAATCTCTATATTGATACTTTAGTACGTGTAAACTTTCAAGTTCCATCACTTAACGACATATATATAACATTTAAAAAAGTAATAATTTTTCATATTTGATTCAGTTTCCAATTTGTTCAAATATTTGAATATTTTTTCTTTATTCAAGCTGCATTACCCTTATTAATAATCTGTAAACAGAAAAGGAAAAAAAAACTGCCTCTCACCATTTTGTAATTGTCCGTCTCCAACGTACTGTAATTCAATGAATTTGCAGAATCGACTTGAATTCTTATTAAGTGGTGTCGTAGCATTGCCAAATAATTCCAGAAGAGGATTAACCTGAAAAATAATTTCAAAGAATTAATAATTTCTTCTTGTATATATCTTTGTATGTGGGTGTTTGTGTCAAATCCATCTCTCTGTGTTGTCGCCACTTTTTTAATGCGTATACATGATATCGATGTCTTTCCATTATAATTAAATATCCGATATTGGTTTGACCTTTCAAGAAATACTATATATATATATATATATATATATATATATATATATATATATATATATATATATATATATATATATATATATATATATATATATATATATGTATGGATATTTTAATACTTATATATATATATATATGTGTATGAATATTTTATAATTTTAGGATAAACTATATTTGCTCTACTCTGTATTGAGCATTATTGGAATTTATTCCGTATACACCAATCCTATACTTGGGTATATATATATATATATATATATATATATATATATATATATATATATATATATATATATAATTTGAAGTTATGTTATACTTATGGATAAAGCTACTAAATATCAGAGATAGAGGTCATGAGAATATAAAAATGGACATTGAGGTCAACACCAAGCGGCATGTCATCTTGCGTTCAATGATGAAACAAACGGTTTCTGCTTGTTGCTGACTTCAGTCTCTCTCTCTCTCTCTCTCTCTCTCTCTCTCTCTATATATATATATATATATATATATATATATATATATATATATATATATATATTTTGAACAAAAAAATATTGAAAAATTAAAAACTTAAAATTTTCAGACACACTGATTTGTATATTAATATTTTGGGGGTTTTATTATTTCAATTAGGTTCCTAGACAAGTTTCAGCCAGCATGGCAATCATCAAGAGAAAAAAAAATCCTGCTTGTTAGTAGCAGTGAACTACAGGAATGAATGACTTTCTGAAGAAAAGAAAATTTATCTGTAGTTTGCATTAATTTTTTTTATTTATAATTTTGGTCAGTCCTTGTGTTGGTCAAACGGCCTTTTTAAGTAGTTTTTAAAATAAATGCTGTGAAGATTCATGCAAATTCCCTTGGTCATTTTGCCAGTTTTATTGGCTGCTGGGAAGGGGATGTGTGTGTGTGTGTGTGTGTGTGTGTGTGTGTGTGTGTGTGTGTGTGTGTGTGTGTGTGTGTGTTAAGTGTATGTTATCATTTGTTTTTTGGGAGTGTGTATGATTTGTGTAAGTGGATATAGTAGCATGTGTGTGTGTATAAATATGATACCTGAACACCTCTGCAAGGACGTCTGTCTATTTCTATCTTTTCATTATATATATATATATATATATATATATATATATATATATATATATATATATATGCAATGTAGTTTTCATCTTATGATATCAAACTCAGTTTTTATTTTCTAACAAAATATATTAATAAAATAAGACATACCTTTTATACTGTAACAATTAGAATTCATTTAAGTCTACAACTTACCCTTCAGTTCACCCATACACGTTCAAATATCAAATAATAATAGAGCATGATATATGCAGTGAAAATTGTGTTTATTACTAACAATACAAGACATATTTTCCTTAAATAAACTGTATAAATCTCCGTAATAAATATTCTGCTGACCTGATCAAGTTGTTGGACAAGATCTCCCACATTATTTGGACCGAGTCGAATGACATGGTTCAGAATGTGTTTTATGCTTTCTGTTTTTCCAGCACCTGACTCTCCACTCACAATGACGCATTGGTCATCACCGGAATCTCTCAGGTTCCGGTAAAGCTCGTCGGCAACCCAATAGATATGAGGCGTTTCCCTTCTTCTTTCATACAAGTTCTTGTATCGTTCATGATCCTGATAAGAAATAATACCAATAAAAAACAAAACAAAATTTAAATACTTAAACAACTTATATACGTTGATAGAATAAAAGTACTAAATCACAAATTAGAACAATTTTTGTCAAATAGCGAATTATTTTTGTCTTTTAATCTAAAAAATAAAAATAAATAAATCTCTCAATCCAAAATAAGTATCCAGATATACATGTTCTGAACAAAATATAAAAGTAAATACACAAAATAAAAATAAAAATTAGAAAATATTTAAATTCTGTTGTTATTTATTACCGATGGCTGAAGGCTTAGCTCTTCTTGCCAGTTCTCTGATTATAAAATATTTAAAATATATTTCATTTGAGACAGAAATTATTTATACATATTTTTTGCGTTTCGAAAACGGTTGCGTGTCAATAAAATAAAAGAAAGTATCTTAAATTTGTATTGAAATATTATTATATTCTTCACTTTATTGAAGACAGTCTGTATTTCCTGTTAATCCACGTTTTTTTCCTATTAAACCACCATCCGTAATCTAGTAAAGTTGGATTTTGAAACATAACGGCTGACATATTAATTTATCATTTAGTTCTTATCATTTGATAAATATTGATTAAGTTTTCTGTCATACTATGAAAAAATAAATATTTAAAAAATTGAAATGTTCTATTTTGGAAAATCGAATTAAAAGGCCAATGTTAAAAGAATGGGTGCATAAGTTTCAACGATTCAAATATCAAACACACACACACAAACATATATATATATATATATATATATATATATATATATATATATATATATATATATATATATATATATATATATATATATATATATACACACTTCAGGTATAATGTTTGGGAGCCACCATGAATTTCTTTAAAAAAACACCTCAAAATGAGATATTTTTGTATTTTTAAAGTAAAAAAAAACTACAGTGTATTCGGTTTTATTTTGACAAAAATAAGCACTTAACGTTATCATGCAACAGGACTATTTTTCGTTTTCGTCAATAAGACCACCACGAAGTGGAATCAAAATCTGAACTTTTTAATAGTAAAAGTAACCTGCAGAAAGACTGAGAAATGAAAGCAAATACACTGTAGCTACTAGAAAGAAATACAAACATATCGCATTTTAATGTGCTTTTCTTTTAAGGATGTAGGGTAGTTCCAAACTTTTATTCCGAAATATATATATATACAGTTGCGGCCAAAATGTTCAGAACAGCATTGTTTTCGTCAGAAAAGTAGGTATAAGTTTTTATCAAAGTTGTTTTATATTCACAGACAATAAATACGATATTACTAGTTATTATCTGAGATGCTGGTGTAATTTGAGAGGATAATACAAAAGTTATGGATGGTTTAGTGATTTACTGCAAAACCCATGGCGGCCAAAATGATCAGAACAGTTGAAAAAATAACAAAATAATAAAAAATGACAGAGAATACTGGAATTATTTAATATTTAGTGTGAAGCCCTTTAGCTTCAATCACACTTTGACATCTTCGGCTGCATGAGGAAATTGAATTTTCAATTTCTTGCTGGGTGATCTTATTCCATTCTTCTCCTAATTGTTCGGTTGTTTTAGGATTTCTGGCTTTCGAACGTTCTCCTAGAATATTCCACAAATTTTCAATAGGATTGAGATCTGGGCTTTGAGCAGGCCAATCCATAACAATAAGCTTTTCAGCCTTGAGGAAGTTCATGACCACCTTAGCCTTGTGACATGGGGTATTGTCCTGCATGAATATGGGTCGTCGCTTAGTTGAATTTCTCAGAACAGGCAAGACATGATCTTTTACAAGTTGTTTATAAACTCCTGCATCTACCTTTCCATGTAATCGCACCAAAGGGCCTACACCATCTCCATATATCATCCCCCTTACCACGACACTTTCTCCACCGAATTTAACACTAGTCTTAAGGCATTTAGGCAACAATTTTTCACCTACTTTTCGACGAAAGTACCTTTTCCCATCTGAGCCAAATAACATAAACTTACTGAAATGCACCATTTGCCATTTTTCTTGAGACCACAACACATGTTCGGTTGCCAAATTAAGACGATACTTTTTATTCTTGGGAGCTGATCAATGGCTACACTGCAAGGTGCTCTTGCTTGTAGGTCATGTTCAACTAAACGACGAGACAGTTTTTCAAGATAAAGTTTTCTTCAGTACAATACTCATTTCCCGAGAAACAGCAGCAGCAGTTTTAAATCTGTCCTTTTTAACCAACTTTACCATAGCACGATCTTCTCTCTTGGTCGTTTTTCTTGGCCTACCTGTAGACATTCTTGCTTCACATGAACCACAATCATCGTAGACCTTACGAATACTGTGAACAACACTTTTTGACTTGATAACAATCTTTGCAATAGACCCAATACTTAAATTATCCTTCTTTCGAAGCTTAATAATCTGCTGACGAATTGGTAACGGAGTAAGTGGCATTATATTAACAAAGTACACTGCAGATATTCTTACTAATGTTTAGTAAACGAACCGTCACGTAAACAAATTTTTAAAAAATAGAGTTCGCCGGTTAAATATACTAAAACACGGAGTAAAAGCAACCGTTCTGATCATTTTGGCCGCCATGGGTTTTGCAGTAAATCACTAAATCATCCATAACTTTTGTATTATTCTCTCAAATTACACCAAAATATCAGACAATAACAAATAATAACGTATTTATTGTCTGTGAAAATTATAGAAAAAAAAACCAACTTTGATAAAAAATTATACGTACTTTTCTGACGAAAACAATGCCGTTCTGAACATTTTGGTCGCAACTGTATGTCGGTGGACGAATATTTTCTATGAAAATTTCTCGGACATTCAGACCGGTAAATGTTATTAATACTGTAACTGCTCCAAGAGCGAATCATCTGTAATGGTCTGCGAGTTAATATATAATTCTTAATTTATATCGTGCATGTTAACACGCATTTCTATTTATGTGAGACACAAAGAGTTTGAGGAAAACTTACGTGATTTTCATAAAGATTGACTGGTTGACACGGGTTAATTGCCACGAGAATGTCACCAATGTAGGTCTACAATAAAAAAAGAAAACGAAGAAAATTAAAAAAAAACAAAAAAACAAAAGAAAATCACCAAAAATTAAAGACGATTCATTTTAATTTTTAACAATTTACACATTAAATTTGGACAAATATTTCCAGACACTTAAATATGAAAATCATCTTATTTAATTCGGTTATAATTTATTGGATTATTTTACAAAGCCACCGATATATAGTGATTTTCAATTTGTATTTCTTTTTCAAACTGACATGTCTATTAACTGACTATTTCTTTGTTATTTTTAAATTGCAATGGCTTTTTGGGGAAGATAGAAAAAAATCGTTCCCTGTTGCTTTCTCCACATCTTTCAATTCAGATTTTTCCTACTCATAGACATGGCTACGGGTCTTAGTATATTCTGCTATTTAACCCATAGCTGAAGGTGGAGAAGTGAGAAATTCGTGCCTTTCGCAATGGCATTTGTGCGAAAGTGAACACAACTCTTAAGGACGAAATTTGAACACGGTTTGTAGATTCCACTTTCCGGAAGCCACTAATACGAAATAGGGACCCGGTTAGGATATATAAAACCACATACTCATATCATATGAAATTTGTGACATTAAACATATAAGCTATTATTTACTAAATTCTAAATCTTTTAAACTGAATAAAAAGGAACAAAATATTAAGCGTTTTGAAAATATGCTTCACCAGCGAATAACGAACCTAACGTTTAAATTGACGGCAGAACAGGGACTTAGTAATGTTTGAAGCGTTTAATATTAAAAGGAAGTTGATAATGATCGTCCCTGTCTTGAAGAGACACGTTGCATAAACGAAGAAAAAACAGTGTCCGTTGTAAATGTTCATATAATTTGGAATCATTTGGTCTTTTATAATGACTTCGTTCCTTAGATGCCATGTATGCGGCTTTCGATTCATGAGCGACTTAGCAGAAGAATTTTCGCAGTAGGCTGTCGTTACTTTTTGCTGTATACTGGTTGACAACCAAGGCTAAAAGACCTAGGCTGTTCTGCTATTTTTACCTATATATATTTATGACTGAGTTAATTGAATTAAGCAAATGTTCGAATTATTAGTTTTAACATTTCAATAATCTCAAAAGATACAACATTGTTACTCACATAATAAAGGCCTTCTTGGAATCGGGACTTGAGCGAATTTAATACGGTGGATGTATCGAGGACCTCAAGTGTTGACAAATCGCTGATATCATGTCTGATTCTCATACCTTTGGATTCAGGTTTAAGTGCGCTGCTTAATCTATTTTCAAAATCGTGGGGCAAAATGTTTAGCCTCCCGAATTTCTGAGAGTAAGGGGAAGTCATCTGGTTCCTTTGTAGATTTGGTTCAAGATCTGTGTGCCGCTATGATTGTTAAGTATATCTCTCATGATTGAGAATGACGGGAATCCTGTAAGTGATTAAAACTGAAATTAAAAGAAAATTTTACGTATATACACAATAATTACTATAATGGTTCGCGGTATTTTCCCACTGTATTTTAGTAAATTAAGAATCGAATATTAAAAAATTCATATATTTTGATTATACAGTGAAGCAATCATTATAAGTGCTTTTGCTTTTACAAGTTTTGATGAAAGGAAATTTCAAGAAATTCATGAAGAACAGAAATACATGTCAACAGCATTATTTTTCATTTTTTCTTCGTGCTCATTACGGCTTTATTTTATATAATACTCCTGAAGTATCCTAGAAAAAGTTAAAACAACATAAATCTTTTCATCATGTTCGTTACGAGCAGACACAAGACGTCTGTTACAATCAGAAAGTGTCATTTTGTTACAGTGGGCTATAGCGGCAGCGCATGCAAGTGAGAACCAAGGAGATTCAGTTTAACTTGGTATTTTATGCTGAAATGAAAGCATCGATGCCGGCTTTCACCGAGGAGAACTCAGACGCACATTTATGAATAGAATGTATAAAAACTGCATTCCAAGGGACTTCACAAAGAAGTCACGGAAAGACTGTTCGATCCGCACGTAGATAACAGAAAGATATCCTGTTGGTAAGAGGTTCCTGTGTGGGAGCGGAAAGATTAGCGCATGATAAGAGTTGCCAAGAGGGCAGAGCTGCAAAGAACAGCATGAGTCCGGAACAGATGTAAAAAAGAGGTCGGGAAACTGATTGAGCAGGATCAGTAGCAGAGTGTTTAAGCCACATGGATGGTGGGCATTAAAGTAATATATTTGCAGATGGGTGTAGGGAGTTAGTCTTGTCTATATTATCAGAAATACTACCAACCCTCAACAGTCAGGAGGAGAAGGAGGCGGTAGGGAAAATAGAGATAGCCGAGTTAAGTAGAGATAGACGGAGATACGTCTAAGAGTGGTGTGGAGATTCAAGACAGAGTTCTTTAGTCTCTCACGGACATAAACTCTCGGGCTATGCATGTGGACATCAGATTCCTTTCTAAAAAGAAGACAAACAGGAATCGAAAAATCAGAGAAGGGGATTGAATAGTTAAGATTAGTTTCATAGAGAGCTAAGATATCCAAAGACTTTTCGAAAAGGAATGATTGCATACTGCGGAAGTTGGTACGAGTAACACGAATGTTGGAAATGGAAAGGTTGTGGTTGTTTAGGGGATTTTTGTGAGCTGTCTTAGATTTATATGTTTGACATCTGATAGTCATGGTACGTTGTTTTGGCCTAGGGTAGTAGTAGCAGCCGGTCGTCTATTGTAACTTATGTAGAAAGGGAACTGACACAGATTGCAACATAGTGGAGCCTCAGGGTTGCCCACCGGAGGTGATTGTAGAGACACCCTTCCATGCGTGACATGGCATTGCAAGAACCCCATTATTATGCAACTGTTGATCGATGCTGCATACAAAGTGTTCACAGCATTCGGTTCTTCAGAAAAATGTGATATGGTACTGCACAAGTATTCACTACTATAGTTTAGTCATATGTACCAGCTAATCAGGCTGTTCCTTTCTAGGGGATGAACTGGTGGATACGTACATCAAAGTCGACGGGCTATATATATCCTAGATATATAAACATCCACCCCGGTGAGGGGAGAAAAGCAATCTCTCACTGACATCAGAGACTAGAATGTATGCTCCACTTTTCGGATTAGTGACCCGAGGTTGCACTACACAGCGACTTACATTAACTGATGAAATCAAGAGTTGAATAAATTTGGGTATGTTAAATATGAAAATATCAAGCTTTTATTTTCTTTGACACCATTTTGATTAAAAACAAAATCGACTTCATGATAATAACAATGATAATAATAAAATGTTTCTACAAACCTCTAACCTAAACAGTGTATTACTTTGTAAGCAATTTGATAAATGTTTTAACTGCAAATATTATTCGTTGTTAAACAACGTCGGCTTTAACGATATTTTTCAAACAAAACTATCCATATGTAGACGTAAAACTGTCTGTAAAACGAGTCTACTTTTTAAAATTAAAACGAATATCGTTTCATCCTCATTATACCATAGCAAACTGAATGGAATTTCATTTCTTCCTCATTGTACCATAGCAAACTGAATGGAACTTCGTTTCCTCCTCATTGTACCATAGTATACTTAATGGAACTTCGTTTCCACCTCATTGTACCATAGTATACTGAATGGAACTTCGTTCCGACTTCATTGTACTATCGTAAACTGAATTAAACTTTATCTGGACATGATAGATATGTTAACCATTACATCGCATAGAGGTACACACACACACACACACACACACACACACACACACACATATATATATATATATATATATGACTGTGGAATACATCAACGTGGGGTAATGATTAGCAAGCTTGTCTCGCTAGAACAGTTACAGCTGAGTAGTGAAATCAATACTCACTAGGTGACCCATACTTTCGGCCTTATGCTATACTTAGAAAATCTCTGTATGTGCGCGTCTGTGTGTCTGTGTGTGAGAGAGAGTGAGGAGAGTACGTGCTTGTGTTCATATTTATTCACAGGAAACCACACGCTTTAAATGCGTGCAAAAGTATTACGTATCTATTTGTTAGTCTAATGCGGAAGTATAATTCTTCTCACGAACACGTATTCTTTTCAGGACACGAGTGGAGATAGGATGCATCATGATTTTGTGGATGTCGTGTGGCTGAATCAAGGTGGAAATACTGTTGACAAAAATGTCTAAAACAAAAACGCGCACAAAGAAAGTCAAACTAATTTACATAAATATTTGGAAAGAGGGAAAATATATATTCCTTGATTAGAGATTGCTTCTATTATTAAATAGACATGAATTATGAATATATTTTTATCCAATTATACTCTCCTTTCTCCCAGAAAATCACATTGAACTATTCTGCATCATAGAGATATTTTCTTACGCAGCATTTAATTTTATGTTTATAAACTTCACAACTCGAGTCCATTGGTTGGCAACCTCCGATCCACTGGTCATACCATACCTGCGAATGATTTTTTTCGGTCCGCCTGGACACTAATTATCAAATTAATTTGTGAAGCAAATAGAAGAAAAACATCTGTTTGTTTTGATTCATTTACAATGCGGCTAATTTTTGAAAGCAAAATTTAATTTCGAGCCAAATGCTGTCTTCTACAAGAAATATGTTTTGCCAAACGGAAAATATAAAAGCCTACTGAATAATGCGAAAATGATAGTATCCTTATTTGGAAATATATATGTTTGTGAACAACTTTTTTTCGAAAATGAAATATACTAAAAGTCGTATAAGAACAATTGATGAATTTGCAATTTTATTGATTGTATTAGTTGTTACCATGTTTTATTCCTGCAATAATATATCTTGTTTTAACAATGCAGCATTCAATTCGTTGGTCTTTCTTTAAACCTCCAGACCAATATAGCCTTGTGGACGGAGCGGTCTGAGGTTGAGACAATTTATTATACAACATCTGATATCATGGCCCTTCTCGGGGACACTGTATAGCTTTATGACCCGCTTTCGTCAAAAAATTGCCGACCTCTGCAGAATGAGCAAGTGAGCAAGATGATGTTTTAAGTGAAACGGAAACAAACTGTTGACGTTCTAACTACCACTACACACAGAATTATTGACGCCCTGCAAGGATCATAGCATTAAATATCCCGAAGGCCTTCGACAAGGTTTGGCACAAAGTTTTGGCACAAAGTTTTGCTACACAAGCTCTTCAGCCATGGATTCACTGGAAGGGGTTTCTCTATCATAAAATCATTCCTAACTGGTAGATCCCTGAAGTCCTCCGAAGCCCTGGCAGTCGACGCAGGCGTCCCCCAGGGGTCACTTCATGGACTAACCCTCTTTCTGATTTACATAAATGATTTACCGAAGAATATACTCCGATCATTTTTAAACATCTATGCTGATGATACAACGCTATAGAGGCGCACCTCTAAAAGTCTTAACAATCAGAGATTGGCAGCTGATCTCTCTTCCGGACTAAATTCTCAGTGGGGAAAAATGGATGGTTACATTTAATGCCACTAAAACAAAACTGGTTACATTTCATCACCGCCGATCAAACCACAGACTACTACAAGTCATGATAAACGGATGTCCCCTCGAAGAGGCACCCTACTGGGCCTCAAACTTACACCTGACCTCAAGTGAAATTCCTGCAAACGATCCATCGTTAACGATGAAGCTAAAATCATCGGCTTCCTGTATCGCTTCAGTAAGTAAATGATTCCTCATGCTATCCTCTACCTTTATAAAAATTACCACAGGCCAAAAATGGAACATTGTTGCCATATTACGACAGGGACTGCCCAGATCTCACTTTCCAGTCTTGATAGAGTACAAAAGCGTTTCCGAATCCTTGTCGGAGAAGAATTATTTTCCACACATCAAACTTTCTCTCACAAGCGGGATGTAACGAGTCCTTCTTCTTTCACCTTGCGCGTAAGTGAATATATCGAACCCGACTGGAATAGAAAGTTGGCTCTAGGATTTCCAATTCTAAAACTCAGCTATAGAAGTTTTCAGCTTTTCTACCGTTTGAAGAATGAGATGTGTGTTCATGCTCGTCGTAATCTCGCCTCGTTAGCCTCATTAATAAACAACACCCGGAGCGATAAACAGTGTGGGTTTCACGCCTATAGGTACACTGCTAATGTTGTAACTGTCATTGCCGAAAGAATCAGTGGCACGTCCGATGGTAGATCCGTCATCAGATCGACAGTCAAGATCCTTTACGATATCTATCGCCAAGGTTTTTTTCATTAGCATTTGCTACACACACTTTCTAACTATATTATTTCTGGGAGAGTTTGTGCTGTTATCAAATATTTTTTCTCAAGTCGATCCATGAAGGCCCGTTGTAAATTGCCAGTCATATGAAGTTCAATGCAAGTTTCCAGCAAGGCTCTCCCCTACACTCTTTTGGGTTTCATTTTATTAACGATCAGCCAAGGAACATTCTCGGGTCACTTGTAAACATATGTGCAAATGATAACACTGTTTATGGACGCATTTCCCCAAATCAAGATTCTAGCCTTTCTCTCCTCTGACCAAGCTGTAAGAACGACATGGATAAAAAGATCGCTTGTAACTGTCAAATGCGTCAAAACCCAACTTAATATCTTTTCGTAATCGCCGATCAGACACCGATTTTTCTCCAGTCACGATGAAAGATTTCACTCTCAATGGAGTCTCGCGCTTCGATATCTATTGGTTCTTGAGTTCATTCCAAACGAAGAAGATACATACGATCAATTGCTAAAGATCTTAGGAAATTATTGAATTATTCAATCGTCCCAGGAATACATGACTGCTTTCGACATTATTTATCGTTACTCGTTATTAGCAAATAAATAAATACACCCACTTTTTAAGTGTATTATGTTTTTTAAGTGATGAGGTTATTCACATTGTTTTCTTGACAGGCTGAAGTAGAAAGAAATCAAAACAAAAGTGCGCTGAAAATCTGGAGCTAAAATGTAATTTAAACAGGAGTTTCTTTCCCGGTTTAATGTATTAAATCATTTGATTTATATTCTGCATCCGCAAAAGCGCACATGTAAAATCAATGTTTGTGCAGGAAGTGCACACGTAAAATCTATGTTATTAGCGGGAATAGTTAAATTATGTTGCTTCAGATTAACGATCTAAAAAATAGGAGAAAAAAGTAAATCTAGTTTTAAAAATATCTAAATTTTAAAATTGAAACACTAAATAACAGCTACGACCAACGTTTTTCTTTTAAATGCACATCTAAATTATAAGTATAAAAAGAAAGCAATTAAAAAGAGTATCGTAAAATACATCTATTTGATACTTTGGCATACATCAACAGTGATGTTTTCAACTGAGGTTCATTAGGGATTTCGGGTCTTGCAAAATCATACCCACTGTCCATGGCGACCCAAATGATACTGATCGAGTATCGACTTGTGTGCCATCCGTCAGCTACAATTTTCATTTTTAATCAAACACTACCGTAAATTGCCTAAAAATATTTTTGGGTCCAGTTTTCAAGCATGATGCCAGGGTTTTGGTCACTGGTAGCCTATCGTATGCCTGGGAAGTAAATTTATACGATAGATATTGGCCTAATTCAGAATTTTGAGCTAAATATCTTGAAGTCGACTTATATGTCAGGTTAAATTGTCCGAAACAGTTTACGGTAATATAAAGATCAAATGGTTACATTTTCTTGTAATCACTAATTAATCTGTTCTAATAATAATAATAATAATAATAATAATAATAATAATAATAATTGTAATAATAATAATTAAAAGCATTGTTTTTTCTAAATTTAAGTGTGTTTCGATACGAAATAGCAAATATTGCGTCAGCTTGTATATAAATTTGCTTTTATTCATAAACCATCAAACTATTTTATGTCATATCTTTTCAAAAGAGCAAAACTGAACTACTTGTAATATATTCATAAATGAACAATGTCCGTGATTGTGCTCTCTTATTATCACTCCAGTTTACAAAATATTAAATGCTGCATTTTTATGACCAACAAAACTATTGTCTCCTATTATGAGCGAACGGAGAAAATTTATTGTTTCATTTCTATACAGCTGAAACTATTGCCCTTGTATAACGAAACGCTGCCGCCATTAAAAAATGCCATTATATTAGTATTTAAATGGTACGCACTTCAAATAGATTTCAGTGCTAAAACTATGACAGATTTGAATTCCTTTGCATCTGCTGATTTCTGTGAGGAGAGAAAAGACTCGAAATACAGACCGACTAATAATTTATCCCTTTGGCAATGACTGAAAATTTACAAAAAAAAAAAGGAGGGGAAAAAGACGTCAATGAAAAGCAATGTGGATAGATGATGACTTCATATTGCTTTGAAAACTTATTACAGAAATAAAAATTGTAGGAGATAAATTATAAATAAGCGGTCAAAGGTCATGAAAACGTTGTCAATCCGCGGATGTTTGATAATACATAGTAAGTAAATCAATCTCTGTTTCAGTTTCTTTAATAAATAAAGCAAAATAATGTAGTGAAAAAAGAACGATTATTTTTTATATCAGTAAATAATTTCACCTGAATGAAATATCAAATAAGAAAACGCTTTCCAAAAACCAAATAACAAAAACCACATAACTGTCAACTGCAAAAATAAGGTTAGCCCAGTAACTAGAAGAGAAAATAATGATATAAGGAAACTGTTAACTTTCTACTCAACTAAATCACCAAGTAAGGGTGGACATTCCAGTCACTACAGGAAAGATCTATAGCAGAGGCTTTGAGAAGTTTAATTTCCTGAAAATTGTTTTAAGAAAAAATATGTTTATAAATTTCAGCCAACAGTAACACTAACTGTTTTGGCAATGAATGTTGGCTGATTTCTGTATGAAAACAGCTAATCTAACTATTAGTATACATTAAAATATTTCTGGGGAAATAGCGTGCTTATAAAGATAAGAAATTAATGTAAAGAAAGCATGCAGGTTCACCGTATATCTATGCAGAAAATGTAACAGTTTAACCAATTTTATTCAAATTTGCATGTTTTAGGTGCACATATTTCATGTTACATTTGCCCGCTCAAGGCCCATAGACTCCACAACTCCATTGCTCTCAAGAGCTCTAGGCGCTGCTGTTTTGCTTCTCGTAGCAAGAAAGTCCCAACGGGGTGAATCTACTTACTTGCGCCACAACCGACTGGTTTTGAATTCAGAGTAGTCCTCCTAGGCTGTTTGTGTAAAAAAAAAAAACCAGTCCGGCTTGCAATTTAACTTATAGATAAAAAAGACGGAACAGATTTATACTATTCCCAATGGTATGTGAATGTAATGAACTCGACTGAATTTCTCAACGACTTCTCATTCCTGCAGCACATAGGATTTTAACTTTGCAGAACAAGGACCGTTTGTGGAGAAGTTCTCAATAGACAGCTTCTATAGGTTTATATTGAATATAAAATGCAATGAGTTGCATTGAAATGCATATAATGCTGTGAAACTTCAAAAGTGAAGTTAAATTAAACTATAAAGATATTATATCGGACTCCACGAAATCTCATTATTTACAAGATGTCGATGTAAATCTGGTTATATATTGATGAATCAAGAGATACTAGAAAGTGATTGGTTTTTGGAATTGGCAATCATCCCTTGCTTCAAAAATTATATAAAATTATTGTTAAAAATGCTAACGTCAAATAAGTTATAAATGCGCAAAATTCAACAAAAGCCAAAAATTCGTTTCTAATAAAATAAAGAGTAAAACATTTTTTTAAAAAAAAGTAAATATCAAAAAATGAAGACATATTTTAAGAAAAAGAAAGAAATTGAAATTTAGAAGTGTTGACTATGAAATTTAAAATAATTCACAAATAAAACTTTTAAAGGTAAATCAAGGTTAATGATTTAATACTGAATAAAGCTACATAGATGTTTGTAAATAAAAATAAAATAAAAAATGAAGAGAAATGTAAAAAAATATTATCTGAAACTGATAATTCCATGAAATTAATATTTTGATCGAAACTTATTTTTAATTAAAAGTTCAATTATAAAAGAAACGTAACTAAACATATCAAATGTAATAAAAGAAGAATGATAAAAAATAAAGAAGCAAGCTTTTTTTTCTGAATATAAAGCGAAATCACTGAAACTGCTACGTACGTGGTCATTAAGTTGGCCGTAGCTGTTCTTTAGTGTAACAAAGTGCAACCAGCGAAAGAGCAAGTGCCACAAGTTGGCAGTGAAATCCTTATTTGAATGGATGAGCCGACGAGCATTCATATAGTTCTAAAATACACGTGTTTGACTTTATAACTGACATCTACCAATCAAAGACAACTGACGTCATATGTGCAGTCAGCCATGGTAAATGGGTATGTCATGAAAGAAAGTGAAATCCTGAAATCGAAACGTGAACCGACTCAGTGAATATTTAAAAAATTAATGTACCAAAATGCAACTGCTTTTGTTCTAAAGGTCGTATATATTATTTAGAAATCTTTTTAAGGTGTTGGCTAAAAAGAAAAACGCCTTAAATTGTTCATATTAATTTGTCAACAAGTGAAAACTTCTTTAATCATTCTTGCTCTTGATTTCCTTTTTTGATTAATGAGGTTCGAAAAAAGTTGCACAACAGGTTTTAATCGGCAGCTTATTTATCATGTCACAAGAATTATGTTTTCAATAACGCTCTCTCGCTCTCGCTCTACATACGTACGTGCGCGCTCGAACGCACGCACACACACACACATATTAGGAAGAGATAAACAGCAATGCATGCGATTGTCATACACGCGCGCGGGTAAACATGCGCATATATATACACAAAAGCACGCACGAGAGAGCGCGCACACGCACACACATATATACAAATATATATATATATATATATATATATATATATATATATATATATATATATATATACAAATATATATATATATATATATATATGCACACACACATACACACAAAGTGCGCGCACACGCAAACACACACCCACACATATACATATAAGAAATTTATATATATAAGAATCAAATATATATATATATATATATATATATATATATATATATATAATGTATGTATGTATGTATGTATGTATGTATGTATGTATAAGAAAGCAAAGCAGCCACACACACCCAAATGAACATCGGAATTTTGTTTTTCTGACAATTATTAATCACAATGCTTTAACTGATGACAGCCTTGCACGATGCCTTTTCATTATTTACTGGGCTAATGATTCGAGGGTAAACCTTATTCAAGGCATCATTCATTTATAGTTTTGCAAGTTTTTTTTTGTTGTTTTAAATCATTTCTATTTTGGGAAATACAATTCATCAAGGTATAGCAAATTGTCGAGAAGCATAGCATTTTTAAATAATTTAAGTAAATAATAAATTTAAAACGTGTCTCTTAATCATAATTTCAAATGCAGAGAAGTATAGCCTTTTAAACTTTGATATTTCTAAATATTTAACAGTACACCTTCAAGAAGGGAATGTGGTATAAGGCCGACTTTAACGTGGGGTCGACACATATATGGGATAAAAAGACAACATTGCTCAAACACCCTTTTTGCTACGTTTCGGGAATCTTCAGGTGAAAGGGATTAACGCTAATACTCTGCTGTAGGAGATATATTACCTGTGGGACGGCCTCCTGAACACAGCGTTACTCGAAACAATGTTCTGTTTAATGTCGGATGAGACACCGTCCATACATGTATTAGTGGCTAAAATCATTCAATTCTCCTTGGCAATTCCCCTTTTGGGAAGGCCTCAGGTAATAAACGTAGCCCCCTCTCAACGGACAAAGGACATGAATGCGTATTCGGTGACGCATTAGGCGTCGGATAACGACTCTATTCCCCATCTATTTCCCATCCCAGGGAGACGTATTGCCTGTCGAGACTGCATTTTGCGACTAAATTGTCAATACAAATCCTAAAATTTAAATTGTCAATACGAATCGTAAAATTTACGTATATTTTACATATATTTACCATAAAAAAGTTGATTAACTCGATTTTTATGGCATATCAACCCTTTGCAAGTTATTTAAAAACAGAAAATATTTTTAGATTGTAGGAAATTTATTTTAAGTTAATAATGGTTTAGTGATCCAAGAATTACTGATTAACCCATAGCTAGCCGGGGAGATGTAGTGTATGTATAGCTTTTCTAAGGGTATTTGCGCGTAAGTGAATATTACAAACCTAGCAGATATTAGAACTTGACACTCCGATTTACAATACCGATCCATTATTTCAATACACCCGCGTACATTCAAACGCACATCATCATGTAGGTATAAAGAGGATCTTTATATATCTTAAATTAAAAATGAAAAGTATATATATATATATATATATATATATATATATATATATATATATATATATATATATATATATATATATATATATATATATATAAAAGTTCAATGGGAATTGAAAGTTGAATCAGTCCAAGAAAGAGTGGTATTAAAAAGTGCTCAATATACGTGTGAATAAAATAAAATTAAATTAAAAATAACATGTAGAGCTTTTAACTTTAGAAATCAGGAGATCATATGAATTCGCTACCTTTGTTTCAAGCTCATTTTCGGATCCGAAGAACCTTTTAAATCAGAGATCGGAAGTCCTTGCATACATATTAAGAAATTTCTCTTCACATATTAGGCTGGATAAAAAAAAATAATTTCAAATTAATCCCCCACCGATACTTTTATAATACCCTTGCTTTTCTTCTTCTTCTTCTTCTTCTTCACCCCCCCTCCTCCTCCCTTTCTATTACACCCAAAATTGTGTGTTTATTTATTTAAAAAAAAACATAATATAGCGCTCATTAATTTTTTTTTAAAGTAAAGCGTTAAGAGTTCATGGGATAAAAATCGCCTGAAGATACCGTAAGATTGAAACAATGATAGCGGATTCAACTGATCTGATTTTTAAAGTATATGAAGGCGAACATAGCTTTCCCAGAATTCCGTTTTTAGTAATGAGAAAAAGTGTAATTGTTTTTCTTGGGAAAGCTGTAATTGTTTCCTGTTGCTTTCTGCTCAATTACGATGAATTCAGAGATACACTTCTCATCGACAGGCTGACACCTACGATCAGAAAACATAGTCTACCCTGCTATTTGCCTCTTAGGTTGGCGTAGGCGGGGAAGAGACGAATTTTCCTCCTACAAGGGCATTAGGGCGAAAGTGAATGTAACAGAGTAGGCCGGAATTGGAACTCGACCCCCCCCCCATTTTCATTTTTAGAATACTTTCAAGACATGCACTCCTTGTACCAGTCCTTTTCTAAACTTTATTGCATGTCTTTCTTTATGTTGCCAAAATACTGCTATGCCGCTATCACGTGTGGTCACAATGAATTTTATTTACTTCTTTGTGTTGTAACCTAGGAAGTGTTACTGAATGAGGAATAACCAAAACAGAGGTTGAAAATGAAATAGTAATCATTATAAAATCAATAAAATAAAATACTTCCCAGCAGTGTGAAGTAGGTAAACCATTGCTATTGGGGACTACTTAGACAGCATAGTACCCCAATTACAATAGAGTCCAATGTATTTATGAGGACTGGGACATACCCATTAATGTTCATAGGTACGGTATATAACACTTTCCTTAAATACTTGCTGTCGCTGTCAGCTGAAGAATGACGAGTGTTATTCTGAGTCAGTTACCTTACAGTCAAATAAAACGCATGACATAATTTATAGATAACTGTTGTTTATTAAATACCTCCCGTCTGTGTAGTTGATATTCATCTAGTGTTGCTTTCTTTATTTCTCTTTGCATTTGAGAAGTGTTTATATATATTCGATAGTAATTTAATATGGCCATATTTGCTAACTTCCTTAATACGTGTTTTGAATCGGAATCTTTGCTTCATCTACTGTTACATCTGACTCATAACATATTGTCCCAATGTTTGAAGACTATATATTTGTGATGCCTATATTATTCCGCTCTATCCGCGACGGTCTTTCTTTTTCCGGATCTAATTCTTTATTCGATTATCCCCACTTACATGGAAAGTGCTCAGACGAACTAGATTCCTTAGTTCCGCCAGTTTTAACCTTCACAGCTCGGATCCGCCATACCACTCACACCACCTTCATTCCATCATTCATTGGTGAAGAGCAAGTTCTCCTCAAACAGTTTCTTCATGTGATCCACTGTTCTGTGGAATCGACTCCCAAGCAGACGTTTTCCCGACCATTACAATCTTAATCTGTTCAAGTCTACGGTTAACTGTTATCTTCCCCACCTATCCTCATAAACTATAGCTCTTACTCTGTAAACCTCTACATCGAGTAGCACCCAGGACTGGTACAGGGGAACCACGCTGTAAAAAATAAAATAAAATAAAACAAATTTGTTAACCTATAATTTTTTAAAACAATTATCCTTTCGTCAGCACTGGGTATATGAACGCTGTATAATTATGTGTAAGCTGATCATATTTTCACGTCACATCACGAGTCGCTTAACTCATTAAGGAGGTAGATGTACTACACGTACTCCAGCCACAGCAGAAGTGATGTGTCTACAGCAAGGTAGCCTGGCGTAACCTATCTCTCTTTATACTGATTTTGAATTTACTCTGCTTTGTCTTAAACTGGCTGCAACTTCAAGGCCGTAGAGTCTAGTTAACCCTACTATTTCCCTCATAGTTTGAGAGAGAAAAGATGGATTTCTAACTTTCCTGAGGTTATTTGTGAGAAAATGAATGTAAGGAACGCGACCAGATTTTGAACTAGGTTCGTGTTTTTCAAATCGCTAACCGTTGCACCACCGCTATTCATATACGCCAGTTATAGAAAGCTTGGTTGTGATGACAAGTTGCTTAAAAGCAACCTTGTTTCTATAAACGTAGCTAAGGAAATACATACCGTATATACCCGCGTATCATACGACTTTTGGAGATCTAATTTTGAAGCTAAATTTAAGGAGGTTGCATTGTACACAAGATATAACATTATCGTATGTACTGCTGGCCCTAGCTACGCCATTGACCAAACTATATATCCGTTTACTATCGTGGAATTAGCGTCAAAATTAGGTCTTTAAGGTCGCGTATATACGGTACATGGAAAACTAACTTCTAGATTTTAAATCATTTTATTATCATCGGTGTTTATGTTTTTCAACCTTGTTTTAGTAGCTGAAAATGTAGTGTCTACGGACGTGAAATATGCGATCAATTTTATTATATTTTGTCATATTTTCCTTCATGTATAGTGAAGTAATAATCGTATCACTTGCTTAGATTTTTCCCTCGCTCATTATGTAACATTAAATGATCGCGTCCTGGGTATGACGATAAACTACATCCGGAAGCAAGGCCTCTGATTGGGAGGTTTTGAAAAGCGTAGGACTACCTCTTAATTACTGTTGTTCCCAGGTGCAAAATGACAAAAGGTGGTAGCACCTGTATGGGTCCCAGCTATGGACAAATAATGAACAATCAAACTGGGGTCAAAACATGGAAACATAAAAACACATTAGAAAAAGTTACCAGCAATATTATTATTGGAAACTAAATTGCGAAAGCTCACAAGCAAATACAATTTCGGCATTAAATGACCCATATGGAATAGATATGCCGTTAAACAAATCAAATTATCGATATCAGCATGTTGTATCTTCTTAGCAAATGACAATACACTTTTTATCAAGAAGTAAACCACTAGTTAATTTTGTTCATCTTCATAGAGACTGGAGATTAGTTTTAAAGAAGTATTATAATAATGAATCAGAGTCAGTCGGCGATGCCAAGGCTGACATAGCGGTTATTTAGTTATACAAGCAATAATTGCGAGAGAAGACACTAGTAACATAGAACTGACGGTTACATCTAACCATTTAAACTGTAAAATGATTAGACCTTGCCGCCAATCTAATACTACGCTTAGATTAAAAACAGCCTAGGTACCAAAGAGGAAAGCTCACCAGAAAAGTTACCATGAAAATATTTATAGAAGAGGCAGAGAGAGTCTAAGTTAAGGCGGTGGGAAAATGACTGAAGCCGAGATGCCAGGTGAGGGCTAATATATTTTAAAAATTCGGTATGAAAGCAAAGTAATGCAACCCGTCTCAAAAATGGGGTGTTGGGTATTATTATGTTAAGACCAGCAACACTGATCCAATTGAAAGAAAATAAAAGCCGATCTTAGCGATAAGCAGAAGCTTTAATTCAAACGTTTTGGCTGAGCTTCTGGAATAAGGAGTTATCATTAGTATTTGTCTATATTCCTGAGATGTATTATGTACACTATTTACATTATTCGGACTATTGTTCTCATCTTTGTTGCCATATTCATCACAACGTTGTACGCCCCGTCCTTCTTCAGGTGGATGGAATGTTGAACTGAACCCTTTATTTCATTCGCTGGGGTAGACTGTTCTAGTTCGACGTGCCATGTCTTATAGATGCCAGTTATCAGTTATCTCCTG
>OZ038477.1:66278783-66286283 GCA_964036315.1 Acanthosepion esculentum | reverse complement strand
TCGTCCTTCGAGGGAAAGTGTTTATTGGATTTCTGTTAGGGTGGTCTTCATTTACTTTCTACCCGTTAAGTTTACGCTTACAACAAACATTCATTACTAGTAGTTATAAAGTTCTAAACAATGTCCTAATTGCAAGGAGAGCCCATTTAGTCAAATGCCAATTCTGAGATTTCCATCATGAATTCATGCCGCTTGACAACGACAGAAAAATATTTTAAGAATCTGCTTATTCTCCAGATCTTGCTTGATTTAATCGCTACCTATTCCCAAGTTTACGAAACGAGTCCTTAAAACACAGGTGGGGATGCAATCTATTGTTTCTAAAATCTTTTCCTCAAAACCAGTGGCATTTTTCCAAATGTGGTATTACGGAAATTCTTAATCGTTGAAAATAGGTATCTGGTTCAGTGAGTAAATCATTAGTTTTTCAACCAAGCGACGGGGGATGGAATATCTTTGTCAAGGAGGTTGATTATATCGGTTGAGGAGACGCCCACCACGTTTGGCGCCATTATAAAGTGACTGAAAACTGTACCCAGTTCTATTAGGATCACTTCACTGGTAAAGGTCAAATAAATACGCTGAGATGACGCATCCTGCTTTTACGACACTTTTAATTTGTGTATATTTGCTCAATTTATTTTCTGACGGTTCGCTCAACTAAATATATCTTATCTACTCTAAAACCATCTTAATTTTGGAAGGTCAATCCAGCTATTTAGTTGATCCATTCTGTGATGACCTACTTGTTTATAATTCTATGAATATGTAATACCATTCAGGCATTTTAGGAATACTATATCATAAAATTTTTCTATAAAAATTCTGGCACTACATATGGACTAACCTAATACTGGTAAGTTGCGAGTACTAAAAAAACGAAAGGTGCGTGCGTGTGCATATATTTTGAGGCAAATAATACCCGAGTGGTTTATATCTACGCATACTACATATTCGGGCTCACGAAGTTAGACGGAATAACACAGAAAAAGAGAAATGGGCGGCGTGATGGGAAAGAGAGATTTAGATTAGGAAGTGAGAATTAGATGCATCTGCAGGGATAGATTGGGCGGGTATGTCTAAGATGATGATGACCATGCCAGTGAAACTATTTTCTCTGCGTAGGCATGCTGTATACATTTATATCTTTGAATGTTTCACTCAGGAAGACGTAACATATATACATACATATGTATGCATATGTGAATGCGGGTGTAGGTATTTGTTTTTGAGTTCTTCATGTTTATTTGTACGTATGAGTTATAGATATTCATATACTAGCCTAGAAGCCGCCCTTTGGGCAGATTTAAGAGTAGCTCATACGGAGGGCTTTTGGGCCTTCAGCCTTTTACCTTCAGCCTCGTATATACGTAAAAGTTGTAAGAATTTATAAATAATAAAATTGTTTTATCTTTCTTCCGCACCTGAATTAAGCCTAATCTGTCTTCGTATACGCAACCGATCTCCGTAATTTGTTTACATTTATTTTGCACGCAATTTTTATTTTCTTTTTAAATCACCATTCTTAATGATCGAAGCAGTTTTGAAAATTCTAAAGTAAGTCTTCTCTTTCTTGGATTCGGTTACGCTGACGCCGCATGGGCGGCGCTGCGAAAACGTGCTCCCAAGAAAGAGATTTTATCTTAAGTGGAAAGGGGGAATTCTATTTAAAACTATAGCTTATCGGTACGTTTATCAAGCATTAACCTTGCTAGGAAAGTTTTTCTGTTTCTGACTAGTCCTGTATATATCGTCTCTTCATTTTAACTTAAATTTAATATAAATATGTCTCCAATAACCATGCACTGAAGATCTGACGTTGACAGGAAAACAAAAAACAAAATAAAAAACAGTAAACTCACATATTCGGATTTTGCTTTGTCTTTTCCACATTTTCATCATACCGTCGAATCTACATCCATATATTTGCTTATATATATATATATATATATATATATATATATATATATATATATATATATATATATATATATATATATGTATGTATGTATTCCTGATCAATAAAAAGTCGTAAATAATTATATAGGCCATACTACAACATGTTTGACATGGAGACTCGCACTACACCTTTTAGACTATAGCTCAATTAGGCCCCATTTAAATACTCATGGCGACCTACCGGTACCTACTCGTAACATACTTCTTAACAACACAAATATAATATCATCAGCTACATGCAAACAAAGTCTAAAATTAATGGAAGGCGTATTAATAAAAACAAAACAAACAACACTCAATAATATCAACTATGAACATGGACACAATATCTTGACATTTTTTTTGAAAATGAAAGCATTATATAAATACATACATACCACAAACTATTTCTTGTTAACAATGAATATATTTAAACCTTGGAAATGGGTAAATGTATAGCTGAAAACGCTTGGATAAAAAGAACAGTTGGATAGGTTGTATATAATTTATCATCCGAAAAGACAAAAATTATTACATCACATGAGAAATTGTATAAAAACCGAATTAAAACACGTTGTCTGTCGTATTCAATGAAATTTTGACATATATGTATATATATATATTATATGTATTAAGATTTATAACATATGTACGTTATAAACGTTATAAAATCACTACAAAATTTGTAATTTTGTTTCGAAACTTGTGGTTTATTTTTAAATGATGTTGAATGGAAAATAGACAGTTTAAAAACAACAAACCAGACCCCTTACGTAACCTATGATGACAAATCAGAATACAATTATATGGTAATTTAAAAAGTCATGATAACATACTCTAGTATAAGAATATATATATATATATATATATATATATATATATATATATATATATATATATATATATATATATATATAAAACCAGAATATACAAATGAAGAGGTGAATGAAAAGTGCAAAAGCCAATCCTACCAATAAAAGAAAAAAAGTAGAAGGAATGAAAAAACGGAAAGAAAGCGCTACCTAAACAAAAGTCTGTACCGTCTACAGAATCAATATATATATAAAATTAATAAACAATAAAATACAAAATTAACTCATATGTGAAATAGCCTATTTCGGCAGACAAAGATAACGATCGTCTGTTTTATCAATCCCGGTGTGGACTGAGTTCTTGTCTATATAGTTAGGTGGGGGGGACACAGAAAGTAGAATTTAACTGTGAAAGCTAAAAAAAATCAACCTGTCGAAAAATTAATACAGAATGTTTCATTTCCATATTTCAGTCAGACGAAAGTCACAAAAAAGAGGAGGTTGGAAGGTATTTTGTTCTTAAAGGGTAGAATCTTTATAAAATTAAACCCTAATATTACCCTTATGACATTATTTTGGGTTTATATGAAGAATGAAATATTAATTTAAAATAGGAATAAGAAGGGTCTAAAATAAATTTAAAATACATAGTTAAAAGATGTAAGGGATTAATGGAAATAGATTTAGGGAGATATTAAAGTAGGGAAAACTTTATAGTGTAAAGAGATTATAGAGGTGACAAATAAAATGTAGAAATTAGAATTAGTAATACTGTCGATATCTGAAGAGCTAGAGGCGAGTGAATATTATGGCAATATGGTAGCTAATTCAGTTAAACCTTTATTATGGAAATTTGAATTTGTTTTCATGTCGACATTTTAACACCAATTCATTCCTCTGAGTCAATAGTTGGATTTAGTTACTGTGTATTTACATATTGTAAGTTGCACACACACACACACACACACACACACACACACACACACATATATATATATATATATATATATATATATATATATATATATATATATATATTGAGAAACAAACATTCTTTTAAAAATCTTTCGTTAAATATAGCAGATAAGGAAAATTTTATTAATTTCCTTCCTTTAGTTTTTCCGGCTCCTATTTAGAACAGCACAAAAGAAAATACAATTTAAACAGGAATAACAAAATCATCTTGAAAATGTATAAAGAAGTAATAATGATCAATACATAAATTAATTGCTATAGAGAATGTAGTGATGCAATAATATGAATAATAATTAAGGTTCTGATAATACAAGTTTCTCGTGGTTTCTGATATTAATTGATTGAATGTATTAATGTGAACATGCTTTACCTTGGTAAATCAAGATGGGCTTCACTAAATATTCTGTTCGTTCTAAGGGGATCCTTAACACAGGCCTATTAAGCGCGTGCACTTCATCAGGCACTGGGGGCCAACAGTTTACACGCAAAAGTTCGTGTCTAGAATTGGTCTAAGAAATTAATTTTTCTTTAAAGAAAATTTTACTTTTTATCTGTGGATCAAATTAATATTATTATTTAAGATACTGAAGTAAGTAATGTTTATTTATTTTATTTGAACTTGCAGTATTTTATCTTTAATCAAACCTTTACGATACGAAATTCACAAGTGTCATTAAGTCACAAGTTAATATAAATTACTATTATTCTCTAGCTATTTTCGTCAACAATGATGATATTAGTATAAAATTATTTTTATGAATAATGAAAAGGTATTATTTTTTTATAAGTATGTTGAATTTTTCTGTCACTCGTAAATAAATAGAAGACATTAAAAACAAATGTAATGTTTTTCACTATGAAATTAATGAAAAATTATATTTATTAAATAATTTATTACAAAGTTAATATAAAAAATTAAATTCAATAAATTTAATATTTTACAACTATTAAAAATATACCACAAAATATAAAGGGGGAGATATTTATTTTCTTGTCAATATCGTATTTCTCTCTCTCTTTTTATTTTCTTTTTACATTTTTTCGATTATTTTAAACAGAGAAATTCACAAAAATTGGCATTATTAAGTATTTTCTCACAGAAATTTTTTTTTCTTTATGTTATTATTCTTCATAATTACGAATATCTTGATTATAAGTTTTTAAGATATATTTTGTGTTTTCTTTATAACAAGTTAAGTGTGTTGATAACGTCCTTGTAAGATAACAAAAGCATAAATGTAACTTTTTGCTTGGCTAATTTTTTCAAAACTACGATAAAGATATTTACGCTTATTAATAAATTTGAATAAAAATTTAATTTAATAGTTTCCCTGGGATATTATTCTTCATAACAAACATGGATTTAAGAAAGCGTAATTTACACATGCGTATTTAAAATAAATGTATGGTGAATTTTACTAGCTTGCTAATAATTTTACTAACTTGTTTTAAATTTAAAACAAAAAATGAACGTGTTAAATACTTTATACAAATATACTATAAAAGTATTAAACTGGTTACTTTGTTCAGATAATCGTATTTTAATCGATAAACACACGTAGAATACGATTAGCTAAAGATTTTAATGAGGAAGGTTCAGCTCACAATCTAACTTCAACATAAAACGGACCCTGACCTGTGGAACAAGTTGAAAATCATTTGGAACCAAGTATTTCCTTAAAGACGACCGAAAGTAACATAAGATGGCAAAGCCCCACAGTCATACAAACGATAAAATTCTTAATTCTGAAACCTAATCCCTCCAAACCTTAGAATATAAAGATCATAAACGTTTCAGAAGAACATGTAATTAAAAAAAATAATAGTCTAAGGTAATTTTAAGTACTGTGTAATAAGTTGTTGTGGTAACTATGATTAACAAAATAAGGTTTGTGTATTTTGCCTCCCATGAATGAGCGAAAACGATGTTTAAAGGAAATACCTCAAGACAACGCCCCTGATAAACTAAACACTGTTATTTTTGAAAGCCATTTTCCATCTGATTATGAAACTGTGGTTATTACAAGAAAAGCACGTTCGTGAAATCCACTGTCAATATTTGATCATCTATATATAAAGTTGTAGACTCTGTCTGTTTGTTTGTTTCTTTTTTATCGAACTCATCCTAGGGTTTTGGAGATAGACACCCATAACCATTTATATTCTGAAACTTACCCATGGTATTAAATAAGTATATTTCAATTTGATCGAAGGGGGTCCCCGGGGTGCACAACTCCCCACCCCCACTGATATTTTTCCCTTTTGAACAAGGGTACTTGGATAAGTATATTTCATTTTGATAAAGGGGGTCCCCGTGGGACACAGACTTCGCACTGAGAATTTTTTCCTTATGGTTTAAATTAAATTTGAACACAATAATAACTCGTATTCAAAATATAGATGGAGAAATCGAGATGTATGTATGTCATATTGGAAAGATCAATTTGATCAAAGGGTTATCACCCAGGGGTGACGCGATGCGCCCACTGTAACTTTTTCCCTTTGATTCAAATTAAATTTAAATTTGCACAAAGGGAATGACTCCTATCCAAAATATAGAAGGTGAAAGCCAGAAAATTGAGTTCACTTCGGCAAGATCAAAATGAGACAATATGGATGTCAAGTTGAGCAAGAAATTACCTATCAGTAGATAGTGCTTTACAATACATATTTGCCGCAACAATTCAACTTTCATAATAATGTTAAAATCTGCTCATCCATTAATTCAATCATGTATTGCATCAAATACATATCAAAGTGGTCAGATCAAGCTGTTTTGCACCCACAATGATTGGTTCTCTTTGATTTAATTTAAGTTAAATTTGAGCATTGGAATGATTCCAATACAAAGTATAGGAGGAGAAAGCCAGAAGATGGAGGCCACATCGGCAAGATCATTGGGTAATACTGTAGTGCATCATTTGTGTCCATAAATTACAACAATGATTTCAAATCAATCATCATTTTCTCACAAAAAATATGACACGCAGCAAGGCGCGGCAATTCGTCTAGATTGTCATAATTGCATTACCTACTCACCTCAAACCAACTAAAAAGATCTTCTGCTTACGCGCAAAATGATGAGTTTGCACAGTTTCTAAAAAAAAAATCCTCACTTTTGAAAGATTGTATCAGAATTTTGATCAACAGAATGTGCATGCATGCTATAAATCAAATAATCAGCTGCATATCCAATCTGTTGATGTATTTTCGCTGGAAGTCTTCCAATGTTTTTAATTAAAATTTTTGAAAATTTTATATTTGAATGTTATTTGAAAATTTTATATTTGAATATATATATATATATATATATATATATATATATATATATATATATATATATATATATATATATATATAATTTTTTTTGCTCTTTAAAATTATGAAATTTCAATGTTTCCGCACTGGTCACAAATAAATGAAATTTTATCTTAGTAACTTAAAAATTGAAGTGAAAAAATTTTATAGAACATATTAATATTATGTCACCTCATAGGATTGAGACAAAACATTATAATTCTGATATTCTATCAGGACATTTGAATACTTTGTTACATCTTATTCATTATATATCAGATTTAAGGAGGATTTTAAGTTACCTAGTATGAGAACATTTTCAGCTGTGATAGCAGAAGTTTCCAAATTATATGACTTTAATTTTCTCGGTGATGTTTTAGTGCAAAGTGTATTACTTTAGTTGACGAAGTGTATGTCAATGTTGTTCTACAATATCATGGAGGAAACTTATTTGATTTGGCGGAAAATGTTGAGGGAT
>OZ038477.1:66161283-66273783 GCA_964036315.1 Acanthosepion esculentum | reverse complement strand
TACTAGCAGAAATATATATGCAATACCTGGAACATTTGTGTAACTGAAAATTAAGATTAGTTGACTTGTTACTAAATTGTTATTTTAAAGTCATTTGTCATTGATAAAGTAATTATTCTCTTATCAATATTCCGTTTAAAACGATGAATATAATAATGATTTTCTTTTTAATAATAATACTGTTTAATATTTTCTCGATTTCTCGATCGTGAGACGAGGATTGAAGCCATCAAAACGTTAGGGGATTAAGTCCTTCTGTTATTAAACAAAGAGAGGTTCAAATAAGGTTTAGTTGGATTGTGCTAATTTATAGCTCTATTTATTCGAATAGGTTTATGAATTCGAAATTACACCTTAAATAATCTTCATTTCTCTGAATCTCCATTCTTAGCTAAAACAAAAGCGAGAATGAAAAAGAACAGGAATATGAAATGACAGGTACATAGAAAAAGTTGTAACAATAAAGATGTACATACGTTTATGGTAAACCCCGTCCGCGGGAAGTGAAGTTATTTTTTTCTCATTCATCCACTTTGAGATCTTTCCACTGAGTCTTATTCGGCAAATTAACGGTTATTTCGTATGTAGTTTGCACATCCATCGGCATAATGTTCAACGAAAATCTGGTAAAGAGACAGGATTTTGAATCTTCTGTGACGGTCATAAGTAGAAACATAGATAGCTATCGAGATTTCTCAGCTGAATGTCCTGTCGTAAGAGGTTTTTACCCTCTACTGGCATCCGGGAGTGTCAAACTGTGTGAAGCTTCTTGTAATCAACTGATAATAAAATCCTATTTACTTTGATTTATGAATGACTTATAAAATGATAAAGCGGGGAAATAGTATGTGTTATCAGACGTTATCAGACACACAGACTAAACAAATTTTAATATACGTTTCATCTATATTTAGTAATTATACTATATACGTTTCATCTATATTTAGTAATTATACTCATTCCTGTCTTTATAATATTCATTTGAGAATAGTCATTAAAGTAGAAATCGTTTGTTTAGTATCATCGTATTAATTTCGAAACAATTTAGAGAAAATAATAATTCATATACCTGTGTAAGATGATAATTGTACTCTGTGCCGTATATATTTATTTGTCAATATGTATTGCCTGATTTGTGTCCTTGTGTATTACGTATTTGTAAATGCGTGTTTTCCTTTACGTGTTTGCTTTTATTGCTGATAAGTGGAATAAAATAGTAGTAGCTGTGAAAACAGTAATGCAGAACTATCCCGTTTTTTTTTCATTTGTCGACGTACGGCTTTATACCGTGGTAGCAGTATATGCAGTGAAAGCGTATTCAGTAGAGCATGACATGACGTGTGGTTATTTCATGTCTGTTCAAAAATAAGACATGCCACAATGATCTTTCTGTAAATGCAGGAAGATATCTCTTTTTTTCCTTTTTAAAAGCTAAACAAGTTCACGGAAAATATCAACACAGAAAAGAAATTCGGGAAATATTTGATATGCCACCAACGAAATCATGTATATCTTTAAAAGTCAGTATTTACATTAGCCGGACTATTGTCCTCATCTTTGTCGTCATATTTGTCACAACGTTTCGGCCGTTGTACGCTCCGGCCTTCTTCAGGTGGTTGGAATTTCGAACCGAACCCTTTATTTCGATCACTGGGGTAGACTGTTCTAGTTCCACGTGCCATGTTTAATGGATGTCAGTTATCAGTTATCTCCTGTTAATTTCCCTCTGAAAGTTCTCCACTGCCTTAGCTGGGTAGTGAACTCACACTCTTTGGGTCCTGCCACTGGATCTAACTAACGCCTTTATCCACTGTGCCATGTGTCTTTGAGGAAAATTAACAGGAAATAACTGATAATTGACATCCATTAAACATGGCACGTGGAACTAGAACAGTCTACCCCAGTGGGGGAAATGAAAGGTTCAGTTCGACATTCCAGCCACCTGAAGAAGGCCGAAGTGTACAACGGCTAAAACTTTGTAATAAGTATGGTGACAAAGATGAGGACAAAAGTTCAAATAATGTAAATAATGTACATAATACCTCATCTCAGAAATATAGACAGATACATTAGATTAATGATCATTTTCACCTTGTAAATTGAAATAAAAATTACAAAGAGTTTTCAAACCAGTCACCGGATGACAATTATTGAAATAAAAATGGCCAGACAAAAGAAGGAAAGAAAGAAAAGAAGAAAAATGGAAAAAGGTAAAAGAGAAAAAGGGTGCAAATAAAAACTAAGAAGTATTCATCATATCCAGACTTACACTACCTCCTAGTTTTTATTTACTCCATTTTTCTCATTTTCCTTTTTCCATTTTTCTTCTTTTATTTCTTTCCTTACTTTGTTTGGCCATTTTTATTTCAATAATTAGTCATCCATTGACTTATTTGAAAAATTATTGGAAACACTAAACTAATTGAGTTTTTTTCCATGTTTTCAGATAAGACGTTTCGCCATATTGACACCATTTGTCGTAAGTTATTTAGGCAGAATGAGAGCAGGTTAAAATTGTTTTGTGTTAGCCCCACTGTCTTCCCAAATGAGTAATGGTGAGAGGAAAAAGATCATTCAGTAATGGTACCGGCATTCTGGCCCCTATCTTCAAAGTCCATTAAAGAACCATACAGAGAACTGTGAATAATTTTAAAAAAGAGGAAACGGTAGATAGGAAAACAGGGCGTCAAAACAAGAAGATCAATCATTATTTCCCTTTAGAGCAAAACAGACCGATTAGAAAAGATTCAACTCAATCCATAAGACGTTTGGAATGTGAGAGAGGAGATAAAGACATCGAGAAAATCCAGGAATATGCGACGAGACAGCTGCTCGTTATCCCCAGGAATATCCATGGATAGAGTGTACGGCTTCAGGAGAGGATTACATCGTTAAAGTCGAATTGATATGTGCTGGAATTTTCTTTTTATAGAATTTCTCCCGATTTTTTTGTCATTTCAAATAATAATCAAACGAAACACAGTTTTTAAATATAGTGTTTGAATAACGTAGATGTAAGATGGGGAAGTAAATTACATTTTCAGCAAATAGATAAGATCGTATTTGTTCGTATTTCATTAAACCTCAAATGGCGAGAAGATCAAAGGAAAGTGCAGGCCAAACGGTTAATAAACTTGAAAATTCACTTTTAAAACGTCATTTGTCTCGTTTTATGCTGAATATACAAAAATTATATCTAAAAAATATATCTCAAAATACATTTGTTTTATTCAGTGTCTAACTTTTTATTTCAATATATATTTATCAGTGCGCCCAAGTCGCAACCGAATGTGGCACAAGGTTAGTGTAAAGTGGGTTTACAGGCAATATTCGCGAGAAATTGTTCAATCTCCTCCTTGGCACTTACACTTTCAGAAGGTGTAATGATAATGGCTCGAAATTGTTAATCGGAGAGCCGAGTTCCAATTCCAGTTGAGTTCGTTATATTCACTTACAAGAAATACACTTGAGAAAGGCATGAATCCACCTCTTTTCCCGCCAGGTATGTGTTAATTAGTAATATTTGTATCACTAAATCATTATTATCTAAAAAAAAACAACTATTTTCTAGCCGGGTACTTCTTTGGCGGGGGAAGTATTGAGTGAATATCTATTTTAACTTTCCTCGGGAGAAACAGAATTCTAAACAAAATAAGTAAGTAATTTACTTAGGAAAGCTTAATTGTAGGTGTAAGCTAAAAGGAAGGAGCACCTAGTTAGGATCGAACTCACTACTCAGTCGTAATTGATCAAGCGGGGGGGGGATATAGCCATGACATCATGGCTAAGTGATCAAATTTTTTGTTTCTGTGTTGAATGTCAAAGTAGAACTTAGATGAGGCACAAGGCCGAAATTATGGGGCTTCCAGTACCGATCGAACTAAATATTCAGTCGGAATTGATAAACGATTTTCTAAGCGCAGCTTAGATATGGCACAAAGCCGTAAGTGAGGAACACCCAGTGAGGATCCAACTCACTACTCAATTGTATTTGATCTAGCGAGACAAGCTTATTAACCATTACATCACGTCAAAACTATTTTTCAGCCGTAGCTTTCATGTGGCACAAGGCTGAAGCTATGAATCACCCAGAAATGATCAAACTCATTACTTAGTCGTAATTGTTCTCGCTAGAGAAGCTTGTTAACCATTATCTTGAAATGCCCGAATGTTCTATTCCTATGGTTATCTATAATTTGCTGGGTTACTATATTACGCTTTTATTGTTTTACAACGCAAGATCGAAATGCACGGCCTATGTTGTTTTAGCTTCAAAATCTTGGATTTACTCACCGAATAACAAAGTTTTAAAGTTAAAACTAAGTCGGCTTATGAGTCATTCTGTTTAAATGTCCATATATTCAAGTATTATACACGCACTTTATTATTTGTAATAGTTACAAATGACCTGATATTCATTTCAATTAACAACATGAAGATTTTAGAAAATCTATAATAGAAAATATTTGACAGAAAATTTGAAAAGATTAGTCTTAGCTATAGAGGCATTGAAGTTAAACCCATGAAATCTAAAAGTAAATTTATCTTTATTTGAATCTGTTATTCAGTAGCTATTCTGCGTCGCTTTAGAACATAAATAAGCACGACTCTACACAATGTTCTACCTTTCATAGCTCTAATTATTGATTGTTCTCTTCTGCTGTCGGTTACATTCTTTCAGTCATGCCTTCAGTACGTCTTGTGAATGCCAGTTTCTACAAGCCCTCTTTCTACATTATGCCCCTGAAATTTCAACTGACATTTTCCAATTCTAAATATGAGAAAACTTTTTGTTCCAATTTCAATTAAAAATTCCTCATTGCATACATGTATCATCCATGTTATTTTCAGCATCATTCTGTAGAACTAGGTTTCTGACGCCTCATGCCTACTTTTCATCTTTGAAGAAATTGGTTAACGTTAACAGTTGTATAGGACGATTAATATTACATAGCAGTTCCGTAATCTTCTCTTTGTTTCTCTATTTATCTTGATACTTTTCTTAGCTTTTAAATGTTTTATTTGACTACTGATATACATTCAGTTTGTAGGTCTGCATTTTCCGTTGTCTATTAAAGCACTGCCCAGATAGTTAAATTTCTCTATTTATTTGAATTTAACATATTCAGTTTGTAGCACACGGCTTGAAATTGCTAACGACCATTGATTCAGTCTTCTGTGAAATTAATGGCTTGCTCATTTTTTCTCTCTTTCCTTTACACTCTTGTTTAGGAATTCTTGCTGTTTTCTTTCTGCGTCAGCCAACAACACGGCGTAATTTACATATTTTTTAATATTGTATTCAGTCAGTTATGCGCCATGCGTGATACACGCTTAGGCGATCGGGTATCTTTCGATACATGACGGACCAGGCAGATTTTTTCCTGCAGTAGTTTGCCCTTTCTTTCTGCGGTAGACCAATTGCCATCCAAGACTATAGAACCTTGTCTGTCCTGCTATTTACACATATCTTTCCCAAGGGTATTAGCACGTAAGTGAATGTAATGGATTCGACTGGAATTCAATCGTTAAAATATTCTCTCATCTTGTTTTGTGTTCCCTATACGAAACAAAATCTTACAGAAATGCAGTATTGCTGAATAACCGATTATGCTGCAATATGTAAAGAGTGAAACCCTCAAATTATTCAGCTTTATTCAAACCAATTTATAGAATCATTTTAATAGGTCTAAAATAAAATAAAGAGAGAGGTATCAATTTAGATTTCCGAAAAGTCAGTCAAATATGCTAATCGTTTATATTTGACAGATGTATTTATACTTGAAACAATGTTCATTATCCTTTAGATTTGATGTCCCAGTTAATGATGTGAGCGCCTATATTACAGAGATATCTTATCATACTATGCAAACGCACATGATATATACCTGGAGTACGTATTTACTTACCTACATACATTTAACCGCTACTAAAGCTAATTATATGTGAATATTAATCTATTCCACTTGCTTAGTGGCTGAGATTTTTGTTTTGTTTCATTTGTCTCCTGCGGATTCTGGTAAAAACTATAATTTCAAGCAGAGAATTTCGAAGCAAGCCATTTCTCGCCACTTGTAAAATAATTGAAACAATCTCCTTATCTCAGCAAGAGTTGTGATATTCGTTAGCGTGTTAAATCTAAAATGCACCCCTATGATTACTTTCCCAAATTATATATCTATTTAGTATGAAATTTAAATTTCACAACTACCTTACTGGATATCCATCGTTGTGTGAGCTGAACGCCGACTATATACCTAAACAAAGGGCTCATTCCTTTGGGTGCATATACTAAGATTCAGCTAATATATATATATATATATATATATATATATATATATATATATATATATATATATATATATATATATATATATATATATGCATGTGTAAGAATTTCAGTGGAGTATATCGGTAAAAGGACAATGTGAATAAAGACAACGAAAACGTGTCTTCGCCGTCGAATTTCGCCCACTGAGTGAGGACAAAGTCCATCAAACGCGTTGGCTAAGATAATTTTTCTTTTTGTCTTTATTCATATATATATATTTTTGTCATCCACAGACAGACTGTTTCGCAGCTCATCAGTGTGGCTAGACGTCCGGTTGCCTCTAGCTACAATCGAAACACGACTGAATTTGCGTCAGTCCGAACTTCTACCCGCTAAGCCATCAGCGTACGGTACGGAATGGAGGTGAATTTTAGCGTGTTTATTTTTAGATTCGGATAAACACACAATGACTGAGAGTGACTCAATTCTGTCGAAGAGTCGTGCAGTATTAGCATAAATAGTCACTGTTTACAAATTCACACCCCAAACCAGAGGTTCTCAACCGAAATTAATTTCAGGAGCTAATATATATATATATATATATATATATATATATATATATATATATATATATATATATATATATATATATATGGGGTAGTATTTAGGCAGTAATCCTTCTTTCAAGCATATTTCATTGAATACGACGAACAAGGTGCTTTGATTTAGTGTTTTTATATAATTCCTCATGCAATCTAATATTTGTTTTCTTTTCAGATGATAAATTATATAAAAACTGTCCGAAATTTATTTTTTCTAGCGCTTTCGGCTATACATTTCTAAGGATTAAATATTTTAAATGTTAAATAAGAAATAGTTTGCTGCATGTATGTATTTATATAATGTTTTCATTTTTCAAAACACGGTCAAGATATTGTGTCCATGTTCATAGTTAATATTATTGAGTGTCTTTTGTTTTGTTTTTATTATTTGTCAACAAGTATGCTACGAATAGGGTCCGCTAGGTCTCCTTGAATATTTAAATGAGATCTAATTGAGAAACCTTAAACTTAGCCCTTAATAATTTCCAGTCGTTCTTGAAAAATAAAGCTAACCCCATTTATATAAATCCTAATTCCAATCACCCAGCACCGATTATTAAGTATATCATATCATCCGTTAAACGTCGTATCAACCAGCACTCTTCTATCAAAGAAATATTTGTAAATACAAAATTGTTTATAACAAAACCCTTACCGACAGCGGCTACAGATCTTCCGAAATTAAATATAGGGAAAATTATAGTTACTCTAGAAAGAACAATAGCGGAAATAAAATAATTGGGTATACACTTCCCTTTATCAAATTAGTCCGTACCAAATTGGGACATAATTTTTTAAATCTAATTAACAAACACTTTCCTACGAATAGTAAATTAAATCAAATATTCAACCAAAATACCCTAAAAATTAGTTATAGCTGTTTTAGAAATCTAGATATAATTATTAAATCACACAATAATAGAATACTGAAACTTTATAACGAGAATAAACGAAACCCAAATACAAATTCTAATAAACCCCAGGTAACCGAGATATGTAAATGTAGAATCCTCGATCAATGTCCATTATCAAACAGGTGCCTAACGAAATACATTGTATATATGTGCTCTATCTCATCAAATGAGACCCCCAAGGATATTAAATTGTTTGTGGGATCAACTAAAACCCTTTAAAGATCGATATTACAATCACATATGCTTGTTTTCTAATATAAGCAAACGCAGCATGAATTCAATTTCTAAATATTTGTGAAAACTGAAGAAGTAAAGCAAAACACCTACAGTTAAATGGAAAATCTTAAAAACACTTGCAAATCTCTGAATTAATCTTGTTTTTTGTTTGCAAGAAAAATTATGTATTACTAAACTTTTGAACAACAGCCAATTATTAAATCAAAGATTTGAAACCACCGTTTCTGTAGGCATATTAAAGACCTAAAAATACAATCTTGCTAAACTTTCAAATCCATAACCCTAAACGTTTAAAATTATAACTCACCTCCTTTGATATACTTTCTATCCTCTTATATACCTTTCTACTAATCTATTTTAGATTATGATTCGTAAAATGTTTTTTACATATATAATACTAGTAATAGTATCAGATAAATTGATTTACATCAATACTTATTCTACAAATTATACACTCCGACAATAGGTCAAAATTTGGTTATAAAAGTTATATTAATATCCCATACTTTTTTATATATCTTTCTACTCATAACTTAATTTCTGAACTAAAACTTATTGTTAAAAAAAAAACAAACAAATAAATTATGTATTCAACATACCAAGAAAAAATCTCCACATCTTAATTTATTAATTTACAAATTACATTCATTGATTACAAAACGAGCATCAATAATTCCTGCCTAAATATACGGAATTCAGCTCTGGCTGTCTTACAGTTACCAAAAACGTTTCCAATAACTACTATAACCATCGTTTGAACTTATCCTTCCGTCCTCCTTCGTTGTCTTATTCTCTCCTATTCCCACCTTTTCTTCCACCACCCCTCACTCATAGGAGGGTTGGAAATGCTGTGCCTAAACCCTTGACCGTTGCTGTCGATTTAAATTTTTCGGGTCGACCCATCACCTTAACACTTCAACAATCCTTCAGCAAACTGCTACCAACAAGCACTATTGTTTCATTCTGTCACCCTTTTCTATCTTTTCTTTATCCTTATACGCCTCCTCTTAAAATTTTATTTTATTTTTTTCAAACTAATAGAAAAAAGTAAGTGACGTTCCACGTGCGGTCTGCTTACAGAATCGTTCATAACTGTTTTGTTTCTCACCAGTCGAGGTGCAACTAAATGCACCGAAACGAAGTTGCATATTTTTAGAGAGTAAATTCTTTTTGTCTATATGAAAAAATTGTAATAAATAATTATTGGTCTACTATCGCTACTGAACACACTTTTGAATTAATGCTGTGAACGTTAGAATTTATATATTATTTTCATTTTCATTACATTCGTGTATATAGGCTTGATGAATTGGATCGTGATTACGATTCCAATGTAATAAATTATAACCATGACATATTAGTGTTGAGCCTTTTATATCATATTCTTACTCTGTCCTGGACATTGACTTCTACCTGGATTCTGTCCTCTTGGGAATTTATATATATATATATATATATATATATATATATATATATATATATATATATATATTGACCACTAATATTATCTTATTTATTTAATATATATTAACTTTTTCTTATTTTATTTGTTTTTATAATGTATTATTTGAATTAAAGTTTATTAGATTTACACTGTTTATTATTACTTTACCCTTTTTTGACGTGAGGGATGTGTAGATAGTGTAAAAGGTAGAGGTTCAAAATGATAAAACGGAGAGTCGGGTTCGAATTCCTGTCGGGATCAATACTATTGAAATTATTACGGAGTCGCTAACTGGGTGCCCTGTGATTGGGTGAAAATCAACCAATCACAGGCTACCTTTTTAGATTTTTACCAAACCCCCAGGAGATTGGTTGTTTTTCATCCAATCACAGATTACCCAGTTAGAGACTCCGTAATAATTTCAATAATACATTCATTTAAGTGAAATGCCTCTTGCGAAAGGTATGAATCAAATGTTCTCCTCCAGCTCTGGTTTATATATTAGGGCTTGTATCAGGAAAAATCGTTGTTAGTCTGCAATCATCATCAACATCATCATCCCTTTGACATTTTTAATCGTAGGGTGGATCTAAATGCAAACAATTTTAAATCAACACCAGGAGAATGGGGATTTCATAACGCTTTAATGGTCAGTCAGTATTCAGTACCTGAACATTGTAAGTTTGCATGAAACTCCGAGTCGTGCTATGGACGTTGGATATTACGTAAATTGCGTATAGAGATTATATGCAAAAGAGGTATTGCAAAATATTTTATGTAAAATTCATATATATGTGTTATCCAATGAAATAATTTGTACTATTATGTATAGCGAGTAAGCATGAAAGCAATTAAGTCCCAATTTTCAGTTTCAGATTGATATTTAGTATTTTTTCAGTAATTATAGCAATTTGCAGTGTCAAGAGATTATTTGCAAGAATTAGAATTTAGTATTATGTCTCGTAAAAAAGAACTAACAATGAAGGAAAAGAACTATATAATCAAAGAAATTAGCAAAGAAAAGTATTCGCTTCAAATTTCTAAGGATTTGAAAAGGGATCATCGAACAATCAAGAAAATATGTCAAATGGGAATTCAACCAAGGAAAAAAGTCTCAGGCTGAATTCAGGAATTTAACAAAGCGAGATCTATCACATATCCGAAGAGAATTAATAAGAAAACCAAATCCGTCAAATGCGTTCATATTTGAGGCCGCTGGAGCTCCTATGGTGTCAAGGGAAACAAGGTGTAAAGCATTAAGAAAGTTTGATGATGTAAAAATCAAATAAAGAAACCCATTTTAACAAGAAATACATAAGAAAAGAAGATTGCAGTGGGCAAAGAAATACATGAAAACTGATTTCAGTAAAGTGCTTTTTGCAGACGAATCAAGGATCACACTCGATGGGCCAGATGGATGGGCTCGAGGATGGGTTTGCAAGCAACAAGGCGGCGGTGGGATCATGATATGGGCTGGGATTATTGGTAATGAGCTCGTGGGTCCATTTAAACTGAAAGACGGGGTTAAAATGAATTCCAAAATTTACTGTGATTTTCTAGAGCAATATTTCTTTGAATGTCTTGATAACCAGTCTTTAACCAAGCGTAGATCTATGATCTTTATGCGAGACAATGCACCAAGTCATGCATCAAAGTTCACTAAGTCCTGGTTGAAAGAAAAGGAATTTGTTGAAGATTCTCTTATGGACTGGCCTTCAAATAGCTGTGACTTGAATCCCATTGAGAAACTGTGGAGCATCCTCAAGAGAGATATTTATTCTAATGGAAGGCAATTCAACAGCAAGTGTGACCTCTGGGAGGCAGTTAAAGTTGCTGAAAACAATTTACCAGCCGCTAAAATTGCAAATCTAACATCAGATGTTGACAATAGGCTGCTAAAAGTTATTGAAAAGAAAGGAGCATTTGTGCAATAGATTTTAGGAGGCTCTTATTATTTTTTATTAATATATCTTTTATTTTTAAAATAAAATGTTTTTTTTTATGTTTTTCCTTTAAGAAATTGACGAATTTGTTCTAAAATCTTTTCATATTATTTTTTTACATTAGTTTTACAAGGTATAATAATGTAAAAGTATCAAAATAAATAGTTGCAAATAAACTACTGACAGTCAAATTAGTCTGTTTTGTTAAGTTAGTAAAAGTTTTTCCAACCAAAAACAATAGTTTTCTCTATCACTATATATCTAAGTTAATAATATTGAGTAGAATCTAAACAACATCATGAAAGTACTTTTAACATTAAAGACGCAACTCTTTATATCAATTCATAACTTGCATATAATCTCTAGACGCAGTTTATATTCACTTATATATATATATATATATATATATATATATATATATATATATATATATATATATATATATATATATATATAAATTAGTGTATGTTGATCTTCAGTCAAAACCAAGCACTTTGAATTGAATAATGATAATAATAATGATAATAATAATTTATCAATCATTGCTATAAGTAATTATGTAAAATCCAAGCATAAACTAGACTACAACAAACTTATCACTTCGCAATGTAACTCTCTTCTTCATCCCGGCAATGATGATACGTTGAAAATCAGGATGGCTGACAAAGTAAGCGACATTGTTATTATGATTAATTAAAATTATATTTTGTTTTGTGGACATGTTTTCAGGGACAAATGTTTTTAAAAATTAGTAAAAATAGGCCCAAACTCTTTGTACAGGAACATGACAAAATAATTTCTGAAAAGAAAGGAAACTGTTTCATCAATGAAACAGAATTTAACGTATTCCGTTCAGAGCAAAGACACCATTATTGTAAGGCATTCCAAAAATACACAAGAAATTGGATACATTTCCGCTAATATACCCGATTTTTAGTAGATATTAAAGTTTCATGTAAAAAATCTCAGAGTGGCTAGAAATATTATATTTATTTACCATAGCAAAACGGTCTTCGCCTCATGTATTGGATATATTTGATTTTATTTGTCAAATAAATGACTTCTTAACACGAAAAAATTATTTTCATGATTGCCTTTTAGCCAACGTGATGTCTCGTCTCTTTATCCTAACATTGATCTTGATGAAGCGATTGAGGTACGCAGCAGTCTTTTGACAAACGCAAAAAAACAAAACCATTTCGTCTTTCTCTGTAGATTTATACGTTTCGTCTTGGAAAGTAACACCATGAATTTTGGGCAAAAGTTTTATCATCAAACCGAAGGATGTGCAATGAGGACCACCATGGCAGTTAACTTTGCGAATTTTATTTTTATGAGAAACTTCGATGAAAAACTACTTGAAGCTTTCGAATTAGAGAATTACCAGGAGCAAGATCTTAGGCTATGTTTTATTGATGATATTTTCTTTCTCTTGGTAGGTAAGCAGGAAGGTTTGCTAAAATTTCTACAATGTTTTGATACTTTTGCATAAAAGAACAATTTTGATCACATGAAATCTAGTTTCTCCAAAGCTAGTTTTGAATTTTTAAACACTAGAGCCAAGTTTTCAATGAGTCGCCTAATGTCGAACTATTTTGCAAGCCTACTTCATCATATATATATATCTTATAACACGATAAGATCAAACCGGACAATTTTTGAGATAAAATATTATTGGAAGCATGCTTAATGTTTTCATTCGACATTATGTTAAACACGGCTATCTAGTGTCGCAACTGAAACAAATGGTCAATGAAAAAACTAAAAATGAAGAATTCATATTTTTACCTCAAATCGAAACATCGAAATACACAATAAAAATTCCATTAGTCATCAACAGGCAGAAAAATTTTGCTGGAATATTGAAAATACTACGCGGCATCTATGAGCAGATGGTGCAAAAAATCCTCGCGTTTTAAAAAGATTATTGCCAACTCGTCTATCGTTTCTTTGAAAAGAAATAAATTCATAAAATTGTAACATTTGTTTTTAATCAGTTCATCCCAAGAAAAGTGGAAATGCCACTAATACGTAGGGGGTTACAGAGTGTGAAAGTGAGAGGAATGGCTGGGTACAGAGGGCATGAGGAAAGGATAAAAGATGAACGGGATTCAAGAAGACAGTAGATAGCGATTAATTTTTAATTTAAATTTTTAAAGACTGTAGTTTTTAGCGAAACAAGTAAATGGAATGGAGTTCCACTGTCGGGAAATGCGAGAAAAGTAAGTGTTAGAGAAGTGGCGGTTACATTTAACTATTTCGACAGTAAAAGGTTTGGACCTAGATGTCAATCTAGTAGTACGCTTGCATTCATGTAGTTGGGGTACCAGGAAAAAAGTTCGTCCGAGTAGTTGTCATGAAAATATTTGTAGAAAACACAGAAGGAAGCCATATCACGTCTGTTAGAAAATGATTGAAGTCGAGATACCAGGTCATGATCGATTACATTGCAGATCCTTCAATGGATTTTGACAATAACCACGCGATGAATAGCAGGAGTACCAGACCAGATATGGCAGCAATATTCGATGCATGGACGAATGGTAGATTTGTAAATATGCAAGATGGACTGCGTCGAGAAAAATCATCTGACACGACACAGTAACCCAACTTTCTTTGCAGTTGAAGCAGCTATTGATTTAATGTAGTTCTTCCACTTCAAGTCAGTTGAAATAATGAGGTAAAGAGGCGCCGTGTGTCGCTTTTCAGGAGTCTAGCATCACTCAAGCTGACAGCGGGCCAGAATGTTTATGGTGTTTAAATGAGAGCAGTTTCGTTTTGGAGGTATTAAAATTTACATGCCATTTTCTGTCCAGTTTACGGATTGGGGGTCCTTTTCAAGAGCAGCGGCCAGGTTAACTTTGAAATGAAAGCGTTCACTCTCAAAACTACCCAGTTCATCGTGCAGAACCATGAGTCAATTTCGAGAAATTCGACGTGGTGTAATGGTTAGCAAGCTTGTGTTGCTCGATCTGTTACGACTGAGTTCGATCATCACTGAATGCTCCCCACTTTAGGCCTTATGCCACATCTAAGTTCCGTTGAAAAACTTGACGTCGAGTAATGATTAGCAAGCTTGTTTCGTTAAAACAGTTACGACTGAGTAAGGAGTGCCCCAATCTTTCGGTCTTATGCCACATCTAAACTACGCTTAGAAAAACACTATGAGGTATGTTCATTTTATCACAATGTGAAAGAGCAACATCACGATTTCTACAGAAGTTGGCGATTGTATTAATTCCCATTCAATATACGCCGCCCACTGTACCAAACACGGGTTGGGTTGAACAACGGAAAAATTAAATAAATATTCAATGGCTATAGGTATGATGTCAGGTAAAACAATATGCCATCAACGGAGCTTGCAGAATATTTTATTACAAACGGCTATAATTTCGACAGAGATCATAAAGTGCACAGTCTTCAAAAAACATTCGGAATGTACGGACCTTTCAACCCTTAAAACGCATGAAGATATTTACCTATACAAACTATTAAATACCCACCCCGGGGGAATGAACAGAATGACAGGAACGTTCCATAAGATTTATAGTAAGCTGTTTGATTAATTTATCTTAGTAACTAATCAACTAATGGGAAATTCCAAGATAGGCGAGACCACTATCATATTTAGCACGTTTCAGTTGCATGCCTTCACGCTGTTGGCGCTTCGTTTGTTTTGACGTGTTCGTTAGCAATACAGACGTTTTTACATTACAAGTCAAGCGACGTTTGTACAAAAACTTATAAAATTGTAAATTTATATATGTTTATACTTTAATTTTAAAGCGCAAGCTATTGACCGATGTTGAAATCTAAAAAATAAAGGAAAATTCCAAGGTGACCAGAGGAGCCATAGACTTCTAATATATGGAGATAGGTAAGACACGCAAAAAATATTCAGATAAGGAAGTAAAAATTCCCACAGAGAGCGAATTATTTACTTGACTTACCCAGTCAGAATTCGAGCAATTTAAAGACCATCGCCTATAGGAGTGTCGTAAAGTGAAACATGCAGGCACTCTTGAACGTCCTGTTACCCCTCCGTCCAAATACGCAATGCAAACCAAAATAGAAATATTATAACGAAAACCAACATAGTAATACAATCCATGAACTAGATCATGAAATGATCTAATATGCATACCAGTTATAGTGAGTACAAGTTTATATTGTTTGAATGTGAAGAAGAAAAATAGGCAAGTGCACCAAAAAACCTGCATCACAGGAAAAAGACAATAGATCAAATGGTGAAGGTTTGGTATTGACGTCCTAAAAAACTTGAAGAGCAATGTAAATTTTAAAAGCACAAAAATAAAGAAAAATACCCAATGTAAACACTGAATTAAATTGTCTGCCATAATTGAAACCATCAATCAAAAGTTCAAACTGCTCGCATCAGGCGATTTCAAAACACAACAAAGTTTTACAAGAATAGCAACTTGACTAAGAATAATCTGAAGAAAAAAAAGTTTTTTTTAGAAAAATAGGCAAGTGTGACATAAATGTTGATGATCCGCCAATTGTTGAATACCAAGTAGGTTGGTCAACAATCTGGTTTGATAACATGTAATGAAAATTCTTTGACTGTAATGAAAATTCTTTAATAAACGAAATGATGCTAGAATAAAATCTTGCTAGAAAAATAGTGTAAGATATAACTATGATCAATTGCAGATCGCTTTGAAAATCCCCAGTAAATGAAAAGATCAAGTGCTTAATTATTGGCTGAAGGCACTCAACAATAATCAAGGAAATATAGTTTGCTTTTCATTAGGCGTTACTTAACACAATATGCTTGCTTGATTGGTTAGTAAAATAAATTCACACTTCCGAAAAAGAATGAACCACCTAATCAAAAAAGAACATCGTCCAAGAAATTGCATGACTATTATGTAAACAATCTTCGTATCAGTAATTACTGAACGTACTTACTCACATCTTGTTAAGAACGATATTTATGAACTAACTAGGACTAAACTTCAAGTCGATACAAGAAGAGTACAGGAATATTTAAATTCTCAACTGTATAAAACTGCTTTCTCAAATCAATGTTAAAAATGGCGTTGAGCGAATGAAGCCTGTAAATTTTAACAATGAATATATGTCTTCGAACCTCGTGAATTGTCGTTGTAGAATCACAAAGAACTATATCAAATAACGGAAATCACATCACTTGACGTCTTTCAACAACAGCAAGAACTAAAATCAACTTGGAGCACCACTAAAAATATTATTCCGTTGCTATTAAGATAACCATAAATTAGTAGCAGGGGCGAGGTAGAATATCAATTAGTCTCTACAATCCCATACACAGAAAGGACTATAAACTTATATATACACTATTCACAGTCTTGAAATAAGTAAACTCAATAAAGTCAGAAACCAAATATTTATAAGAAAAAAAAAACTATGAAGAGGTTAATAGAAAAATAAAACGGAATTGCAGAAGATATAACTAAGACATAGTTATGAAGAGGCGAATAATCGGAATAATTCCAAATATATTAAGGCAACATATTGCAGATTAGTAAATGCCGACTATGTGATTCATTGATTAATTCAGTTGCCTTCGTACAATCGCTTATTATATTAAAGTAATTTGGATCAGTAATGATGACATTAGCCATTTCTTTATTAGAAAACATTCAGTAATATTTTTCGGCAATACTTTTTAAAAACAATTTTTCAGGAAAATAGTACTCACAAGTCTTTATTTCTAGTACTGTTGTTGGCTTTCTTGCTGACATTTGTTCGGGGTAGTGTGGATGATTGCGTCATCATTGTCTCTTCAAGTTACATGTGATATCCATTTTAGTTCTTGCTGTTGTTGAAAGACGTCAAGTGATGTGATTTCCGTTATTTGATATAGTTCTTTGTGATTCTACAACGACAATTCACGAGGTTCGAAGACATATATTCATTGTTAAAATTTACAGGCTTCATTCGCTCAACGCCATTTTTAACATTGATTTGAGAAAGCAGTTTTATACAGTTGAGAATTTAAATATTCCTGAATGAATTTGGTGACATGCATGACATTCCTAAGGAATTCTTGATCTGACGAGTTTATTTAAGAATATGAATCGAGTTTTAGATTAATGTTTTGGTTTGGTAGCAATGTACTGTGTGGAGGGAAAACTGTTCAATGTTCAATGTCCTCATTTAGGCATATGTCATTGAGAAATGTACGAACGATTTTCTATTTTCATCACATAAACCAATGATAATTTCGCCAGACAGGAACTGTTCTACGGAATTAAAAGTAAATTCATAAGCAATTTGACATTAAGAAAGAAATATATAAAGTCAGCTGAAAACGTTATGAGTATTGACAAAATTACAAAATAAGAAACAAAAAAATGCAATAAAACAACTACTTGGATATTTCAGTTGGCAAAGAAAAAGAATTGTCGAGGTGACTGTAATGGATATAAGTGCGAAGAAGAAATATATAATGAGGGGATAATTTGGATCTACATTAAAAACAAAAACAGCCCAGGACAATTCAACACAACAAATTATTCTATTAAAGCAAACACGAACCTGGCCTGGCATGAGAGCTTCAGTTATTTTCCCACCGCCGTAACGTAGCTTCACTGTGATTGTTCTATAAATAATTTAATGGTAATTGTTCTGAAGAACTTCCCACTTTAGTACATGGACTTTACGAATTTAATTGCTGTACTATGTTAGCAGCTAGTTTTCATCATTTTCCAGTTGAAATAGCTTGATGCAGCCGTAATTTCTATGCTAAAAAGTATTCTCACTCACGTCTCTTTCGGTTTCATGCTTTCGGCTTCGTGCTTTCCAATCAAATTTGATCTTCAGAACTTTAAATGCAATGTCAATCATTAGCTTTTGTCTTCTTAATTCCTGTTATTTTATTGTTCTATCTACTTAATAATGTTTTTATTTTACTCATATTCACACTCAGCGACCACTTGCATATTATTGGCTTCATTGTCTTGCTTGTGGTGAAATATTTAAAAAATAACAACCAAATATATGGATGTCTTTTGCCTGACCGTAACGACTCGAGCATGTCGCTTATGGCTGATGCCCTATGCATTATGAGCGAGTATTATGGAGTTAAATCATGGCCGGGTTTTGCAAGCTGGGCGTCAAACCCAGATATATACGGACATTATCCATCTGCGATCTACTCAACGACCTGAAGATATTTCTAAGTAAACCGCAGCTCCAAGTTGATCTTATCAAAATATTGCTCATATTTGGCCGTAATGCTTGTGCCTGATATAAGGTCAAACTGGATATCATGGTGTATATATAGGGTTTCGTATATTTATTGTCACTCGACAATTTTATATTTTTTTGGCTTTATCTTCAAATATTACGGATGCTTGGCAATATATTCACATAAATAGTCGAATATTATCAAAAAAAAAGAGAAGAAAAACAAAACAAAGGACGTTAAATTCAGCACCGAAATCCGAAGTGATATTGGGATAGCGAAATTGCTTTCCAAAATCTCAGTTAAGTATAAAGAAACGAGAATTTTCGATAGAGACAAAGAAATGAATAAAGAACTGTTATGTAATATCGGTTCTATATGGCTGTGAATGCTATACAATCTTCTCTCAGATGAAGAAGTGACTATAGAATGATGCCGATAATATCATGGACTGAACATGTGATCAATGACGACAAATTAGAGAAAAATGGAAACAAAACATACAGTTATAGCTAGAATCAGAAAGAGAGAGTTGAAAGTTTCTAGAGGAAAGAGGGCATAGAAAATTTGGTACTTACAAGAGACAGTGAAGGAAAGAAAGAGAGAGAGACAGACAAACAGACTAACGCAACGCAAAACCTCCCTAACGAGTTTGTGTGCATGGCTTCCTGAACTGGTATTAGAAGAGCTAGCAGGAAGACAAACTTCAAGAGTCTTAAAAAACAGGGAATTGTGGAGAGTCATGATCTCCAATGTCCTGAAGGGACACGGTACATATAAGAGGAAGAGCTTGTCAACATGTGTCAAGTCAATCATGCGTTAAGAGTGAAGAGAAACTTGGTTATTGATTACCCAGTTTTCCGCAGAAATTCTTGATGAAATGTGAACCCGATGCTTACAGCAAACTGAATACAATTGTAGAATATTCTTCAATAGTGCTCTTGTAGTCAATAATATTTTCAGTGGTGCTCCTGTTATTCAAATTAGCAGAAATTTGCGCGGAGTCATGTTGCCGTTGATCGAGTTTAAGTATATTAATTCGGAGGGACAATCAAATACTGAGGTGGCAATGACGGAAATGAATTGCAACCAATCTATGACCATAGATGTGTTGCTATTAAGATAACCATAAATTAGTAGCAGGGGCGAGGTAGAATATCAATTAGTCACTACAATCCCATACACAGAAAGGACTATAAACTTATATATACACTAATATATAAATAAATCTGTAATTGTTACTTCGTATGGTATATATTTTGAGACGTGCAGCAACTTTGGAGAAATGTCGAGCCATGCTTACTTTGCGTTGATCCACGGCTCCTTGATAATTGTACAGGCTTGATTTAGCGTGGTTATGAATTCCTCTACCACATCATATCAGTATTTGATAGGTCTCAGGTCGGGCGAACGATGTCGCAATATCGGCTCATTACAGAATGCTTCTCTACCCAATTCTGGGCAATTCCAAATGACGCACTAGAAAAAAGAAGTCTTTGTTGTTGGCATATATGGAGTCCATGAAAATGTGAGATCGTCATGGATCAGTGCAGCATAAAGATCCTCATTCAATGAAATATTTATCATGACCAACGGACCGAAACTGCACAATGGGAATACCATCCATAGATATATTCAGATCACACCATCAGCAAAAACGTAAAAACAAACCTAGGAAAAATTACGTAGAGGCGAGTCTCTACACAGCACCTGGAGTTTGCGTTGGGCATGAAACTCCGACTCATTCTATCGGTGTGGAGTAATAGGTTTATTTACTAATATAGAATTTATTAATATATATATATATATATATATATATATATATATATATATATATATATATATATATATATATATATAAGGATAAATAGATAGATTTTTATTTATTTATCTTTCCTTCTATTACACTTATAAAGTTTGGCAAATGTGGGTGTTGTTAATGTATAAAACCTATATATTAAGGAATATTTAATGAAAATGTGTGTCAAACCAAGAATCGAAAATATTTTCATTGCTTTCTTCATCAGATAAACATATTCAGAAAGGTCCCGAGAAGCTATCATTACAAAACATGCTTCAATTTTCCTATTTCAGAAATTCCACTCTACCGTTGTGGCAGTGAGGGCAACACCAAACGGCGACAGTCTGTTCCATGCTTTTAGCATGGAACCATAATAGGCCAAAATTAAATGACTTACAGAAAGAGCCCATAAAACAACCCAACAACAACAGTCCGCAGAAGAGTTCCACTACTTTGTTTATTTATCGTCTCGTTCAAAAAGTACACAAGCGTGTCCGATAATTCTGACTTTAAAATCTTTTTCTTCGTGCTTCAATTTAGTCAAAAGTCATCGATTTTATTGCCAATATTGTTATTGCTGTCATTTTGTTGGCTTTTTATTCCTCAAATTTGATTAACCGGCCTATTAAAACTGCATATATATATATATATATATATATATATATATATATATATATATATATATATATATATATATATGTATATATATGTGTGTGTGTATGTGTGTGTGTGTGTGTGTGTGTGTGTGTGTGTGTGTGTGTAACCGATGTGGTTTGTATTGGTCTTATGCATAATGTGGATTGTATTAGTCATACGTATACTCTATGTCTAGTGTTCCTTCAGTGAGCCTTGCCAACCCTGATATTTAAACAATGGTGGGGAAAACAGATTCAAGATTAGTTGTGCGAAAGCCAGACCAAGGAACTCAGCTAGAATTCGAACACAGTTCACCATAATCTCTTTCCTCATCACAAACCGCGCATCCTGTCGGTATATGATTTTATTTCAAATTATTTATTATATATTGGAATTAGGTTATCCAAATCTTGTCAATAAATATACATCAATCTTATATCTTCAAATACCAAATTTTGCATGTGCAAATTCTGATATTCGAATCTTCCACATAAAGTATAGAGAAAAATTAATAACTGGCCACCCGTATTCGAGGATACCCGTCTATTGGGGGGGGGGGCTAGCCAATCCCTATTGCAGACGCTCGTTGTGGTTTATACTGCAACTGTTCTGAGCAGACTTTAGTTACAGTTTCTGGGAAAGAGCTTGTTATCCAGCGTGATCAACAATCTGAGCAAGGCCAGCACACTCAACCCCTCGGTCACAATGACTTGTAACTCCGTGCTAGCAGAGCTACCGACGGCTCCCAGTGTGCCATCTACGCAATTTCATTCACAAGGTTTGGGTCAGCCCATGCTATGGTTTTTCAGGCACTTCCCAAAGGTGTCGCACGCTGGGATCGCCCCCTCCAGACCGATAACATTAGGAAGTCTACTTCTTGAAAATCAACCGTAGTGAGATTCGAACACTGGGTCTCATGATCAGAAAGCGAACGTTCTAACCACACGGGCAACGCACCAATATTTATAGAAAAATAAACGCGTATTTACACACAGGCTTTCTTCTTACATGCATAAATAAATTTAATCACAACGTTAATGGATATAAATGTGCATTTTTATCTGAAAACCATGTGATTTGATGTTAGCATCAAACGGCACGGGAGCATTTACTTACTTTTAAAAATTTTTCAAGTATTTATTTGCTATATATATATATATATATATATATATATATATATATATAAAAACAGATAAACAAATAAGGTTCAGCATAACAAATTAAGAATTCTTTGTGGTCAGTTCACCCGATTCTGTATTCACGTGCATTAATATCCTGATTTTTGTAGTCATTCTGTAATAGAGAAGATTGATGCTAATGCACTATGTATTTGTTTATGAATGATTATTGAACAAAACAGGTAAGCCCGTACCTGTAGATTAAATATGCCATTGATTAACTTTAATCAGACTGCAATACCCGAATAATATAAAGACTAGTTTCGTACCTCTCTCCTCGCTGACTGCAAAAAGTTCAAATTTCAAAACTTTTATTTTTCTATTTTAAATAGTATATTTATTAGTGAATATATTCAGTATAAATGCAGAAAGAACCAGAAAATGACTTCAAATGACAGACATTTCGTCCGAGACTGTTTTCCTGTTACCCAGTGATTGTTGCCAAACAGAAAAGGAAATTAGCCCGTAAGTGTGACGCTGAGATCAGAAGACTTATTGGGATGGCCAAAGACACATTCTAAAAGCTAGACAGAGTATTACAAGAGTGAGGTATTTCGTTGGTAACAAAGAAAATAGTACTGAACTGTTACGTGATAGGTATCCCCCTCTACGGCAGCAAATGCTGGACAGTTTCCTCAAAGATGAAAATAGACTCGAGGCAACGGAGGTATGGTTCTACAAAAGGATTTTAAGGAAACCATGGACCAAACATGGAAGCAACGATGAGGTTTTAGAAAGGATGCAAACAAGGAGGAAGCTTATATTTAATATCAGGAAAAGGCAACTAAAATCTGCGACACGTAATGAGAAAGGAGGGCTTGGACAATCTGATACTCACAGGAAGGATAAAGGGAAAGAAAGACAAGGGAAAAAAGACAAGGGAAAGCAACACGTGATATAGCTAGCAGGCTTAAGCAAGTGAATGACAGAACGGAGTTTGAGAGAAATAGCCAAAGGACAAAACATATTGAGAACTACAAGGGATAGGAGGAAGTGGAGAGCCATTATCGCCTACGTTCTGAAGGGACACGATACTTAAAAGAAGAACACAGATGTACATTTTAATTTAATTCCAATTGAGTGGATGACAGTCCATTTGTTGGCATGTATATGTTCATTCAATATCAGACATAAAAATCTTTCTAAAACCATTTTGAAAAAAACAAAACAAAAACTAATAAAAAATTTCCGAAAATTCCAATAAATATATATATATATATATATATATATATATATATATATATATATATATAGAGAGAGAGAGAGAGAGAGAGAGAGAGAGAGAGAGAGAGAGACTGATATGAACCGCTTGCACTACAATAAATGCGAAAATAATACGAATTACATTTATGATCTTAAAAACGTAAAAACCATTTTCATTTATTTTTTTTTAAATATCTTGAGTTAATTCCTAAAACATTCCTGGAATAATTAAGACAAAGTATAAGCAGACTTAATATCCATACATTAATGGGTGTATCGGCATTTTGTGAAATTTCAAATTCTTAACACTACGGCGATATCAGTAAATTTTATATCACTTAATTAGATTCTTTCAAACAACTTGTCCAAACAACATAATATTTTAGAGGACTTTGACGTTTTAACCCTTATAATAATAATAATAATAACAATATATATGTATATATATAAATATATGATGATGATTACGTAAATGTGTGTGTGTGTATATATATATATATATATATATATATATATATATATATATATATATATATATATATATATATATATATATATATATATGATCTCGCAAAATGCAATATTGCTTGAATTGAGACATTCCTGATGGAGTCACAACTTTGCTGGGATTGTCGTATGGCAAAGATGAGTGAAGACAAAATACCTAAGGTCCTCTTGTATAGCCCGCTTGATAGTGGACAAATGTTTAAAGACAAACTAAAGATTAATCTCTGAGCTGTTAATGTGCCTCATAGTAACTTACAGCGAGTTGCCCTTAATGGAAATCACTGTGGGTATTTGTGCCAGAGTAGTATCAGCCTTTTCAAAATCAGTCTTATTGGCAGGCTGAGGCGAATTACAACGGTGAAAAGCTTCAGTAAATATTCCTGTGGCGATGTCCCAAGATCCACGCAGTTGCACAATATGTGGAATTGTATGTAGGTCCCTAACGAGACTGGAATTTCACATACAACACAACTATAAAAACTGAATGATGTGTGTGTTTATGAGTTTGTGTGTGTGTGTGTGTGTGCGCGTTTAAAATAGGTTATAGAATCCCGACAATTTTTTAAAGAAATTTGCCATATGGAATACGTTTAATTGAAACTAGATTTGATTACGCGTTTTGCATAATCAAATCTAGGCTTCAACAGAGCCAAAAACGAAAGAGGGGGATGTGTGCTTGTGTATTTGTGCGAAGTATACACACAAATACTTATTCACGCATTTTATATATATATATATATATATATATATATATATATATATATATATATATATATATATAGTTATTTCCCGATCGAAATTTTCTGGTTCCGCAAAAGTATACTTGCTGTACATATTACATATCTTCCAACAGGTTTCTGCTGTTTTCTTACATTTTTTAAAATAAAATATCATGAGGTGTCGATATTATCGTTTTGATTCTCCATCTTTAGTGTGATCCCAAACACACAAAGTACAACCTGTCTCAGCGCTAATTCCTGTCAAATTACGTTATAACCTCAAGTATCTAAAGAGAGTGCATAGACAAGGGACTGACTGAAGTTAGTTACTTATATAAGTGTTTGGAGTTTAGTGACGACAGAAACCGAATGGACTTTTTGGAAAACACAATATATCTTGCATACTTATATAAAACGCCAAACAGAATTTGTATTCAAATAAGTCATTCTGTTAACCATAATTTTTTTGATTTTTAGGGATCATATTTCACTTATATATATGTATATATATATATATATATATATATATATATATATATATATATATATATAAGGGAACAGTGAAGTCAACACTTACAGGCGACAGTCTGTTTCATGCTAGACGCAATCGTCAGGCCACGAGTGCTGTTCATTTTTTCTTGGCTATTTATATATACGGGTTAGTGGTGCATTGAGGGTAGTCCATTTTGGCGGTTATTTTGCCGGAAGTCTTTTCTTTGTTTATTTATTTATTTGGGTTAAATTATTTTGCTTGTCTTTATTTATTTTTATTTTTTTATTTTTATTTTTTATTTTTATTTCTTATCTTATATATTTACTTTTTTATTTTAATTTTAATCGGTGTTTTATTAACGTAGTAAAAATTTGTTTATATTGCTCATTTAAGAGTTTTGTTTTGGTTTGGGAAGATAATTAAAGCTATTTATTCAATTTTGGGGTTTATTGTTGTAGTTTATTCCAACTATTACTTCATGTATTTATTTGGATTGGTTATCTTTATTTGTTTTTTAACGGTTAATTTATCTGGATTGGTTTGTTTATTTATTTGGATTAATTTAGATTAATTTATTTTACTTGTTTTTTTATTATTTATTTATTATACTGTATATTTTTATTTACTCTTTTCGGTTTGCGATTTTTAAGTAACGTAGTATTTTTTATCGTTATAGCTATGTTTTTCTCTTGATTTTTTATTTGATTTTTATAGTGTAACTATTATTTTGGTCATAATGTTTTGTTAATTTGTTTATTATTTACTTTATTTATTTGGCTTCATTGATTCTGTTTATTTTTTTTTTAAATTTATTTATTCTATTTTGTCTCTTCTAACGAACACAATCTTCACAATCTTCATATGAAAATATTTTGAACGCAGTTGTATACCTTCAACTACATAAATATTATTTTGTTGGTAATTTTACAATAAATATGTGTTGTTGGTCCCTTTCATATGAAAAATATATTGCTGGTATTTTTAAAATAAAAACGCATAGTGTTTTGTTTGTGGGTTCACTATTTGCCTATAACGGAATCCCTAATAGGTGCTACCACTCTGCGTAGCAACAACAGCAATTAAGAGGTGGTTCCACACTGCTAGAAACATCCAATCTCCCGATCAGAGGCCTTGCTACTTGACGGAGTTAAAATTATTTGAATCTAACTATGCAAATATATTACATATATGTAAACTAAATAAAATAGATTAGATAATTGCAATCATCATTATCTTATTTCCTTGATCATTCCATGGAACCATATGATTTATTTTCACGACAGACTTAAATGTATAGAAAAGAAATGAGATGATATTAAAAAACAATAATTCGCTTTGAAACATGAACGTCTTATCAATATTACACTAAGAACTTACTGCTGTATATTGATAAAAAAAAGATACAAAGCAATATATAGAAGTTTTTTTTATTTACAATAAGTGATACTAACTCATCGATGATGTAGTCATTGAAAAAGAGTATAATCTCAAATGTATAGACTTTAGCAACAGAGACAATTCAAGATACTAGCTACCAAGTGGCAAAATCAACAATTACAGAGATTTAACTATGAAGGAATTGTTTTAATAGACGCCGGAAAAATAGATAGAACTCCGATGAATAGCAAAAGACGCCTTCCAAACAAACAAACAAAAACAAACAAAAAATAAACAAAAAATGAACAAACAAAACTGATAAGGTGCTATGTAATATCAATCCTTCCATATGACAGTGAATGCTGGATATACTCTCCACTGATGAAGAGGAGACGTGAGGCAACAGATGTTGTTCTGTGAAAGAATGCTGTGATTAGCACAGACATAACATATGAGCAAAAAGTTCGTTTTACAGAAGTTCAGAACATAAAAGACATTTTTTACTTAGAAAGGGACTGTTGAGCTTTCTGGGATATACAAAGAAGAAAGATGGTTTGGAGAATTTGACATTCACATGATATATTGAAGGCAAGAGGTGTAGAGAGAAACAGAGAGTAACCGACTTAAAAAGTTTGTGCAAATAGATGACAGAACATAATTTAGGAGAGATAGAAAAGACAAAATTTACTAATGCTACAAAAAAAAAGGAAATTGTAGAGAGCTTTGATCACCAACAACCTAAAGGAACACGGTACATAGAACTTTTATAAAATCAGGAACACCAAAACTCTAGCTACCATTCTACCTAGGTTTCAAACGTTAGGTCTCCTCAGGCAAGTAGAAGGAAAGATTTTAGTTGATTCCACCACTATATGAAGCCTATTTAAAGCCAGAAAATAAACTTCGATTGCAAGAATCTCATTTTTTGGGATAATAATGGTTTAGTGATAAAAGTCTTATTAATAAGCCCATAACTGGGGGGAAAGTGTTGGATTCATGCCTTCCCCAAGCTTATTAGCGCGTAAGTGAATATAATGAACTCAACTGGGATTAAAACTTCCGAATACACTAAGCGGTCACCCATCTAGGTAATGACCATGCTTGACGTTGTTTATCTTCGGTAATTGTACGACAACCGGTGTTTCAACGTCGTGTGGCTGTCAGCCATAGAGAACGAAGAAAGGGGTACGGTTTATGAGGACATGTTGGCAATATAACGCTTCTCCCGAGATGTGAACAGGTTAAGATTTTAGTGATCGGGGAAAGATCCTCTTTTGTTTGCTTGTCCAATGATAAACTGCATCCGACAGCAAGACGTCTGATTGAGAGATTGGAGATTTTGAGGAGCGTGGAACCACCTCTTAATTGCTGTTATCCGCAGGTTCATCCTGATCCGTGGTTATAGCACCTGTTAGGGCCCCAGTTATTGGCAATTAGTGATCCTCAAACTAAACACTAAGAAAGTATAAAAATACATATTTACAGTAAAAATACCAGCAATATATTTTTATATTAAAAGATTTCCAACAATACGGGCCTATAGTAAAATTAACAGCAATACATTTTATAGCAACATGACAACAATACATTTTATCTGTAGTTGAAAGCATGTAATTGTTTAAAATATATGTAGTTGAAGCCATAAAATTGTGTTCAAAATATTTAGATTTCAGCATTAAATAACCCATAGAGGTTGATATGCCGCTAAACAAAATCAACCAACCACTCAAGCAAGCAACATGAAAGAACTCTTTCATGACATTAATCCATATAATATCCTACAATTCTTTTTAAAGTTATGAAACTGTATTCCAAAATATAACTTCATCAAAGTTATAACATAAAATACACCGCCCCCAATAATTATGTCGATGCAAACATGTATATCGACAAAAGCCGGGTATCATCCACCATGAATTTAATTATTCACCGGAGAATTAATCACTACCATTTTGATAACATCTGTTGATAAACCATTACCATAAAGACAAATAAAAGAAGTATAAATTTAGTTCCAAATAAATACAGTTCTAATCAGTGACTCAGAAAACGAAAAATAATTCTTGACCAAAAATTGCAACAAATCAATTATATTACTTTCATGGAAAATAAAATATTTTTCTTCGATTTAAATAATAAAAGTAAAGTAAAATTTTTTAAAAGAATAAATCTTATTTTTTTTTTATTCACTCCCTAATTATGAGGAATTTCTCATAGCCATGTCACTGCCATTAAATAAAAAAAAGTATAACCCTAAAAAAGAAAAGAAATGAAACCTATTAATAAATAAGTGCACTAAGCTTAATTCTGAATCTCAACGATTGATTCGTTAGGAACCCTTTGCAGGTTAGTTAAAGCCAGAACATATTTTTTTTAAATTGTAAGAATTTACGTTTTCAAGATAATAATCTTACACCACCCGCGCATCTAAGCTTACAGTACCTGTTATTCCCGAGCGGTTACCCATCTAGGTACTGACCAGTCTCACCTTTGCGTAACTTCGGTGATCGTATGGCAACCCCCTATTTCAACGTGATGTTTTCTTAAATTTCTGAATTTCAACGAACAAAAAGATATCTTAAATTAATGTTAAAATTCTGTAGCAAGGAATCGTATGACATTTTCCTAGCGCTAACAAAGACAACGCACCATAAACAGTTTCACACATAGATTATTGATTTTAAGAATGATTTCAATCATCCCTTGCTCAATAAAATAACTGAAAAAGAAATAAAAGTATGATATCGTTTATGAATAGGATAAATATGTGATTGAATCAAACATCTATGGATTAATCAATTATTTCAAACGAAATGTGTACACATACTACCGATTCAGTGTCAACTGTTAAAACTGTGCTGCTGTTGTGCTGTATGTTGTTAAGAAACATAAGTAAATACCTATGCAAATGTTTCGCCAGCAGCGTCATTCTTCTGGAGTGATTTCGATATTCATCTTTGATCTAAAGATTTGCTGCTTCCTTTTCTTCTGTCGAAAATTTCCTTACTAAATCATTTCACTGGTTTACAAGCAATTAGTTCCTCCTCGTAATGGTTTTATTTTATCTTGTTTCGAGATTACTTCAACACATGGTTGTGTTCTGCTCGCATATTTTCACTTTTTTCGCTTTCCCTGTTTGAATCGTGCGTGAACACGTGAAGCCCACGGCAAGGATTATGGTAAGATGAAACTATCTGGTTGGGCACGAGAGAGAAAAAGTGGGGGTGAGAAAGGGAAAGGCAAAAAGACAAAGATGGCGAGAACGATGAGAAAGAAAGAGATTTCTAAAGTGTCGTCATAACTCCTCACATTTTTTAGAATAATTTTCACACTGCACGATGCCCATGAGCCACTCGAGGTAGAGAGTTACAGAATAAGGCTGATTTTTTCATTCGTTTTCTAAGGTTTCTCAACCATTTGCAGCTTATTTAAAGCCAGAAGATAAACTTCGATTGCAAGAATCTCATTTCTTAGGATAATAATGGTTTAGTGATAAAAGTTTTATTAATAAACCCATAACTGGGGGGTAAAGTGTTGGATTCATGACTTCCCCAAGCTTATTAGCGCGTAAGTGAATATAATGAACTCAACTGGGATTAAAACTTCCGAATACACTAAGCGGTCACCCATCTAGGTAATGACCATTCTTGACATTGTTTAACTTCGGTGATTGTACGGCAAACGGTGTTTCAACGTCGTGTGGCTGTCAGCCATAGAGAACGAAAAAAAGGGGTACGGTTTATGAGGACATGTTGGCAATATAACGCTTCTCCCGAGATGTGAACAGGTTAAGATTTTAGTGATCGGGGAAAGATCCTCTTTTGTTTCCTTGTCCGGAGTATGATGATAAACTGCATCCGACAGCAAGACGTCTGATTGAGAGATTGGAGATTTTGAGGAGCGTTGAACCACCTCTTAATTGCTGTTATCCCCAGGTTCATCCTGATCCGTGGTTATAGCACCTGTTAGGGCCCCAGTTATTGGCAATTAATAATCCTCAAACTAAACACTAAGAAAGTATAAAAATACATATTTACAGTAAAAATTCCAGCAATATATTTTTATATTAAAAGATTTCCAACACTACGTGTTTATAGTAAAATTAACAGCAATACATTTTATAGCAACATGACAACAATACATTTTATCTGTAGTTGAAAGCATGTAATTGTTTAAAATATATGTAGTTGAAGCCATAAAATTGTGTTCAAAATATTTAGATTTCAGCATTAAATAACCCATAGAGGTTGATATGCCGCTAAACAAAATCAACCAACCACTCAAGCAAGCAACATGGAAGAACTCTTTCATGACATTAATACATATAATATCCTACAATTCTTTTTAAAGTTATGAAACTGTATTCCAAAATATAACTTCATCAAAGTTATAACATAAAATACACCGCCCCCAATAATTATGTCGATACAAACATGTATATCGACAAAAGTCGGGTATCATCCATCATTAATTTAATTATAAAAGCAGAATAATAGCAGATTATTTCTATTACTCCAAATCTCTCAAGAAAATTAAATTCTGGCATTATATGACCTATAAATGATATGCCGTTAATCAAAGAAGTAAAAAAAAATTCAGTCCCACAACATAGGACAGACGAAAAAGTGTTAATATAATGAAATAATATCATATTATGCTTCTGCTTTCGTTAGTTATAACCTAAGTTACACCCTTTCATTGCCACATATAAACAATGGAGCATTTCTTTTTATTATATACATTCTACTAAATTTAGTTATCTGTCTATATTTCTCAGAAATATTGAGGACAATAGTCCGAATAATGTAAATAGTGTACATTTAGTTATATTAGGTTGTCATTAATAATTTTCGCTTGTTTTTTTCGTTTTTATTCTATTACTCCAAATCTCTCATGAAAATTAAATGTTTGACCCATAAAGGTTTTGATGTGTCGTTAATCAAAGAAATCAATCAAAAAGAAATAAAAAAAATCACTCGGTCTCACAACATAGGAGAAATGTAAAAGTGTTAATATGTATTATGCTTCTGATTTCGTTAGTTATTACTCAAGTTATTGCCTCATATATATATACAATGGAGCATTCGTTTTTATTTTATACATTCTTCTAAATTTAGTTATATTAGGTTGAATCATTAATAATTTTCGCTTGTTTTTATTGTTTTTATTCTTCAATTAAAAATTCACATTTTATTCACTTCTATTAAACATTATTTGCAGTGACTTGATACCACTTACAAGAAAACTCTTCGATAAATTTTGAGTAAAATTCCCCAGGACTTGATGAGAAAATGTTTTGGCCGAACTTTTGAATCTTTTTTATACTAAAGAATTTTTCCTCTCTAAAGTGTTTTGCGTCGATCGAAGAAAAGACAAAGTTATAAGCTGAGATAAATATAACGATATCTCGCTGCCAAACTATACTGCACTTAAATTCATGAAGTCATTGTACAAAAGAAAAAAGCTCATCAGACAGTCAGAACCATTAAAGTATTATAGGAACAGCTGAGGGAAGCTATGCTACGACGATGGGAACGTGACTGAAGCGAGATGCCAAATCAGAACCAATGTCATTGCAGATTCTTTTATGAATTTTGTCACGCATATCTAGATACTTAACAGAAGCATCAGAACAAACATGGCAGCAATATTCGATACACAGACAATTAGTAGACGTATATATGTACAAGATTAATTTGAAAATTCACATCAGATATTTAATATATAAAGTTGCGCTGAAAAAATGTCTGCCAATATGTCATACATTGAATTTTAATTTATCATCAAGTATTCATTATGCGTATAGTTCAACAAAAGCTCTTGAAAATTATTTATTTTTTAATTCGATGGTAGCAATTTTTCTAAGTTCCGGTTTCAGGATTAGACATAAGTAGTCCACCATCTTCTGAGCGCATTTGCCTTTTGTGACCCATTATTAAATAATTCGTTTGCGGATTAAGCAGAATGCGTCTTGAAGTCTGCGTTGTTTCTTGATAGTTTTCGAATATGATTCCATCATGTTGTAACTTGGTGTGTCACGTCTTTTTTTCTCAAATAACGCTTCATAAAAAATTTAATGTATGCTATAAATGAAGAACTGATTTTCCGTCCGTCGTACACTGCTTTCGTATGATGACATACCGTCATGTAATGTGAATGTGTATGTCTGTATAGTGCGAGCTTACGGCCACATCATATTGAAAAACCTATTCTTGTAAGATCGTTGAAGTTAAGCAACATCGAGCTGGGTAATACCTAGATGGGTGACCGTTTGAGAATACCAGGTGCTGTAAGTTTGAATGTGTGGGAGGTGTGATGGCTCGTATTTGTTAATCGAGTTCCAATTATCTTTGGATTAGTTATATTCTCTTACGCGAAAATATCCTTGGGAAAGGTATGAGTCCCCCGGCTATGGGTTAATTAATAAGATTATTATATCACCTCCCAAAATTCTTACAATTATTTTTGGCCTGCAGTGGGTTGATAAACTGTAAAATCCCAATCAATTAAATCAATGTGCAGTGCGTAATTGACAGATCAGTTCAGTGCGGTCAGCCACATAAATTTGGAAGTACTTGCAAAAATCAAATAATTGTCGGATTTTAATGAAATTTTCAGAACTTCTTCACAAATGAATGGATTTATTTTTGAAATTTTTTATTAGAAAATCTTGGTAATTTTTTTACGTGTGTTGCAGCCTCTTACTTTATTTTATTATATTTTTAGTGACTCTATTAGTTAAAAGAAGAATTCTTTCAAAAATTTAAATCACCGACTTTGTTTTGCACAATCGACACCCCGTCTTACCCAAAATGTGTTCTGAATCGAAAAATAAAAATACGCAATAAAACTAAAACAGTATTTAATAAGTAAAGTTTTTCATTTAAAAAAAAATTCATTTTAATCCTTACGTATACCGAATTGGTACTCTCTCTCTTTCTTTCTCTCTCTCTCTCTCTCTCTCTCTCTCTCTCTCTCTCTATATATATATATATATATATATATATATATATATATATATATATATATATATAAGGGTAAATTGTCGCCATTTTATATTTTAATTTCGCACCAGCGCGTCGTTTGCTTTTTATTTTGTCAACTGAACAGTATAGTAGAGCACCATCTACGAGAAAGAACACCATGACGCAATTCACAGAACCAGAAATCTCGAAACGGCATGCTATACTGTCTTGGCATTCCAGCCAGAATATCCAATGCGAACATTTCGAAGTGTTTGGATGTCAATCTGAAGACAGAGCGCAGAATTCTAAAAGAGCTGGATGAGACTAATGGTAATTACGAAGTTGTTTGGAGTAATAACTAGTGATCGTGACGTCATACCACCATTCATCTTCCTATAGGGAATCAGATTCAATACGGAGGCCTACTTCAAGTGCCTTGAGGATATTGTGTTGCCATTGGTCAAGAAGGTGACTACTGAAAGACACTATGTCTAGCAAGAGGACACTGCACCACAAGCAGAATAACTTAGTCATGGCAGTAACACAATTTCTGCCATCACATCAACTTTAAACCTAACTCCCACAGACTGCAGCCCCCTTGATTATTATGTGTGGAGCGCAGTTGAGCGAGAGTTCAACAAAACCCCTAACACCAAAGATGAACTGAATGCAAGGATTATAACAGCATTTACCAACTTAAGCAAGGACACCGTCCAGAAGGATTCCGTAGTCGTCTGTAGTTCGTGGTTGAAGCCAATGGCGATTTTATTTGAATAAATTTACTCTTTAGTATTTCAAGATATTTTTGTGTAATTTTGTTAAATGTATCTGTTAAAATGGGATGTTATTGTTATTTTCATTTTTGCGTAATTTATGCGTTTCACCCTGTACATGACTTTACACTGAGTGAACTTGAAATTCCATCAAATGTGATAACGCCCAATTTAGAAACCAGTTGCACACAGAACAATCCTTGAAAAGAAATGGAGTATAATTCGAAAGTACGTGGGAACAATACAATAATATAAAATAAAAGTTAATATATATATATATATATATATATATATATATATATATATATATATATATATATATATATATGTATATGTGTGTGCGTGTGTGTGTGTGTGTGTGTGTGTGTGTGTGTATAACGAGCATAAAGATCAGAACGATGTTAAGAAAAGTCTAAATGTGAAATAAAGTTTTAGTTTAAAGCTTCAAAGAACATTTTAGCAAGGAAACATAAGGATATAAAGGTAAATTATATAATTCCAAAATATAAAGATCAATAAACTTATTTTGATAAATTTATAAGAATAATTATATAACATTCGATAGAATAGATGAACAGAAACATCAGAACGATTAAATAAATCCATAAAATTTAATAATTATTTTTGCATTATTTAAAATTTTTAGCGTAAGAATATAAAATACGGTATTTTCTAAATTACACCGTCTCTTTACTGGCTCTTGCATTGTAAACATGCGACAAAATCTGTGACGTCATTGGAACTTAGAAAACTGTTAGTCAAGTTATGTAATGAAGATAAACCCTCGATTGGGGATATTTCAAAGACTGGAGAAATCTAAGTCTTATTCATAGTATTTTAAGAAAACTTGAGGAAACTGGATCATGTGAAGCCAAGAAACCACCTGGCAAGCCAATTAAAACTACTGCAAGGGAAGACAGATGGATTGGTAATGAATCAAAAAAAGATCGATTTGCGACAGCAACCGCTATCTCTAAAAGAGATAATGCTAACCTTGGCATTAAAATATCAAGGCACACTATTTCCCGAAGACTTAATGAAATAAATTTGAACAGTCGAGTAGCCTCTACGAAGCCTTACATTTCTAAAAAGAATCAAATGAGCCGATTGAAATTTGCCACTGAACACGTCATATGGACAGAAGAACAGTGGGATTGTGTTCATTTCAGCGATGAGTCAAAGTTTAACATGTTCAGTTGTGAAGGGAGTAGGTTCGTTCGACGCAGTCCTAAGGAACGATATTCACCTCAGGGCACTAAAAGTAGCGTTAAATTTGGAGGAGAAAGTGTGATGGTGTTTGGCATGATTTCATTCGCTGGTCAGGGACCTCTTGTTAGGCTACACGGTAAAATTAACGCAACTGTATACAAAGAGATATTGAAGAAACATGTTGAACTTAATTTGAGAACTGCAATTAATCAACCAGTTGTATTTATGCAAGATAACGCGCCGTGTCACACAGTGAAGTCTGTTAAGACATTTCTTTCTGAGTAAGATGTTACTGTTATGGAGTGGCCTGCTCAAAGCCCAGGCACGAATCATATGTTTGGAAGTTAATAAATGAAAGAGCTAAGGAAAAGAATCCAACAGACGTCGAAGAACTATGGATTAATTTGAAAGAAGAATGGGAGAAAATGTCCGTTAATGAAGCAAGACATTAATTCGCTCATGTAGCAAAAGATGTCAAGCTGTTATCGCAAGTAAAGGTCTACACATCAAGTACTAATGAATTATGAACTCTATTTTCATTTGGATATGGTGTATCTATTATAATAGTATGATTTTGTTAATCCTTCTGATGTTTTTGATCATCTATTTTATTTCGAATGTTATATAATTATTCTTATAACTTGATCAAAATAATAATAAATTTATTGATCTTTATAATTTGGAATTTACCTTTATATTCTTATTTTTCCTTGATAATATGTTCTGTGAAGTTTTAAAATAAAATGTGTTTTGACATTTAGACTTTTTCTTAACATCGTTCTAATCTTTATGCTCGCTATATATATATATTGTTGTGGATTCCGGGATGAAATCCGATATAAAAAAAAACAAACGCCAGGAATAGATAAGGAAAATAAATGTATTAACGTAATAATACAAACTGGTAATACGGGTTAGTAGATCCAGGAATGAGGGTTAGTAGTAATAATATATATACAGTCTTGGTATTGAAGTATCGCGGTATGACTCCTTACTGAGCCTAGGTGCTCGTGACGGTGACTCTTGTGCTACCCTCCTCTAATACTACTCTGATACTACTCTCCGGGTATTCACTGGTAATAGTATATATATAACTCGGTTGAGTCCATTTGTGTGAAAAGGGGAGAGCCCTTAACATATATATATATATATATATATATATATATATATATATATATATATATATATATATATGGGATAAGAGTGGTCGTTATTGGGGACAGAACATATGAGTAACGCATATATGGTGTTAATACTTAATTGAAACTATATGTTATCACAAATTTTATTTTAAACGCATAAACATAATTATTACTCACTAAATAAGAAATATAAAGATTTAAAATAAATAATAAATAATTAATTACTATCATTTTTCATGGAATGTTCTTGAAAGGGGATTCACTGGCTTTAGTTAGATTGTTTTCTTCAACTCTAAACGACTCACATTCCCCAATTATACCCCAATTAACGACCTGATTTTCCCAACACAGCCCAGTGTTTCTGCATATTAGACTAACTAAAATAATGAAGTTTTAATTAAAATAAAAATTAATTCATGAAGTCGAAAATTTATTTAGTGCACTAATTTTAGAATCTTCTATGGTAAATGTATATCCAGGATCAAACAAGATAACTCTAAACAAAACTAATACTATTATGGGATGTGTGATATAAATGCAAGATAATGTGGTAAGTGGAAATTATAAGGAGAAGTAAGATAGATAAATATTAGCGCTTTATATGAAGAGGTAAATATTTAAAAAATCATGGAAACACCCATGCTGGAGTCTGTCCCTCAATGTTCATAAAGTAGAACTAGTAAAACTGTGTTGCACCAGTCACCTAATTCCCTAAATTGAAAACTAGCGCTCAATCTTCTGGGATATACATCTGCTTGAAAACAGTCCGCCTGTACTAGTGTAAATTCGCAACACAGCTACAGGAAGAAAATTAATAGCGCAAGCTCTTAGTTCCACATAATTTCATTGATCACATCTCATGATAACACACACTGATTTTGAGAAAAAATACCGTAAAATGCATTTAATATATATATATATATGAAAAATGTTAAGACAAATTACTCTTTCAACAGATATTTTATTCAACTACATAGTTTCACCAGAGAGAGTCATGGATAACGTAATCAAAATACAGTTATTTATATTAATGAGATTAAATATATATACACCACATGTCCCCAATACTCACATGACCAATTCATTACACACTGTAAATCATAATCAGTGGTAAGCGACATATGCTTATGTGGTATCAACATCGGAACAAATATATACAGCCACTATTAAAATTTCCTAAAATAGTGGAACAATTCATGTTAAGGATTTGTATCTGCTTTGTGAACACTCTGAACTTTGGACGTTGACTGACAGAGGACAATTATCAAATTTCACTTCAAACATCAAATTTATAATAGCCAACTGAGACAATAACAATTTGAATGAGTTGCTTTATAACTTCAAATGAGGTGTTAATATTATTTTCACACTTAACGTTTCAACTGCAATTAAAATCATTGTTGGCGCCCGCAGATGAAAATGTATCAGAAAATTCTAAGCAAAAGATAACTCGTTGTCGTCGTCATAAATAAAAAAAAGTCACTCACGAGTTATCACTTGGCAAACACATTGATCACACCTGACGTAAGAAAGTTTTTCATTTACTCACCTCAAATGAAACGAGTAAATCTAATACTTCATTCAAATTCCGAGTCAAATGAGTCTTATCAAACATAGAAAAGCGAGTTCTAAATTTTCAGATCCTGACCATCAATTGTATGAAGAAAGGATCTGTAGCCGTCAGCAAGAGTAACACGCCGCAAATGCGAGCTATGAATTGGAGAAGCTAAAATAAAGCGAGTGGAAATATTTTAAGAGATAACGGAAAATATAACATCGAAATCCGAAGATACATTGGAATAGCAAAGGATGCCTTTCAAATGCAAAAACCTTTTATATAACGGGAAATTTTCGTTAGAAACACTGAAAAGAGTGATAAACTGTCAAGTAATAGCAATCCTCCTATATGGTTGTAAGCGTTGGCCAATTTCCTCACAGATAAAGTGGAGACGTGAGGTAAGAGATATATAACTATAAAAAGAATACTGATAAAAACGTGATTTGAATATGTGACTAATGAGGAAGTTTTAAACAGAATGGAAACAAAAGAGGCACTGAAACTTAGAACCAGAAAAAAGCAGTTTCACATTTCTAGGGAACACAATGAGGAAAGACAGGTGTGCATAATTTGTCATACACAGTATATACTAGTGGCAGGACAGACAGAAGTAAACAAAGAGTTACCAAGCCAAAGTTTTTGAGTAAATGAATGACAAAGGCGGGAGTGAATTTATGGCTGGCTACTCGTATTAGAGTATGCCCGTCTACTTAGGTGGCTAGTAAATCCTTTGTTCAGACGCACTCTCTATGGTACATTTGTGTTTCTTCTACACACACAAGGAGCTGGAACAGTTCCGTCTTCACAATTCTTGGGTACAAACATTGTATGTTTTTCGGCCATTTTGTTTTACACATGCAGAGGTCATGTCTCAATGCCTTTATCAAGGAATTATCTCCTTGACAAAGCGATCCAGATAAAAATCGAATACGGGTTTCATGATCGAAATACTAACGTTGTCATCACTCGGCTAAACTCTCAAGTGTGGAAGGGATAGCATAAACAAAAAAAAAGTTGCTAAGGGCTACATGAGAGATGATTCACGGGAGAATTCTGATAGCCTACGTTCTGAAAATAGAGTGTTAATTTGATGCCACGTAAACTTGTTTGAAAAATATCCTTCAATTGAAACTTATTTTCAAGAGGTATACAAAGATAATCTTTCGAATATTTTATATTTTGTTGAGCTGTTTAATCCTCTATACTTCAGTACGCTTTTGTTTTTACATTTAATCTTTTTGTCATAAAACACCAACAGAGTTCTTGATACGCGCATATTAATTAAGTGCTCAACATATCTATATAGATTCTGTACAGAATGACAACAATGCTCAAAATATCTGATTAGGAATTAAAAATGTTTTACACGTCTTAATTGATGCTATCATATATCAAGAAGATGCTGCATACCTATCAGTGGTGAGAGAAGAAATTATCAGCTTTGTGTTTTGCATGACGTCACCAAGTTCCGATTACTTCATACGGTTTTGGGGCCTCCAATGGAGAGTGAGAGCGGGTGAGAGCACAGATAGAAGATAGTTACGTTTTAAGTAGAGAATAAACTCTCATTTTTCTTCGTGTACTGTGAAGGAAAAAAATATACTGAAGCTCTTTTTAAGTAACATTTTACACACACACACACACACATATGTGTGTATATATATATATATATATATATATATATATATATATATATATATATATATATATATATATAAAGCGAAACCGTCTGTCTGTCGATGATGATATATACCCTCGAAAAATTAATTCGGTTGAGGACTTTGGAGAGACAGCGCGAATTTGTGGACAGTGACTACTACTACTGTGATACAGCGAAACACTTTATCTCTCGATGAGTCTCTCTCTCTTTCTCTCTGTCTCTCTCTGTTTGTCTGTCTCTCCCTCTCCCTCTCTCTCTATATATATATATACACACATATATATATACATATATATATATATATATACATATATATATACATATATATATATATACATACATATATATATATATATATATATACATATATATATATATATATATATATATATATATATATATATATATATATATATATATATATATATATATAAGTAATTAGGAGGATTTGAGAATTATAATTAAGTTATTCATCGAGTCTAGAAACCTCAACAGAATACAGAAAGCCGTTTCGTCCTATATTTGGGACTCATCAGCAATACGCATCCACTACCGAAAATTGAAACCCGGACAGTTACGTTGCCAGGCAAACGCCATACCAATTGTTCGACGAAGAGGTAGCGAATCAGACTCGATATAGCGCCGCTCGATCACATAGTCCGTGGTGGAACTCAACTGAGTTTACTTTTAAACCCATAGGACTGTGCCCCCTCGAGCCACGACTACTATCACCAAGCCGCTTCTACTGGAGCATTAGAAGCCGGTTCAAGCTTAGAATATACAAGTAATTAGAAGATGTTGGGAATTATGATTAAGTAATTCATCGAGTCTAGTAACATGAACAGAATATAGAAAGAACTGGACGACCGTTTCGTCCTATAATTGCTTGTATATTAGAAGCCGGTTCAAGCTTAGGATATACAAGTAATTACTTGTATATCCTAAGCTTGAACCGGCTTCTAATTCTCCAGTTGGAGCGGCATAGTGATAGTAGTCGTGGCGCGAGAGGGCACAGTCCTATGGGTTAAAAAAGGAACTAGGATATAGCCTTGAGGAACATCAGCGTTTGTATGGAAGGAACTGGAAGAGAACCTGCTCAGGATAACCATAATTTCACGGTTAGACAGGAATAATTGGATTAAATCAAATAATCTTCCTGTAATACTGTATCCCAGACGCTTACGAAGAAGGTCAGCATGCCAAACCGTGCCAAAAGCCTTCGTTACTCAATTAATGTATTTAAATAGCTTCGTCAGATGTGTAACTTGAAGACTTCCAATTGCAGCAATAACTAAAATGAGTAACGCATATGACTAGAAGGAAAAATGATGATATTATAATGATTTTAAGCTTATACACTACCTTAAACAAAACTGCATTTGGCATCAAGGTCTCTGATCAGGAGACTGGAGGTTTTGAGGGGCGTCGAAACACCTCTTAATTGATTTTGCTCCTAGCTTCACCCGGATCCGGGGCGGCAGGACGTGTTAGAGTCCCAGCTATGGACAAATAGTGAACCCCCAAACAAAATCATAGCATTATGAAAGTGTAAAAATACATATTTATAGTAAAAATACCAGCAGTACATTTTATATAAAGAAATTACAAACAATATATATTTATAGTAAAATGAACTGCAGTACAGTTTATCGTGGAATTACAAAGTATGCATTTTATAGAAAAATAACCACCAATACATTTTATCTATAGCTGAATGCATACAACTGCATTCAAAATATATTTAGATGAAGCAATCAAATTGTGTTCACAATATTTAGATTTCGGCATTAAATAACCCATAGAGGTGTTGATACGCGGCGAAACGAAATCAACCAACTACTTTAATAGAAGGACAGGAAGAAAACTTCCATGATTATTAGAAAGGACGATAAGTGTGGACATGATATTTTAATGAAAGATTTTAGAAGTTTCAACCGCCAAAAACGCCTATTGTCCGGCCAATGAATACATAATATTTCCTTTATGTAAAAAGCCAATCTCACCGTTAGTAGTGAGTTCAATTCTAGCTGGGTATTCTATACAAACATCTTGTCTGACGACTACTGATGCATGAGGAAACTTCTACCCCGAGACCGTAATAAGAATACAGACAAGGAAGTTATTTGTTGACGTCATTCACTAGAGAGCAAATCAAGTCTGGTTACATACTAAGGTAGGATGAGGAGCAGTTGTCTTTAGTGATTAGATTACAGAGGTAACCTATCTATTAAACAGAGTGACTCCGAGTGGAACAATAGCGACCTAGTAGGTTATCAGTTTAGAGTTCACCCGTAAAATGTGCTACATGCTAGTGTCAAGCTAAGCTACACTGAATAATCATAAAATTATGCTTTGTTAAATGAATACAATATCAATATTTTAATACTCGCGTCGAAATGCTAACATTAAGCTAATGATCATTCAAATGAAATTAAATATATTAAATAGTTACAAAAGAACGTAACATGTCTAATGACACAAATTCATTTTTGTTTAGGTATAACTCCAGTGTGCGTCAGGAAATTGAAAAAAAATATAGGGTATTTGAGGATGTGTCATTTCCGAGTATTTCAGGACATACCGTGTCCGAGTTATTACTTTGAAATTTATTAAAAAATGTTTTTGGTAAATATTGAAACGTAGAAGTTTTTGCAACAACCTGACGCGTGTTTAAATTCTCACAGTATTTAGTATTTGTTGAATTCATCGCTAACATTTTTGTCGATATTTACAAACTCTACATTTTGTTCAATTTCGCAAACCAATCGTTAAAATTGGAATAAGTTGATTGGTTTGGAAAAATACTTTGACGGTTTAATAATTTCTTTATTTAAATTTAATTTTATAGAACTTCATGGTAAACGGTATTTTCTAAGAAAAATTATTTTTTCTTTTGCTTTTTTAACAGCGAAGAATAAATTCTTAGGATTTCTTAATCTTGAGCATGCAACATACAACTGGCCATGCGTAAATATTTCTTGAGTCAAATACCAAATTGTTCAAGGGTTTGGTCCTGTGATTTGATTATAGTGCTCACAAACGCAGAGCGAACTGGAAAATGGATTCTTGTATGCAAAAACTTAAAGAAAAATATATGCAAGAAACAATATTGCATTGTTATTAAATAAGTATTTGTTATTTTAATCATTAAATTGTTTATAAAATAGTGGTAGTATTTTGTATTTTAAATAATAAAACTTTTAATTTTTTTCAAAAAGTGAATGGAAATTTATTGTACTATGCTTCGCACCCTAGTAAAACCAACTGTACCATATACCCTTTACCTAAAAGGAAAATAAAGAAATATATAAAAAAAATTCTATAATAAAAAAGAAAAAAATATAATAATATAAGCAGGTGAAAGAAAAAAAAGAAAAGGATAAAAAAAGAAAAAAAGAGAAATGTAAAATGTTAACAAAAAAACAAAAAACAAATCCTTTCTCCGAAGAAAAGAAAAGAGAATAGGAAAACGAAGAGGAGAACTATATAAAAAATGATTAAAAGACAGAAAAGGAAAAAGAAAAAAGAAACGAAAAAGGAGAAATAAAGGAAGACAATGGGATTTGTTGATAACAATTCAGTCAATGAAAGAATGTTAACATTAAGATAAAATTCGTACAAGAAAGATTCAAATTATACCGGATGTGTTTGTTACATAGAAAGATTTTTTATACAATGTAACAATAAAATTTGACATTATTGAAAGGAACCAACATATTATTTAATAAAGTTATGGTATTTCTTCTTATGTCTTCTTAAATTTTTAAATAATGTAAAAAGAAGTAATGTTTCATCAGTAGAATTTTTAAATAAAATCGATTATAACCATCTTTGTTCCTCACCTGATGAGATTCTTATATATATATATATATATATATATATATATATATATATATATGATACACCATTTGACTAGGGAAAATTAGAATATTTAGAAAAACAAACACATTCGATACGAAATAATAGGTATATTTTGCAAAAAAATGGAAAGGTTGATACAATAATGATCTCGATGCGATATCTGGTGCAACTGTATGCCTGAATAATTTGGTTCCTGTTTATATTTTCCATAATATTCATAGTTACAGTATTATTGTGAAAATTGTTGACATAAGGGACCCGTAGGTATGGTAATCGATAGCGGCCTTGAACGAGAAATCGGTATTCAGTGTTCAAAATCCAGTAAAGTTCGTTACATTCACTGCCGCACAATTATCCTTGGGAAACTTATTAACCCATTTCTTCTCCTTGCTAGCTATAATTTCAATAGCAGAACAGACAGAGTTCTAAAGGAATGGTTGATAACCGTTCTAGAAGGAGGAAATTCTGAATTCAATTCCCAGCTATCTGAAGTTGGACAAATATGGTTATCCATGTGGTTCAAATAATATGTACGTAAGACAAAAAAAAAAGCGATAGATTTCGCAAGTTATGAATAATAGCACTAGAGAATGATTATCTAGAATGTTGTTGATCTGAAAGGGTATTGATCCTAGGTGTTTTTTCTGATATTCTCAGCTTCCAATATCTCTAAACCAGGCTCTGGCAACCTTTTCCAATCAAGTTAATTCGCACCGCTAAAAAACTAAATTCAAGGTAATTTTTCGTTCAAGGTACCTCAGATATTTCCACCACAGAAGACCATACACATAAGCGTTTGCCTTATAAATGGGGAAAAGTCATTTTTTTCTTTCTTTGCAGAAAGAATTATGTCTATAATTAAAATCTGAAGTCTTGTTATAATCTTATCACTGATGAAAGGGCGACTAACACACGATACGGTATGCGATTTGTTTCTAGTTTATTAATTTAACAAGACATCATATATTATTAAATATATATATATATATATTCTCTAGAGAAAATAACCCATTATTATGCGCGTTTCATGTCTCTAAACCAATGATATAAGGTATTATATTATATTTTAAAATGATGAAAAAGTTACCGCCAATGAACAGTTACATAATTCAATAAATATACTTAATCATTGCTTCTGTATTTAGTTAAGTACGGGAGGGTGTGAGTGAAAAAGTGAGAACGAAACGAACAACATTTTAATAAACGTTATTTTCTTCGTGAAATTAGGCTTGCCACTGAGAAAGCCAAACGACCTGCATATGGCCTGCGTGTCTCAGTGTATCCATGGCCACTCTACACTGCGGGTAAATATGAATTCATGTGATGCTTATCTGTTTATTTGAATTTTTTCGTCGGTTAATTTTCCCAATAGAAAACGAAGATATGAATTTACAACCACACGTAGCAGTTCACGTTTGGCTAACGTGCCACTGTATTTCGTTATACAATCTTTATATAAACCCGAAGGTCTAAAGAAAATTTCGTTCCCTGTAGGATTTAACTTTAACTAACTGGGGTTAGCTCGCAGCTGGAGAAATGCCTGCGTCTGTGTACTACTCTAGAAATCACCTGAATCTTTCTGACATGCTCCGTCTTTACAAGATTCAGATTAGACCAAAAATTGAGTTTTTTTGCCATAGTGATTTTACAAGCGTAGCTTAGATGTGGCACAAGGCCGAAAGTAGGGGGCACCCATTGAGGATCGAACTCCCTACTCAGTCGTAATCGTTCTAGCGAGACAAGCTTGCTAACCATTACACCACCCCTAGGTACCCAAAGTTTTGTTGTCATATATGAGACGCAGCTGGGCACTTCGACGCAGTGCAATAGTAAATAAGCTTGTCTCGAGGATCAATTATGATTGAGTAGAGAGTATTGCGAGAAAGGAAGACTTTTTGGTAACAAAGAAAAGAGTACTGAGCTTTTACGTGACATCTGTCCTCCTTTACGGTAGCGACGAAGATGTGGTTCTACAGAAGAATGCTGAGGATGTCATAGAACGAGAGTGTGAGCAACGATGGGGTCTTGGAGAGGATGCAAACAAGGAAGAGTCTTATACTTAACATCAGGAAGTGGTAGCTGAATTTTCTGGGACATGTAATGAGAAAGGAGGGCCTGGAAAATCTGATACTCACAGATGAAATAGAAGGAAAGAGAGACAAGGAAAAGCAACTCACGACATACCTGGCGGCCTTAAGCAAGTAGATGACAGAACGTGGTCTCAGGGAGGTGGCAGAAGGACGAAACTTATTGGGATAGGAGGAAGTGGAGAACCATTATCGCCTACGTCTTGAAAGGACAAGGCACATAAAAAGAAAAGAAAAAACGTGACTTCGATCTTCGCTAAGGGCTCCTTAATTTTGGTCTTATGGCACATGTAAGCTATGATAAGTAAATCGCCACATGTGTTCTAGCTGCTAGGTCATCACTTTCCAGACTTGACAGAGGTAAAAATATTTACGCGTCCTTATGGATGATGAATTATATTTCACATGACTAACTCTTTCTCACAGACGAGCCGTTGATAGGCTCTCGCTACCCTGTTGAATGTCAACACACTCTGTTGAAGGTGAAAGGTTAGAACTAGTTACCTTAAACCATTTCAGACCTTCACAGCTAAGATCATACACACTATCTATACAGGGTGGAGACATTCTCCCTTCGAATTCAATTGATAAGTAAAAAGTTCCGCTCAGATAGCTTCTCCTCAAAAACTGTTTCTTTCTGGAACAGATTGTCGAGAGTTTGCTTCTCCAGTTACTACGACCATAACCTCTTCAAGCCTAGGGTCAACCGTTATCTATCCTATATAACCTCATAGATGACACTCCTTACATTCTCCTCTTGAACCATTAAAACAACCTCATTCTGTGGCCTTTTAATATAAGTGGCTCTTGTGTACTGTATCAGGTGAACAATAGTAAACAAAATACTTGGTTTTCGAGTACAAATCTCGTTAGTTTCTTCTGATTTGTGACATTGCGATTAAGTCAACTAAGCTATAGTCGTATAGGTATGTTTTTTCAGGAAACCAAGACGGAGAAGAAGATTTCACTGTGGTTCAAAGAAGTGTTCTCACGCAAATTGTTGATTAATCATGATTCACTCTTGATAACTAATATAAATCGTTTGAGCCGTGAAGATTTCAAACACGAGAAAATAAAATCGATATAAAACTTTACGGCACTATGTCATTATTGACAATACTGTGTTTAGCGTAAACGTTACATTTTATTTCATAAAATAGTATCAATTGTAGAGTGGTCCGACATCTGAATTCACAAATAAACATGTTAACGAGAAAAAGAATGCGAGGCCAAACTCTTATGAATAATTAACAATGAAAGCTGATATCTTTGCTTGGGTCATTTTTCCCCGCTTATAAATACCTTTATGGATTTTTGCAATGGTTGATAAAAGGATTTGAAATTTGATAAAAGTGTGTTTTCTTTTTTATTTGCAGTGTACCTAAAGCTAAACCTATTGTATGGAAGACGCTTCAGTAAAAAAACAAAAAGCGTTGTAAAAAGTCATCGACCACAATCCGACATAATTAGAACGGAATAGCGAACATTTTGAAAAAGTTAGACAAACAAGGAATGAAAATCGCCGTCATTCTATCGACAAAATATCTGAGATGATTGTTTTGGATTTATTTGACTTGGTGCGTATCTGTCTATCTATCTATCTATCTATCTATCTATCTATCTATCTATCTATCTATATATATATATATATATATATATATATATTCCTTCTGGGTATGACGATAAACTAAATCCGTCAGCCATGTCTCTGATCGTGAGATTGGAAGTTGTGAAAAGTGTGGAACCAGCTTTTAATTTGCTGTTGTTGACCTGGGGTGATAGTACCTGTTAGGGTACCGACTAATCCTCACTTAACGACCAGGTCACTTTCAAACAACCATTACACTAAACAAGTTGATCGCGACCTGACCTCTAATCCAAGCATACTAAGTGAGTAATGGATTTATGTCAAGCAGTTCCCAACTACATTATTGTCACTTTTGTACTATTTTGAACTAACACTTCTATCTTATTCCCATGACTTTATACAAGACAGTAGTGTACTGAACACTGAATGTAATATACAAGTTCGAAAATAAGCACCATATTCTGCACTTGACGTCGATTTGCATACTGTAAATTCAAGGGGACATTTATTTGTTTTTCCATTTATTTACTTTTTATTTATTTTGATTCATTTCGAAGAAAGAGAAAGCGATCACGGTCAAAGATTTTGTACAACGTATAATATCGATTACGTTTTTTAAAAATTTATTATTAATTTTCTGAGAATTTATAGTTGGTCATAAGGGTGGTTCGCTAAATAGGTATGTTGTTCAGTAGGGATTATTTGTATCTCAATGATTGGTCATTAAAACTCATTATTTTGTAATTGTATTTCCACTTCACAGATGAAATAGAAGGAAAGAGAGACAAGGAAAAGCAACTCACGACATTACCTGGCGGCCTTATGCAAGTAGATGACAGAACGTGGTCTCGGGGAGATGGCAGAAGGACGAAACTTATTGGGATAGGAGGAAGTGGAGAGCCATTATCGCCTACGTCTTGAAAGGACAAGGCACATAAAAAGAAAAAAAACGTGACTTCGATCTTCGCTAAGTGCTCCTTAATTTTGGTCTTATGGCACATGTAAGCTATGATAAGTAAATCGCCATATGTGTTCTAGCTGCTAGGTCATCACTTGACAGACTTGACAGAGGTAAAAATATTTACGCGTCCTTATGGGTGATGAATTATTTAAAGATAAATGAAGTAAGACATATTTTTCTGTTAAATTTAACCTTTATAATTCTCTATGTGATTCATTTGCTGTACACATGTTTATCTTGCCACTGAAGATGACTCAGATCCCTAAGCAAGAATGTGTTTGAATTTCATAATTGTGTTGTCATATCCTGCTATGGCAACAGAAAACAACTTTCAGTGAAATTAACCATAAGGGTACTGCCACTGAGGGGCCTTGAAAAAGAATGCAGTTGAAAGGGAAGTAATAATGCTGAATACTTAAGGTTACTAAGCCTTTATTTGTTAATTTTTACAGCTGACATTGAATGATCTACAAGTAAACCTTAGCAAAGAAATAAGTGTCTTAACAGAGGGCGGGAAATTTGACACAGAAATCCGAATGATCATTGGAATAACAAAAGTTGCCATCATAAAATCTAAGTGCAGCATTATGAAACAAGAACATTTTTTTAGAAACAAAGAATGCAGTACAGAACTGCTATGTGATAATAATTAGTAAACCATGTCATCACAGATGAAGTAGAGAAGGATACTGTAAAATCAGGTACTGTACATGTGATTAACGAGAATGTTTTAACCGTAGTGGAAAGATAATATATTATTATACTTAGAATCAGAAAGAGATAGTTGAAATTTACATACACATAATCAGAAAAGAGGATTCGAGAATGTGAGACATACATGGCATATTGAAGGCAAGATAAACAAAGAGAAATGGTGTGTAATTTATGTAACAATCTTGAGGTAATGCATCGCTGCACATAAATTGGTGAAAGCATTAACAACTACAAAGAATGTGAACAATGTGAAGAGGTAAGATAATTCACATCCTGAAGGGACACTGCAGTGAAGAGAGGAATAATTCAAGCGTATAATTATGTCATTCACTCCAGACTAAATTTCTCAATCTATCTATCTATCTATCTATCTATCTATCTATCTATCTATCTATCTATCTATCTATCTATCTATCTATCTACACACACACACACACACACACACACACACACACACACATATATATATATATATATATATATATATATATAATAACGTTTGAAGATATATATATATATATATATATATATAATAACGTTTGAAGATATATATATATATATATATATATATATATATATATATATATATATATATATATATATATAATAACGTTTGAAGATATATATATATATATAATATTATAAATGAATTGATTTAAAATATGTTTTTTTACCGCTACACAATGATAACCATGTTTCAAAAATGGAAGCTAAAGCCTTTGAATTTAATTTTGTTATTAAATTAAAGACATTAGTTCCATTTCCTCGTCAAGCGAATTTTCGGTATATATTTTCCTGTATATATAGAGTCATTCTTCATTTAACGACCGGGTGTCTTACTAAATTTCTGATCGATAAACGAGCTGATCGCTTTGTGAGAATTTTTACCTGACCGCTATTTTAGCCATACTGAGAATGTCATGGGTTTGTGCCAACCAGCTTAAGATAACTCTGGTGTCCCTTTGTCATCATTTGTAACAGTCTTTACTTATATTTAAATGTTTATACACTATAGCCGTGTACGAAACAGGAAGCGTAATAAAAGGAAAATCAGCTATATATTCATTTTATTACTTTGATTTGCTTACTGTAAATACAACTAGATTTTTTTTTATTCATTTTGAAGAACGATAAAAAAAATTCAATGTAATGTAAACTTCCCACTCATACTGCCTTTGGTTAATTGTTTTCCGAGATGTTTGTGCTGATCGTAATTACGGAGTCGTTAAGCAGATCTTTAAGTATGGATTCCTTGTAAATAGATAATTGGTCATTTAAACTCATATTTGTCCATTAATGTATTCTCATTTAATAATAAAATATAACATACGCTTTTATTATTTAAAAAAATATTTTTCTGTTTGTTAATTATTTATATTGAATTATCTCTCAGCAAAATATTCTTTTATAATCTTTTGAACATGATATAAGATAGGACATCATATCCTGTAGGTAAATCGGTTCAGTTAAGAGAATTCCTGGTCGTCTCTTCTTAAACCAGCGATTAGCACCGCTTAAACATATAAATAAATACAAAGATTTCTGGCTAATAGGTAATTATACAGTTGTTTCAGTATATATTTCCCTGTATATATACAGTCATTCTTCATTTAACGACCGGGTGTCTTACGAAATTTCTGCCACTATTAATTCTCTCACATTCTTTCCAATCGCACAACACCGAGCTCATCAGATGATGAAAATAACAGTCATCGAGAATGGTGGTGGTGCTATATTCAGCCAAAGAACACCCTCTAGAAATTTTATTGATTATAGTTTCAAAGACGATCACTCAATGTAATCAACACTATACTGATTTCGATCTGCACTGGCTTTTAATTTTACAAGAGAAAATTATAGTCTCATGTGAAATTTTGAACGGAGCTTGTTAAATATCAGTGAGAGACAAACAACTTTTGTAAAATAATGACTCAAAATACATGCATCCGTCAGTGGATACTCGGAATTAAGTACGAATTAAGAAATGAAGGCTTGGAAGATTTAACACTCACTGGACTTATTGAAGCCACGAGGACCCGATGGAAAAATTGAATAACCAATTTAACGAGCTTATGCAAATGAATGGTAGAACAAGGGCTGGGAATTTTAGTTAACGAAAAAAAAAACAGTATACAGATCTGTTGCGTGGGCACCGCGAGGCGATTTGATAGCTAGTAAGCTTGACTCGCTAGAACAATTACGATTGATTTGTGAGTTCGATCCTCACTGGGTGCCCCATACTTTCTGCCTTGTTCTACAACTAAACTACGCTTGCGTGTCTCCTTTATTTCCTCTACCTGCCAGACACTATCAAATCATCGTTTTTTATACTGTTCACATGGATCAAAAACGGTTTCGAGCGAGAACTCATCCAGTTGGTTGACTACGATTATTTTACTTGGAGAAAACCGGAAGTGGATGCATGGAGCCACCGACTCAGAGGCGCATTTTGTCATTTGACACTTCCTTCGGCGAGCTGTTTCATTTGGAGTCCAGCAAATGTAGGAGATACGAGAGATCTTGTAAGTTGTGGCGAGACATGATCGCCCAAATTCTGAAGGGACACGGCGCATCAACAATTGTATAGATGTAATTTAGATTTGAGAAGTTGAGTGTACAGATTTCAAACTGCGTGTGTAAAATCCATTCTCAGACATGGCATTGAAGTGTTTAACGCCTCCTGCCAATGCTTCATAAGTAATGGAATAATTCCGTTTCGATTGCGTGGAAAAACAAAAGACATATCAAAGACGCTACTTGGTTTCAGTGAGAAAATGAGAGAAAGAATGCATGAAATATAAAAGTGTTTAACGATTGTTGCATTGGAATTAAAAATGTTATGAATTTCAAATATTTTCACATATGCACACACTTAAATTAACACTCAGCATTCGTACTTCTAATTGTTATTGCAATATTTTCTTAAAATTGTTACGCTCAAATATTGAACGATGTGACAAGGGAATTTCTACGAATATTTTATTGTCATGAACATATTCCATCATAAACTTGAGAATTAAAATTCACCAAAAAATTAAAATAGGTAAATTCACTAAACTGCGTCTAGAGATTATATGCAAGTTATGAATTGGTATAAAGAGTTGCGTCTTTAATGTTAAAAGTCCTATTGTGATGTTGTTTAGATTCTACTCAATATTATTAACTTAGATATATAGTGATAGTGAAAACTATTGTTTTTGGTTGGAAAACATTTTACTAAGTTAACAAAATAGACTAATTTGACTGTCAGTAGTTTATTTGCAACTATTTATTTTGATACTTTTACATTATTATACCTTGTAAAACTAATGTAAAAAATAATATGAAAAGATTTTAGAACAAATTCGTCAATTTCTTAAAGGAAAAACATAAAAAAAACATTTTATTTTAAAAATAAAAGATATATTAACAAAAATTAATAAGAACCTCCTATAATTCATTGCACAAATTCTCCTTTCTTTTCAATAACTTTTAGCAGCCTATTGTCAACATCTGATGTTAGTTTTGCAATTTTAGCGGCTGGTAAGTTGTTTGCAGCAACTTTAACTGCCTCCCAGAGGTCACACTTACTGTTGAATTGCCTTCCATTAGAATAAATATCTCTCTTGGGGATGCTCCACAGGTTCTCAATGCGATTCAAGTCACAGCTGTTTGAAGGCCAGTCCATAAGAGAATTTTCAACAAATCCCTTTTCTTTCAACCAGGAATTAGTAAACTTTGATGCATGACTTGGTGCGTTGTCTTACATAAAGATCATAGATCTACGCTTGGCTAAAGACTGGTTATCAAGGCATTCAAAGAAATATTGCTCTAGAAAATCACAGTAAATTTTGGAATTCCTTTTAACCCTGTATTTTAGTTTAAATGGACCCACGAGCTCATTACCAATAATCCCAGCCCATATCATGATCCCACCGCCGCCTTGTTGGAGTTTAAATATTTTCTTGAGTCATGTTGCTTGCAAACCCACCCTCGAGCCCATCCATCGGGCCCATCGAGGGTGATCCTTGATTCGTCTGTAAAAAGCACTTTACTGAAATCAGTTTTCATGTATTTTTTTGCCCACTGCAATCTTCTTCCCTTAAGTGTTTTTGTTAAAATGGGTTTCTTTATTTGATTTCTTCACCAGTAAACTTCCTTAATGCTTTACACCTTGTAAACCATAGGAGCTCCAGTGGCCTCAAATATGAACGCACTTGACGCATTTGGGTTTCTTATTAATTCTCTTCGGATATGTGATAGATCTCGCTTTGTTAAATTCCTGAATTCAGCCTGAGACTTTTTTTTTCTTTGGTTGAATTCCCATTTGACATATTTTCTGGATTGTGCGAAGACTTTCCTTTACTAATTTCTTTGATTATATAGTTCTTTTCATTCATTGTTAGTCCTTTTTTACGGGCCATAATACTAAATTCGATTTGATTTTTTACATCAGCAAACTTCCTTAATGCTTTACACCTTGTTTCCCTTGACACCATAGGAGCTCCAGCGGCCTCAAATATTGATTGTTCGATGATCCCTCTTCAGACCTTTAGAAATTTGAAGCGAATACTTTTCTTTGCTAATTTCATTGATTATATAGTTCTTTTTTACGAGCCATAATACTAAATTCTAATTCTTGCAAATAATCTCTTGACGCTGCAAATTTCTCTAATTACTGAAAAAAATACTAAATATCAATCTGAAATTGAAAATTGGGACTTAATTGTTTTCATGCTTACTCGCTATAAATAATAGTACAAATTATTTCATTGGATAATACATATCTATGAATTTTACACAAAATATTTGACAATACCTCTTTTGTATATAATCTCTAGACGCAGTTTAGTCTCTACAATAGTCTATGATTCATACAAGGATATAAATCTTTAATATATTGAATATTTACAGAAGATAAATGAAACAGGCCACTCATTTTGTTGATTTTTAAAAACATTTTTCTGATACGTAATGTTAAAGGAAGTTAATCTGCAAATTATTTATTTAGCTATTATTGGATAACTGTAAAGTAATAATCTGTTTTTCTTATTTTCTATAACGTTGTTTATTTGCTAAAGAAAAGTTAAAATAGATAATTTATTAACACCTGGATATATTTTAAAACATGTTTTGTCAGCGTTAATTTTTTGTTTCTCCCCTACTCACAAGTGTTTATTCTAAAGCCAAAACAAGTATGACTCATTTGTATATGAAATATTGAGAATTTTCACGGAAAGTGACTTTTATAATTCTGAATACATTTCTTTCAAAGGCAATGAAAATAAAATCACAAATATAACTGTAATACATACCATTATCTGCTCAATATTGTATAGTTTCGTGCCAGTGACAAGCAAACGAGTATGTGAAATTCTTTTTCTGGAAATTTAAATGAATTATTTAGTAAAACTCCAGGATGACGGAAAAGGAGAAAACATAGAAAGCGATAATAATAAAACGTCAAATAAAAATAACATATTATATTAAATAACTTGAAGCACGAATATTTTCCATTTTTCCCTAAACGAAATAATCTATCTATCTATCTATCTATCTATCTATCTATCTATCTATCTATCTATCTATCTCAACCACCTCCCTTCAGGCATCAAACACATACCCCACTTCATTGGATTTAGGATTAGTAACAACTCTTCGAACAAAGATGTTTTTAATAAACATCGGGATTTTTATAATTCTGCACTCAAAAATAGTGGATACAAAGATACCACTATTCAATATAAAAGCCCTGTTAATAGCAACCATAATAAGAAAAGAAGATCTAGAAATACCATATGGTTTACTCCCCCTTTTAATATGATGGTTAAAACTAAATTGGGGCATATATTTCTAAACTTCATCAAAATACATTTCCCCAACTCTGAAACTAACCCACTTAGTAAAATATTTAATCATAATACTCTTAATTTAAGCTATAGTTGTGCAGATAACCTAGAGAAAATAATTAAAAAACATAACAATAGAGTCTTTAACAAGTATAGGGACTCAGAAAACTTGATAACCCACCAGGTTGCAAGCAGCAATACTAAGTATAATGACACGAATAATAAATTATGTAATTGTAGGAATCCTAATAATTGTCCAATAAAAAATAATTGTTTGACTAGTTCTGTAGTTTATCTTAGTACAATATCAGCACTAGAAAATCCAAGTATAAATAAATTTTACATTGGTAGAACCATGAGACTATTCAAGGGTCGTTGGCGGGGTCATATGCAATCTTTTAATTACAGTAACTATAAGTATATGACTTCATTATCCAAATACTTTTGGAGTCTAAAAGAAAAGTATAAAACACCTACGGTTAAATGGAAATTGATTAAGAAATCCCGGACATGTAACTCCCTATATGCCCCGTGTTACCTATGCCTTAACGAAAAATTTGAACTAATTAGATTTAGAAATAAGACTGATCTTTTAAAACAAAGATATGAACTAATAGTTAACTGTAAACACCGTTTTTAATTTAACTTAGTATAGAGATCATATACTTTCAATGATAATGATAAGTTAAATTTAATAGACTATTACCTTTATAACATGATGATCATCTTGTCGATATGAATGTGTATTGTGTACTTACAAAGTGTTATACGTGTCTGTATTTTTATGTATATATTTGTATGTTATGTATGTGTGTTTGTACTGTTGGATGTGTATGTGTGTATATAGGGGTATATATATGTTAGTAAGGTTTTTTATATGAGGGTATATATGTGTGTATATTGACACCTATCATATGTTAACCTGTTTATGTGTACGAGTAGGGATGTAAACTTTGGTAGGTGTCTACTACTACGTGTGTAAGTATATGTATGTGTATATGGATATGTATGTGTACTTGTGTGTGTAAATGTGTATATATATATATATGTATATGTATATATGAGTGTATGTATGTGCGTATATGTGTATATGTATATGTATGTATATGTGTGTATGTATATATATATATATGTGTGTGTGTCTATGTATATATTTGTAAATGTATTCGTTTAAATATGTATATATGTATGTGTATGTGTTTGTATATATGTATATATATGTGTGTGTGGATATTTATATGCATGCGCTCGGGTGTGGGTGTACTTATATATATATATATATATATATATATATATATATATATATATATATATATATATATATATATATATCTGGATGTGTTGATGTGGGTATTTATATATGATTATATATTTGTGTATATATGGATGTATGTTCGTATGTCGTAGTATATGTATTTGTATGTATACCTTAGTGTCTTAGAGTGTATATGCTTATGTATGTGTATATATGTATATGTGGGTGTGTATATACGTATATATGTTTATATTGTTTTAATTTACGTTTGTTTGATTTTTCATGTATATGCGTGTATTTGTAAATGTATGTTTATGTGTTTAGTTTATATACATATATGTATACGTGCGTATGTATGTATATGTAAATATATATTTGTATGTGTATGTATGTATGTATTTGTATATATGTGCATCTTTGTGTATATATATATTTACTTGCTTTATTTACTTTTTTACGTTGCTGTATGGGTCGATATATTTATACGTGCTTATATGTATGTGTATGTGTGCATATGCGTAAAAGAATACCAAAACCACATATCTTATATTTAAGGTGGGGTTTATTCATTAATTTCGACAAATGATAAGCCATTTATTAAAAAGGAAGAAGAAAAGATTAAACTTGCCATAGGTTCTTGAAACACATTTAAAACCACGTAGTTTTTCATGTGTCTTATTTCTTCGTATATTTGGGAGATAATATTGATTTTCTGTTTAAAACCATTATTATCCCAATTATGAATGTCATCAGTATAGGGCCCATTTCATTATGAGTATGTTGGCGTTTGGAGGAAAAGCCAGATCGCTGTCATTTTTAAATTCTTTTTCACCCCCTCCAAGAAAGAAAAGGTACTAAGACACAAGTGGTTACTGGGTGGGGAAGAATTAGGAACAAAGAAAAATAATAATGAGCGTGAAGAGAAAAGACTAGTCAAGGGGACAAGATATAACGATTGGCATTGCACTTAAATGGAGCTGGACGGGAGTTCCACGAGAAAAGAAATTATTAGCATAGAATTTACGGTTACATCTAACCAGCTCAACTCTAACTAATGAGATCTCGACGCCAGTCTAGTACAGTGTTTAAATAAAAAAGAAACACTAGGTACCATAGCAAACAGTTTATCAGAACAGTTACCATGAAAGTATTTATAGTAAATGCACAGGAAAGTTATATTATGGTGGTCGGAAATTGACTGAAGTCGAGACAACAGTTCAGAGCCAATAAAATTGCTGATATTTATTTTGATTTTATCAAGAATCTTTAAATATAGAGCAACAGAACAGGACCATATGTGGCAGCAATATTCTAAGCAGGAACGAATGGTAGGCATAAAATATCTGAGATAGATTCTGTCTAGCACGACACAGTGAACCAACTTTCGTAGCAGCTAACCTGGCAATGTATTCAATATATTACCACTTCTCAGCCGAGTATTTAAGCCCAGGAAGGTGCAATAAGTCATCCGCTTGGAGGTTAGCATCAGCCATGCTGATGGTGTGGGGGCACAGAAATGTATCTCTCAGATTATTAATACAGAAAGGCTTCGTTTTGGAGGTATTGAATTGAACATAACAATATTTGTTCGAATTAACAACAGACTGTAGGACATTTTTTAGATCAGCTGCCAATTTGAACTTAACGAACTGATCAGATTTACTATATATAGTGATGTAAGTGCTTAGTCTGATATAGTTATTAATTGACTTTTGATTTAGAAATGTCATTCTATTAGGTTCGAAATACATGGTTAATGGCACATCACTGGATCGATAAATTAGAATTATGTTTGAAAATAAATATTTTGGCAAAATAAAAGTTGACTTAATGATGGGGTTACAAACATATTAAGAGATCAACATAGATGCGGATAAACTGCTAAGCAGCCGTCAGTTTTGATTTTCAATAAATGAACATACAATATAAAAGTTGGCACTGAAATCAACACCAAGCGGCGTCAGTCTGTAATCACCAGGCCATTTTATTAATGACTCGAAGAATGCGTGGAATTGGTTGAAGTATTAAAATAGATTGTCGTCGCTTGGCGTTGACCAGTGTCCACTTTTATATTTTCATATTCTCTACCTCTGATATTGAGCAGTGATTTTTCTTGTCATCAGAGAACCCAACTCATTTTCATTACGCATAGTTTTATCTTCCAGTCTTATTTGAAGAAGCCATAAGCAACAGATATTTTGAGAGATCAACATAAAATTAGGCAAAACTATAAGCAGACGTCATTTTTTATTTGCAATAAATTACAAATAAAAGTTAAAATATATGGCGCAAAAGCTTTATTATTATTGTAAGAGAAAGTTCTAGTGTCTCGCTAATTTTGTAAGTAATGACAATTGACATCAGCTTAGTCCATTTAATAGACAATCTCTGAGATTTTAGTTTGTTTTGTCGTCTCCTTCTACGGAAAAGCTAGTTGGCTCTCGACAACTTGCTGGTCTGAGATATTTTTTTCAGCAGGAGTCGGCTGACCGTTTTCTTTCGCCTGTTGATTTGAATATTCTCTTACAAATAGCATAGTATCCCAGGCCCACTGCTGATCGTGGACGGGAGAGTAGAATGGTCGTGTGACCCTGCCCACCCCCACCACCAACACTGCGTTCTTTGTAACTTGAAGCCCGGCGCTTGAGCACGCCATTACTTTCGCTAGTGATTCTGTGAAATGGTTAGCTGACATGAAGCTGATCGTCAGTGAGTAAATTTTATATTATTTAATCATTTTTTTTTACCTGGTTTTTCTTAACCACTAAGCTTGCTAACCATATTTTCTATTCATTTTTTTCTTTTTTAAATATAAGTCAATGGGACTTATACTAAGTTAAAACTTAGTACCGTACACACTCACAGTAGTATGTCATTCCTATTCCCCAGTACCCTCAACTAGTATAAGCCCTGCGACTATCCCAACTACCTCCCCCTACTGTTTTGATCTGTCGTCGTTGTATATGTTATATGTAATAGGAGAAGGTAGGCTTTCCTACCGCCCGGTCTACACTCTTCCCCCCTCTATTGGACACGAGTAGAGGCCCAAACCTTGTTTCGTGTTTAGGAAGGGGTTCCCGGATCTCGATCTCTCTCTTTCTCTCTCTCTCTGGCCTCTGTACTGGTGCCGCTGTGTTTCTCCCGTGATGCGTGTAGTCTGTGGCATTGCCTGTTCATTCTGAGGCTACACGGTTGACAGTTCCCTGGTTGCTGTTTCCGACTGGTAGTTAGGAGCCCTAACTCTTGCGTAGCGTCTTGAGCGGCCGCTCTGATCAACAGTTGCATAATATCGGGGTGTCTGTAGTGCCATGTCGCGCATGGATAGGTGTCCCTGCAGTCATCTCCGGTGGGAAACCCTGAGGCCACATTATGAATCAGGCTGTGCCAAACCCCCTCTCTGCCCGCGTCATGGGTGATAACCGTCGGCTTCCTTTGACTCAGACCTTCTCTTTTTCCAAAACCAATTACCCACATGAATAACAAAAACCAGTAATATAAACCTAAACCAGCCTTCCAAAAATCACCCAAACCTTTTAATATCTCCTTCTCCAACATCCGTAGCATTAGAACCAACTTCTTCAGCGTTGAGTCTTTCCTCATTGCTAAGTGCCCGGATATACTGGCCCTGTGTGAGACCAATCTTGACTCCTCTATCCCTTCCTCTGATCTCTCGATCCCTGGATACCTCCCTCTCCTCAGAAAAGACTCTCTAACCCACATGCATGGCCTGGGTGTCTACGTCAAGGACCATCTCCCTCTGGCTAGAGAGTGCTCTCTCGAATCGCCGGATCATTCGTACTTGAGTCTCCGGCTATCTCTTCTCAATGCTGTAAGCTATCTTTTCTTCCTCTACCGCTCTCCATCCTCTCAGGACTGTGGGATACTCGATGTCATTTCTGACATCATAGATAGGGCCCTCTGTGTCCATCCGTATGCTCACATATTTGTGTTTGGCGATTTTAACGCCCATCACAACCAGTGGCTAAAGAACGCTACCACTGACCTCGCAGGCATACATACTCTCAACTTTTTAGTCTCTCAATCCCTCACCCAGATAATCGATTTCCCCACGCGTTTTTCCTACAACCGTGACTGTAAAGCCTCTCTCCTCGACCTGTGTTTTACCTCCATCCCTGAGTCTTGTAGTGCCTCGCAGCTCTGTCCTATCGGTAACTCCGATCATGCTGTCGTGTCTGTTAGCATCTCCTTCAGCCCCCCCCCCCACTGCAAAGAGCCTCCTACCACCAGAACCACATTCTGCTACCAACGGGCTGACTGGGACTCGTTTCGTGACTTCCTCCGCGATGTCCCCTGGGATGCTATATTTAAGCTTCCCACTCTTGATTGTGCTTCTGAGTTCTCTTCCTGGATTAAAGCCGGTATCGAAAATTTCATCCCCTCCAGGAAATTCAAGGTCAAACCGCGCTCCTCCCCCTGGTTCACAGCTGCTTACTCAGCCGCCATTGCCCATAGGAACCACTTCTTCCACCGTTTTCGTAGTGATATGTCCGACTCCAACAGACGTCTATTTACCTCTGCACGCAATGAGTATAAGCGTACCTTCGACGATGCCAAGTCACTATTTGCTGCTCGGATGAAGAAACGTACTGCATCCCGCAAATTTGGCTCCAAAGACTACCGGCGCCTCTGCAAGAGCGTTCTGAATAATAACAAACCCTCCATTCCTCCCCTGTTCAATCAGTTTGAGGTCCTGACCACCTCTGCCGACAAGGCCGAATGCTTCGCTCGGAAGTTTTCTTCCAATTCTACGCTTGACTCTTCAGGGGTACCTTTGCCCGATTTCCCTCCCAGAACTGATGCCCTCCTGGACGGCTTCCACATAACCCCGTCGTCGGTATTGGGCATTACTTCTAACTTAGATCACCACAAGGCTACCAGTGGTGATGGAATACCAGCCATTGCCCTGAAGAAATGCGCACCTGAACTGGCGCCTACCCTCTCTAAATTGTACAACCGCTGCCTCAAGGAGTCCTGTTTTCCTGACTTCTGGAAGTTCTCAACCATTGCTCCTGTCTTTAATAACTCTGGCGACACCTCCAACCCTTCCAATTACCGTCCTATCAGTCTCCTACCCCTCTTCGGCAAAGTCTTCGAGGCCATTATCAACGCCGAAGTGATTAATCCCCGGATATCCCACGATCTGCTCTCAGACAAGCAGTATGGTTTCCGCTTTGCCCGATCTATTGCCGATGTGCTTACGGCCATCACTGAATTTTTCTACCAAGCTAGCCATAATAACGGCGAAGCTCGTTACGTAAGCCCTTGACATCTCCAAGGCATTCGATAGAGTTTGGCATGCCGCCCTCCTTCGCAAGCTCCAGGGTTATGGTATCACAGGTCGATTGTTTGACCTAATACAATCGTTTCTGTCAAACCGGGATTTGAAGGTTGTTCTCAGTGGATTCATCTCCAGCTCCTATCCCACTAACGCAGGTGTTCCTCAAGGCTCCATCCTTGGCCCTACTCTGTTCCTCATATTTATAAACGACCTTCCTGACGCCATAGACTCCCAAGTCGGTATCTACGCTGACGACACCACTATTTACTCCTGCCTCAAACACAAATCTAGTGAGGCGGACAAAATTAAGCTGGCAGCTCAAATTGAAAAGGACCTCCAATCGGTTGTGAACTGGGGAGACAAATGGATGGTCAACTTTAACGTCTCTAAAACGAAATGCTCTCCATTAACCACCACAAGGATCCATCCCTGCATCCCATTAGAATGTCTGAAGACCAACTTCTCGAGAGCTCCTCTCTGCGGCTGCTCGGTCTCACACTGTCCACTGATCTGAGATGGAACAAATACATCGAGTCAGTTGTATCATCCACCGCAAGAAAAGTTGGTTCCCTGTGCCGAGCCAGAAAATTTTTCTCCCCGGAATCGATCCTCCAAGTCTATAAATCGACCATTCGTCCTTGCATGGAGTATTGCTGCCATATATGGTCTGGGGCCCCTGCTGTTTGCCTCAGGGTTCTTGATAAGATCCAGAGACGGATATGCAATGTGATTGGCCCTGATCTGTCATCTAGTCTGCAGTCGCTCTCTCACAGACGCGATGTTGCATCGCTCTGCCTTTTCTACAAGTACTATCACGGTAATTGCTCCTAGGAGTTGCTTTCGCTTGTCCCTAGGCCTCGTGAATTTAAACGTCCTACGAGGCTGGCATCCCGTTTCCACCCCTTCACCGTTGAAACTGTTAGATGTAGACGTCTCTTCTACTCCAATAGCTTCATGTCTCGCACATCTCGCCTATGGAACTCCCTTCCCTATTACTGTTTCCCTGACAAATACAATCTCCAACTGTTTAAGTGTAGTGTCAATCGACATCTCCAGTTGCCTTGATCTATCCACTTCCCTTCTCCACATCCTTTCATCTTTCATTCCTGTCTGCTCTCGCTCCAAATCTTCTGTAACCCCCTTGCCTTGATCGACTCACCGTCTTTCTCTTTCTCCACATCCTCTCCTTTACCACTCCTGTCTGCTCTTCCTCCAACCCTTCTGTAACCTCATGCGCGATAGTGGCCTCCGGCCTTGCTTGGGGTGTTACGCTTAAAAAAAAAAAAGTTGTGGTCTAGCAGAGGGAACTCGATACTGGTTATTACTAATGAGGCTGTTCCTGTCGGGGTGTTCAATAACCCTTTTGTTGATTATAGATTCAAAGAGTTTACTGATTACATTATGCGGATAATGTGTCAATATAGCGACAGGAAAGAGCGCTCAATCGCATTCTTAAAAAACAGTGTATATGACAACTTCAAAGGGCCTATTAAGCATCTCTCTATCAGGCAGTATTTGAACAGTTTTGTTAGAATTAGAGGTAGTTCTGGGTTGATATTCTTAAAAGCGACCACTGGTAATTTATCCGTACTGATGGCGTTCTTAGATACAAGGCTTTTAATAAGTTTGGACACTTCCCGCTCTGTGATAGAAATATAACACACGTTGTGCTATGTGAGGAGGGCGATACCAGGTTGATCTATCTTCTAACATAGAGTTAGCGGCTAAGAGCCTTGTCTTGTTATATAAGCAAAAAGTATCACGACTGTTGCTATGATAACGGAGTTAAACTACGGGAAATAACTGTGTGTGGAAAGGACTTTTATTCTCTTGACGCCGCAAGTATGTTACGGTAAATTTACTGTCTTAAAATCTATTTCTACAAGTTTAATAAAAGCTGAAAATGGGAAACTAGATTCATGCATCCTCTTGTTTCTCAGGAATTGCAAACGTATACGATTGTCTGCATATTTATTCTTACCAGAAATAAGGGCGAAAATATCACGGTTTTGCTGTTTGGATTTTTTAAATGATTTATAATTCATAATTTAATGATTGAATAAGATCCTTGGGAGTTTTACGAATCTAAAACACCTGTGAAAATCAAGTGTTAATGTAGGTCATTATTTAAAGAAGTAAGAAAGTACAAATGAAAAAATTCAAAAACAAATTTATTCATGGAAGCAGACGTTAAACAGATGAGGGTTATCACGTTTTCTCTGTTCCCCTTCTTCTTTTCTTTTATTTCTCGCGATCAAAACGGAATAGTCCATTATTTATATTGTATTGGTAGGGTGTAACGTACGTGCTAGTTAATTATCTAACCTAACAAGGAACTAAGGAACAATCAATATTATATTGTTTAAACAAGTAACAATGATCTACTATTAAGCAATATTATACCACATCCTATCAACACTATTATGTTTCTTCAGCAATCAATAATCACGATACAGTAAAATATAAAATATAATTTCACACAGTATGATACAGCATAAAAATTAATTTTCAAAAACAGTTTTCAGACTTCGAATCGTTACATATATATAATGGAAACTAATACATTTGTGCAGTAATATGAATTATATTATACATCTATTTTCAAAAGGTTAAAGTTATTTTGGGGGATTCTTCAGTGCATCGTTAGTTTTAGGCATTTAAACGTGACGGGAAGGCACAAAGCCACTTTATTAATTCAGTTTTTAAAACTCTACCTTTTGCAAAACATTGATCAATTGCGACGATAGTATGCTTACATTTTGAAGTTTTTATTGCCTGTCACCGCTTAGCGTGGTATCAAGGAAGTATATTGTAACAGAATACTAAAAGCACATATCGTATATTTAAAGTGGGTTGTATTCATTAATTTCGACAGATTATACCCATTTGTTAAAAAGGAAGAAGAAAAGGTTAAACTTGCCATAGGTTCTTGAAACACATTTAAAACGGCGCAGTTTTATCTCGAGTCTTATTTCCTCATACACTTGGAAAATAATGTTGATTTTCTGCTTAAAACCTTTATTATACCACATATGAATGTCATCAGTATAGCACCCATTTCATTATTTGTATATTGGCGTCTAGAGGGAAATCCGGATCGCTGTCTTATTTTAAAATCTGTTTCACCACTGGCAAGGCAGAAAAGCCACTAAGACACAAGGGGTCACTGGGTGTGACAGATTTAGGAACACAAAAAATTAATAATGAGCGTGAAGAGTAAAGAGTAATCAAGGGTAAAAGATATAACGATTGAAATTGCACTTAAATTTTTGGAGATTAATTTTGGCTTGAAAGCATGGAGCTGGAAAGGAGTTCCACAAGGGAGAAATGCGAGAAAAGAAACTGTTAGCATAGAATTTACGGTTACTTCTACTGTAAGCTAATGAGATCTCGACGCCAGCCTAGTACAGCTTTTAAATTTAAAGTCTAGGTACCATACCGAAAAGCTCACCCGAACAATTAGCATGTAAGTATTTATGGAAAACACACAGTGAGGCAACCTTATGGCGAAGGGAAAGTGACTGAAACTGAGCCGCCCGATAAGGACCGATAATATTACTGATTATTCTTTGGATTTTATCAAGGGGCTCAATGTAAATATCAGTGGCACCGGACCATATGTGGCAGAAATATTCTAAGCATGGACGAATGGTGGACTTATAGATATGAAAGAATGAAAAATTATCTCGCACAACACAGTGAATCAAATTTCTTAGCGGGTGCAGTGGATTCTATATAGTCTTGCCACTTCATGTCAGCTAAGAACGTTAGCCCGAGAAGGCACAACGAGTCACCTTCGTGGAGATTTGAATCAGCCATGCTGATGGAAGCCAGAGTGGTGTCTCTCAGATCATTAATGGAGAGCTGTTTAGTTTTGGAGGCTTTAAAATTAACTAGCCATCTTTTGACCTAGTTAACAACGGACATTTTAGACATCAGACGCTATTATGACATTGATCAGTCTCACTTTCGAGGTAAAAGTAAATGGTTGTGTAATTAGCGGTGATACCAGGTTGAGAGAGAGCTGATGTCATCGCGAAGTTCATTAATGAAAATAAAAAACATAAAAACAGAGTAGGATCATGAATGGAGTCCTGGTGATTATACAGGCTCGGGTTCAAATCTCCTCTTTGTCGCATTCCCGATGAGGATCGAAAGTCTTCGGTAGTCACGTAAGATTTTGTGGACTAAGAGATTGTTAGAAAGAAAGATAACGAATTCATGAGCAAACGAGCATATTGCTTATCGGTCTCAAAGACAGACATATACAAAAGGTATAAAACCGGCCTCGTTAGTACATTGTAGTTCATAGTAGAAATATATGTCAGTCAGTTATGTGCCATGCGTGATACACGCTTAGGCGATCATGTATCTTTCGATACATGACTGACGAGACAGACATTTTCCTGCACTAGGTTGACATTTCTTTTTGCGGTAGACCCGATGCCATCCAAGGCTATAGAACCCAGTCTGTCCTGCAATTTAACTATAGTTGGGAGAGAAGAAAAGGATACATACCTTTTCTAAGGGTAGTAGCACGTAAGTAAATGTAATGGAATCGACTGGAATTCGAACTCGGCACTCCGATTCTTCAATCCGAATTATATTTGTTAATAATTATAAAAATTATGTTATTTTCTGAGCGATCATTTTCTTTTTAGCTGATTTAAGTATAAAAACTGCTTCCTTAGTACATTTTTGTTCATAGTAGACATATACTTACATGTAATTATAATTATAAACATCATTTTATTTTCTGGGTGATCAATTACTTTTTAGCTGATTTAAGTATAAAACCTGCTTCCTTAGTACATTTTTGTTCATAGTAGACATAGACTTACATGTAATTATAATTATAAACATCATTTTATTTTCTGAGTGATCAATTTCTTTTTAGCTGGTTTAAGTATAAAACCTGCTTCCTTAGTACATTTTTGTTCATAGTAGACATAGACTTACATGTAATTATAATTATAAACATCATTTTATTTTCTGAGTGATCAATTTCTTTTTAGCTGGTTTAAGTATAAAACCTGCTTCCTTAGTACATTTTTGTTCATAGTAGACATAGACTTACATGTAATTATAATTATAAACATCATTTTATTTTCTGAGTGATCAATTTCTTTTTAGCTGGTTTAAGTATAAAACCTGCTTCCTTAGTACATTTTTGTTCATAGTAGACATAGACTTACATGTAATTATAATTATAAACATCATTTTATTTTCTGAGTGATCAATTTCTTTTTAGCTGGTTTAAGTATAAAACCTGCTTCCTTAGTACATTTTTGTTCATAGTAGACATAGACTTACATGTAATTATAATTATAAACATCATTTTATTTTCTGAGTGATCAATTTCTTTTTAGCTGGTTTAAGTATAAAACCTGCTTCCTTAGTACATTTTTGTTCATAGTAGACATAGACTTACATGTAATTATAATTATAAACATCATTTTATTTTCTGAGTGATCAATTTCTTTTTAGCTGGTTTAAGTATAAAACCTGCTTCCTTAGTACATTTTTGCTCATAGTAGACATAGACTTACATGTAATTATAATTATAAACATCATTTTATTTTCTGAGTGATCAATTTCTTTTTAGCTGGTTTAAGTATAAAACCTGCTTACTTAGTACATTTTTGTTCATAGTAGACATAGACTTACATGTAATTATAATTATAAACATCATTTTATTTTCTGAGTGATCAATTTCTTTTTAGCTGGTTTAAGTATAAAACCTGCTTCCTTAGTACATTTTTGTTCATAGTAGACATAGACTTACATGTAATTATAATTATAAACATCATTTTATTTTCTGAGTGATCAATTTCTTTTTAGCTGGTTTAAGTATAAAACCGGCTTCCTTAGTACATTTTTGTTCATAGTAGACATAGACTTACATGTAATTATAATTATAAACATCATTTTATTTTCTGAGTGATCAATTTCTTTTTAGCTGGTTTAAGTATAAAACCTGCTTCCTTAGTACATTTTTGTTCATAGTAGACATAGACTTACATGTAATTATAATTATAAACATCATTTTATTTTCTGAGTGATCAATTTCTTTTTAGCTGGTTTAAGTATAAAACCTGCTTCCTTAGTACATTTTTGTTCATAGTAGACATAGACTTACATGTAATTATAATTAAAAACATCATTTTATTTTCTGAGTGATCAATTTCTTTTTAGCTGGTTTAAGTATAAAACCTGCTTCCTTAGTACATTTTTGTTCATAGTAGACATAGACTTACATGTAATTATAATTATAAACATCATTTTATTTTCTGAGTGATCAATTTCTTTTTAGCTGGTTTAAGTATAAAACCTGCTTCCTTAGTACATTTTTGTTCATAGTAGACATAGACTTACATGTAATTATAATTATAAACATCATTTTATTTTCTGAGTGATCAATTTCGTTTTAGCTGGTTTAAGTATAAAACCTGCTTCCTTAGTACATTTTTGTTCATAGTAGACATAGACTTACATGTAATTATAATTATAAACATCATTTTATTTTCTGAGTGATCAATTTCGTTTTAGCTGGTTTAAGTATAAAACCTGCTTCCTTAGTACATTTTTGTTCATAGTAAACATAGACTTACATGTAATTATAATTATAAACATCATTTTATTTTCTGAGTGATCAATTTCGTTTTAGCTGGATTAAGTATAAAACCTGCTTCCTTAGTACATTTTTGTTCATAGTAGACATAGACTTACATGTAATTATAATTATAAACATCATTTTATTTTCTGAGTGATCAATTTCGTTTTAGCTGGTTTAAGTATAAAACCTGCTTCCTTAGTACATTTTTGTTCATAGTAGACATAGACTTACATGTAATTATAATTATAAACATCATTTTATTTTCTGAGTGATCAATTTCTTTTTAGCTGGTTTAAGTATAAAACCTGCTTCCTTAGTACATTTTTGTTCATAGTAGACATAGACTTACATGTAATTATAATTATAAACATCATTTTATTTTCTGAGTGATCAATTTCGTTTTAGCTGGTTTAAGTATAAAACCTGCTTCCTTAGTACATTTTTGTTCATAGTAGACATAGACTTACATGTAATTATAATTATAAACATCATTTTATTTTCTGAGTGATCAATTTCGTTTTAGCTGGTTTAAGTATAAAACCTGCTTCCTTAGTACATTTTTGTTCATAGTAAACATAGACTTACATGTAATTATAATTATAAACATCATTTTATTTTCTGAGTGATCAATTTCGTTTTAGCTGGATTAAGTATAAAACCTGCTTCCTTAGTACATTTTTGTTCATAGTAGACATAGACTTACATGTAATTATAATTATAAACATCATTTTATTTTCTGAGTGATCAATTTCGTTTTAGCTGGTTTAAGTATAAAACCTGCTTATTTAGTACATTTTTGTTCATAGTAGACAAAGACTTACATGTAATTATAATTATAAACATCATTTTATTTTCTGAGTGATCAATTTCTTTTTAGCTGGTGTAAGTATAAAACCTGCTTCCTTAGTACATTTTTGTTCATAGTAGACATAGACATACATGTAATTATAATTATAAACATCATTTTATTTTCTGAGTGATCAATTTCGTTTTAGCTGGATTAAGTATAAAACCTGCTTCCTTAGTACATTTTTGTTCATAGTAGACATAGACTTACATGTAATTATAATTATAAACATCATTTTATTTTCTGAGTGATCAATTTCGTTTTAGCTGGTTTAAGTATAAAACCTGCTTCCTTAGTACATTTTTGTTCATAGTAGACATAGTCTTACATGTAATTATAATTATAAACATCATTTTATTTTCTGAGTGATCAATTTCTTTTTAGCTGGTTTAAGTATAAAACCTGCTTCCTTAGTACATTTTTGTTCATAGTAGACATAGACTTACATGTAATTATAATTATAAACGTCATTTTATTTGCGAGTGATCAATTTCTTTTTAGCTGGTTTAAGTATAAAACCTGCTTCCTTAGTACATTTTTGTTCATAGTAAACATAGACTTACATGTAATTATAATTATAAACATCATTTTATTTTCTGAGTGATCAATTTCGTTTTAGCTGGTTTAAGTATAAAATCTGCTTCCTTAGTACATTTTTGTTCATAGTAGACATAGACTTACATGTAATTATAATTATAAACATCATTTTATTTTCTGAGTGATCAATTTCGTTTTAGCTGGTTTAAGTATAAAACCTGCTTCCTTAGTACATTTTTGTTCATAGTAGACATAGACTTACACGTAATTATAATTATAAACATCATTTTATTTTCTGAGTGATCAATTTCGTTTTAGCTGGTTTAAGTATAAAACCTGCTTCCTTAGTACATTTTTGTTCATAGTAGACATAGTCTTACATGTAATTATAATTATAAACATCATTTTATTTTCTGAGTGATCAATTTCGTTTTAGCTGGTTTAAGTATAAAATCTGCTTCCTTAGTACATTTTTGTTCATAGTAGACATAGACTTACATGTAATTATAATTATAAACATCATTTTATTTTCTGAGTGATCAATTTCGTTTTAGCTGGTTTAAGTATAAAACCTGCTTCCTTAGTACATTTTTGTTCATAGTAGACATAGACTTACATGTAATTATAATTATAAACGTCATTTTATTTGCGAGTGATCAATTTCTTTTTAGCTGGTTTAAGTATAAAACCTGCTTCCTTAGTACATTTTTGTTCATAGTAAACATAGACTTACATGTAATTATAATTATAAACATCATTTTATTTTCTGAGTGATCAATTTCGTTTTAGCTGGTTTAAGTATAAAATCTGCTTCCTTAGTACATTTTTGTTCATAGTAGACATAGACTTACATGTAATTATAATTATAAACATCATTTTATTTTCTGAGTGATCAATTTCGTTTTAGCTGGTTTAAGTATAAAACCTGCTTCCTTAGTACATTTTTGTTCATAGTAGACATAGACTTACACGTAATTATAATTATAAACATCATTTTATTTTCTGAGTGATCAATTTCGTTTTAGCTGGTTTAAGTATAAAACCTGCTTCCTTAGTACATTTTTGTTCATAGTAGACATAGTCTTACATGTAATTATAATTATAAACATCATTTTATTTTCTGAGTGATCAATTTCGTTTTAGCTGGTTTAAGTATAAAATCTGCTTCCTTAGTACATTTTTGTTCATAGTAGACATAGACTTACATGTAATTATAATTATAAACATCATTTTATTTTCTGAGTGATCAATTTCGTTTTAGCTGGTTTAAGTATAAAACCTGCTTCCTTAGTACATTTTTGTTCATAGTAGACATAGACTTACACGTAATTATAATTATAAACATCATTTTATTTTCTGAGTGATCAATTTCGTTTTAGCTGGTTTAAGTATAAAACCTGCTTCCTTAGTACATTTTTGTTCATAGTAGACATAGTCTTACATGTAATTATAATTATAAACATCATTTTATTTTCTGAGTGATCAATTTCTTTTTAGCTGGTTTAAGTATAAAACCTGCTTCCTTAGTACATTTTTGTTCATAGTAGACATAGACTTACATGTAATTATAATTATAAACGTCATTTTATTTGCGAGTGATCAATTTCTTTTTAGCTGGTTTAAGTATAAAACCTGCTTCCTTAGTACATTTTTGTTCATAGTAAACATAGACTTACATGTAATTATAATTATAAACATCATTTTATTTTCTGAGTGATCAATTTCGTTTTAGCTGGTTTAAGTATAAAATCTGCTTCCTTAGTACATTTTTGTTCATAGTAGACATAGACTTACATGTAATTATAATTATAAACATCATTTTATTTTCTGAGTGATCAATTTCGTTTTAGCTGGTTTAAGTATAAAACCTGCTTCCTTAGTACATTTTTGTTCATAGTAGACATAGACTTACACGTAATTATAATTATAAACATCATTTTATTTTCTGAGTGATCAATTTCGTTTTAGCTGGTTTAAGTATAAAACCTGCTTCCTTAGTACATTTTTGTTCATAGTAGACATAGTCTTACATGTAATTATAATTATAAACATCATTTTATTTTCTGAGTGATCAATTTCGTTTTAGCTGGTTTAAGTATAAAACCTGCTTCCTTAGTACATTTTTGTTCATAGTAGACATAGACTTACATGTAATTATAATTATAAACATCATTTTATTTTCTGAGTGATCAATTTCTTTTTAGCTGGTTTAAGTATAAAACCTGCTTCCTTAGTACATTTTTGTTCATAGTAGACATAGACTTACATGTAATTATAATTATAAACATCATTTTATTTTCTGAGTGATCAATTTCTTTTTAGCTGGTTTAAGTATAAAACCTGCTTCCTTAGTACATTTTTGTTCATAGTAGACATAGATTTACATGTAATTATAATTATAAACATCATTTTATTTTCTGAGTGATCAATTTCTTTTTAGCTGGTTTAAGTATAAAACCTGCTTCCTTAGTACATTTTTGTTCATAGTAAACATAGACTTACATGTAATTATAATTATAAACATCATTTTATTTTCTGAGTGATCAATTTCTTTTTAGCTGGTTTAAGTATAAAACCTGCTTCCTTAGTACATTTTTGTTCATAGTAGACATAGACTTACATGTAATTATAATTATAAACATCATTTTATTTTCTGAGTGATCAATTTCTTTTTAGCTGGTTTAAGTATAAAACCTGCTTCCTTAGTACATTTTTGTTCATAGTAGACATAGACTTACATGTAATTATAATTATAAACATCATTTTATTTTCTGAGTGATCAATTTCTTTTTAGCTGGTTTAAGTATAAAACCTGCTTCCTTAGTACATTTTTGTTCATAGTAGACATAGACTTACATGTAATTATAATTATAAACATCATTTTATTTTCTGAGTGATCAATTTCTTTTTAGCTGGTTTAAGTATAAAACCTGCTTCCTTAGTACATTTTTGTTCATAGTAGACATAGACTTACATGTAATTATAATTATAAACATCATTTTATTTTCTGAGTGATCAATTTCTTTTTAGCTGGTTTAAGTATAAAACCTGCTTCCTTAGTACATTTTTGTTCATAGTAGACATAGACTTACATCTAATTATAATTATAAACATCATTTTATGTTCTGAGTGATCAATTTCTTTTTAGCTGGTTTAAGTATAAAACCTGCTTCCTTAGTACATTTTTGTTCATAGTAGACATAGTCTTACATGTAATTATAATTATAAACATCATTTTATTTTCTGAATGATCAATTTCGTTTTAGCTGGATTAAGTATAAAACCTGCTTCCTTAGTACATTTTTGTTCATAGTAGACATAGATTTACATGTAATTATAATTATAAACATCATTTTATTTTCTGAGTGATCAATTTCGTTTTAGCTGGTTTAAGTATAAAACCTGCTTCCTTAGTACATTTTTGTTCATAGTAGACATAGACTTACATGTAATTATAATTATAAACATCATTTTATTTTCTGATTGATCAATTTCTTTTTAGCTGGTTTAAGTATAAAACCTACTTCCTTAGTACATTTTTGTTCATAGTAGACATAGACTTACATGTAATTATAATTATAAACATCATTTTATTTGCGAGTGATCAATTTCTTTTTAGCTGGTTTAAGTATAAAACCTGCTTCCTTAGTACATTTTTGTTCATAGTAGACATAGACTTACATGTAATTATAATTATAAACGTCATTTTATTTGCGAGTGATCAATTTCTTTTTAGCTGGTTTAAGTATAAAACCTGCTTCCTTAGTACATTTTTGTTCATAGTAAACATAGACTTACATGTAATTATAATTATAAACATCATTTTATTTTCTGAGTGATCAATTTCGTTTTAGCTGGTTTAAGTATAAAATCTGCTTCCTTAGTACATTTTTGTTCATAGTAGACATAGACTTACATGTAATTATAATTATAAACATCATTTTATTTTCTGAGTGATCAATTTCGTTTTAGCTGGTTTAAGTATAAAACCTGCTTCCTTAGTACATTTTTGTTCATAGTAGATATAGACTTACACGTAATTATAATTATAAACATCATTTTATTTTCTGAGTGATCAATTTCGTTTTAGCTGGTTTAAGTATAAAACCTGCTTCCTTAGTACATTTTTGTTCATAGTAGACATAGACTTACACGTAATTATAATTATAAACATCATTTTATTTTCTGAGTGATCAATTTCGTTTTAGCTGGTTTAAGTATAAAACCTGCTTCCTTAGTACATTTTTGTTCATAGTAGACATAGACTTACATGTAATTATAATTATAAACATCATTTTATTTTCTGAGTGATCAATTTCTTTTTAGCTGGTTTAAGTATAAAACCTGCTTCCTTAGTACATTTTTGTTCATAGTAGACATAGACTTACATGTAATTATAATTATAAACATCATTTTATTTTCTGAGTGATCAATTTCTTTTTAGCTGGTTTAAGTATAAAACCTGCTTCCTTAGTACATTTTTGTTCATAGTAGACATAGATTTACATGTAATTATAATTATAAACATCATTTTATTTTCTGAGTGATCAATTTCTTTTTAGCTGGTTTAAGTATAAAACCTGCTTCCTTAGTACATTTTTGTTCATAGTAAACATAGACTTACATGTAATTATAATTATAAACATCATTTTATTTTCTGAGTGATCAATTTCTTTTTAGCTGGTTTAAGTATAAAACCTGCTTCCTTAGTACATTTTTGTTCATAGTAGACATAGACTTACATGTAATTATAATTATAAACATCATTTTATTTTCTGAGTGATCAATTTCTTTTTAGCTGGTTTAAGTATAAAACCTGCTTCCTTAGTACATTTTTGTTCATAGTAGACATAGACTTACATGTAATTATAATTATAAACATCATTTTATTTTCTGAGTGATCAATTTCTTTTTAGCTGGTTTAAGTATAAAACCTGCTTCCTTAGTACATTTTTGTTCATAGTAGACATAGACTTACATGTAATTATAATTATAAACATCATTTTATTTTCTGAGTGATCAATTTCTTTTTAGCTGGTTTAAGTATAAAACCTGCTTCCTTAGTACATTTTTGTTCATAGTAGACATAGACTTACATGTAATTATAATTATAAACATCATTTTATTTTCTGAGTGATCAATTTCTTTTTAGCTGGTTTAAGTATAAAACCTGCTTCCTTAGTACATTTTTGTTCATAGTAGACATAGACTTACATCTAATTATAATTATAAACATCATTTTATGTTCTGAGTGATCAATTTCTTTTTAGCTGGTTTAAGTATAAAACCTGCTTCCTTAGTACATTTTTGTTCATAGTAGACATAGTCTTACATGTAATTATAATTATAAACATCATTTTATTTTCTGAATGATCAATTTCGTTTTAGCTGGATTAAGTATAAAACCTGCTTCCTTAGTACATTTTTGTTCATAGTAGACATAGATTTACATGTAATTATAATTATAAACATCATTTTATTTTCTGAGTGATCAATTTCGTTTTAGCTGGTTTAAGTATAAAACCTGCTTCCTTAGTACATTTTTGTTCATAGTAGACATAGACTTACATGTAATTATAATTATAAACATCATTTTATTTTCTGATTGATCAATTTCTTTTTAGCTGGTTTAAGTATAAAACCTACTTCCTTAGTACATTTTTGTTCATAGTAGACATAGACTTACATGTAATTATAATTATAAACATCATTTTATTTGCGAGTGATCAATTTCTTTTTAGCTGGTTTAAGTATAAAACCTGCTTCCTTAGTACATTTTTGTTCATAGTAGACATAGACTTACATGTAATTATAATTATAAACGTCATTTTATTTGCGAGTGATCAATTTCTTTTTAGCTGGTTTAAGTATAAAACCTGCTTCCTTAGTACATTTTTGTTCATAGTAAACATAGACTTACATGTAATTATAATTATAAACATCATTTTATTTTCTGAGTGATCAATTTCGTTTTAGCTGGTTTAAGTATAAAATCTGCTTCCTTAGTACATTTTTGTTCATAGTAGACATAGACTTACATGTAATTATAATTATAAACATCATTTTATTTTCTGAGTGATCAATTTCGTTTTAGCTGGTTTAAGTATAAAACCTGCTTCCTTAGTACATTTTTGTTCATAGTAGATATAGACTTACACGTAATTATAATTATAAACATCATTTTATTTTCTGAGTGATCAATTTCGTTTTAGCTGGTTTAAGTATAAAACCTGCTTCCTTAGTACATTTTTGTTCATAGTAGACATAGACTTACACGTAATTATAATTATAAACATCATTTTATTTTCTGAGTGATCAATTTCGTTTTAGCTGGTTTAAGTATAAAACCTGCTTCCTTAGTACATTTTTGTTCATAGTAGACATAGACTTACATGTAATTATAATTATAAACATCATTTTATTTTCTGAGTGATCAATTTCTTTTTAGCTGGTTTAAGTATAAAACCTGCTTCCTTAGTACATTTTTGTTCATAGTAGACATAGACTTACATGTAATTATAATTATAAACATCATTTTATTTTCTGAGTGATCAATTTCTTTTTAGCTGGTTTAAGTATAAAACCTGCTTCCTTAGTACATTTTTGTTCATAGTAGACATAGACTTACATGTAATTATAATTATAAACATCATTTTATTTTCTGAGTGATCAATTTCTTTTTAGCTGGTTTAAGTATAAAACCTGCTTCCTTAGTACATTTTTGTTCATAGTAGACATAGACTTACATGTAATTATAATTATAAACATCATTTTATTTTCTGAGTGATCAATTTCTTTTTAGCTGGTTTAAGTATAAAACCTGCTTCCTTAGTACATTTTTGTTCATAGTAGACATAGACTTACATGTAATTATAATTATAAACATCATTTTATTTTCTGAGTGATCAATTTCTTTTTAGCTGGTTTAAGTATAAAACCTGCTTCCTTAGTACATTTTTGTTCATAGTAGACATAGACTTACATCTAATTATAATTATAAACATCATTTTATGTTCTGAGTGATCAATTTCTTTTTAGCTGGTTTAAGTATAAAACCTGCTTCCTTAGTACATTTTTGTTCATAGTAGACATAGTCTTACATGTAATTATAATTATAAACATCATTTTATTTTCTGAATGATCAATTTCGTTTTAGCTGGATTAAGTATAAAACCTGCTTCCTTAGTACATTTTTGTTCATAGTAGACATAGATTTACATGTAATTATAATTATAAACATCATTTTATTTTCTGAGTGATCAATTTCGTTTTAGCTGGTTTAAGTATAAAACCTGCTTCCTTAGTACATTTTTGTTCATAGTAGACATAGACTTACATGTAATTATAATTATAAACATCATTTTATTTTCTGATTGATCAATTTCTTTTTAGCTGGTTTAAGTATAAAACCTACTTCCTTAGTACATTTTTGTTCATAGTAGACATAGACTTACATGTAATTATAATTATAAACATCATTTTATTTGCGAGTGATCAATTTCTTTTTAGCTGGTTTAAGTATAAAACCTGCTTCCTTAGTACATTTTTGTTCATAGTAGACATAGACTTACATGTAATTATAATTATAAACGTCATTTTATTTGCGAGTGATCAATTTCTTTTTAGCTGGTTTAAGTATAAAACCTGCTTCCTTAGTACATTTTTGTTCATAGTAAACATAGACTTACATGTAATTATAATTATAAACATCATTTTATTTTCTGAGTGATCAATTTCGTTTTAGCTGGTTTAAGTATAAAATCTGCTTCCTTAGTACATTTTTGTTCATAGTAGACATAGACTTACATGTAATTATAATTATAAACATCATTTTATTTTCTGAGTGATCAATTTCGTTTTAGCTGGTTTAAGTATAAAACCTGCTTCCTTAGTACATTTTTGTTCATAGTAGATATAGACTTACACGTAATTATAATTATAAACATCATTTTATTTTCTGAGTGATCAATTTCGTTTTAGCTGGTTTAAGTATAAAACCTGCTTCCTTAGTACATTTTTGTTCATAGTAGACATAGACTTACACGTAATTATAATTATAAACATCATTTTATTTTCTGAGTGATCAATTTCGTTTTAGCTGGTTTAAGTATAAAACCTGCTTCCTTAGTACATTTTTGTTCATAGTAGACATAGACTTACATGTAATTATAATTATAAACATCATTTTATTTTCTGAGTGATCAATTTCTTTTTAGCTGGTTTAAGTATAAAACCTGCTTCCTTAGTACATTTTTGTTCATAGTAGACATAGACTTACATGTAATTATAATTATAAACATCATTTTATTTTCTGAGTGATCAATTTCTTTTTAGCTGGTTTAAGTATAAAACCTGCTTCCTTAGTACATTTTTGTTCATAGTAGACATAGATTTACATGTAATTATAATTATAAACATCATTTTATTTTCTGAGTGATCAATTTCTTTTTAGCTGGTTTAAGTATAAAACCTGCTTCCTTAGTACATTTTTGTTCATAGTAAACATAGACTTACATGTAATTATAATTATAAACATCATTTTATTTTCTGAGTGATCAATTTCTTTTTAGCTGGTTTAAGTATAAAACCTGCTTCCTTAGTACATTTTTGTTCATAGTAGACATAGACTTACATGTAATTATAATTATAAACATCATTTTATTTTCTGAGTGATCAATTTCTTTTTAGCTGGTTTAAGTATAAAACCTGCTTCCTTAGTACATTTTTGTTCATAGTAGACATAGACTTACATGTAATTATAATTATAAACATCATTTTATTTTCTGAGTGATCAATTTCTTTTTAGCTGGTTTAAGTATAAAACCTGCTTCCTTAGTACATTTTTGTTCATAGTAGACATAGACTTACATGTAATTATAATTATAAACATCATTTTATTTTCTGAGTGATCAATTTCTTTTTAGCTGGTTTAAGTATAAAACCTGCTTCCTTAGTACATTTTTGTTCATAGTAGACATAGACTTACATGTAATTATAATTATAAACATCATTTTATTTTCTGAGTGATCAATTTCTTTTTAGCTGGTTTAAGTATAAAACCTGCTTCCTTAGTACATTTTTGTTCATAGTAGACATAGACTTACATCTAATTATAATTATAAACATCATTTTATGTTCTGAGTGATCAATTTCTTTTTAGCTGGTTTAAGTATAAAACCTGCTTCCTTAGTACATTTTTGTTCATAGTAGACATAGTCTTACATGTAATTATAATTATAAACATCATTTTATTTTCTGAATGATCAATTTCGTTTTAGCTGGATTAAGTATAAAACCTGCTTCCTTAGTACATTTTTGTTCATAGTAGACATAGACTTACATGTAATTATAATTATAAACGTCATTTTATTTGCGAGTGATCAATTTCTTTTTAGCTGGTTTAAGTATAAAACCTGCTTCCTTAGTACATTTTTGTTCATAGTAAACATAGACTTACATGTAATTATAATTATAAACATCATTTTATTTTCTGAGTGATCAATTTCGTTTTAGCTGGTTTAAGTATAAAATCTGCTTCCTTAGTACATTTTTGTTCATAGTAGACATAGACTTACATGTAATTATAATTATAAACATCATTTTATTTTCTGAGTGATCAATTTCGTTTTAGCTGGTTTAAGTATAAAACCTGCTTCCTTAGTACATTTTTGTTCATAGTAGATATAGACTTACACGTAATTATAATTATAAACATCATTTTATTTTCTGAGTGATCAATTTCGTTTTAGCTGGTTTAAGTATAAAACCTGCTTCCTTAGTACATTTTTGTTCATAGTAGACATAGACTTACACGTAATTATAATTATAAACATCATTTTATTTTCTGAGTGATCAATTTCGTTTTAGCTGGTTTAAGTATAAAACCTGCTTCCTTAGTACATTTTTGTTCATAGTAGACATAGACTTACATGTAATTATAATTATAAACATCATTTTATTTTCTGAGTGATCAATTTCTTTTTAGCTGGTTTAAGTATAAAACCTGCTTCCTTAGTACATTTTTGTTCATAGTAGACATAGACTTACATGTAATTATAATTATAAACATCATTTTATTTTCTGAGTGATCAATTTCTTTTTAGCTGGTTTAAGTATAAAACCTGCTTCCTTAGTACATTTTTGTTCATAGTAGACATAGATTTACATGTAATTATAATTATAAACATCATTTTATTTTCTGAGTGATCAATTTCTTTTTAGCTGGTTTAAGTATAAAACCTGCTTCCTTAGTACATTTTTGTTCATAGTAAACATAGACTTACATGTAATTATAATTATAAACATCATTTTATTTTCTGAGTGATCAATTTCTTTTTAGCTGGTTTAAGTATAAAACCTGCTTCCTTAGTACATTTTTGTTCATAGTAGACATAGACTTACATGTAATTATAATTATAAACATCATTTTATTTTCTGAGTGATCAATTTCTTTTTAGCTGGTTTAAGTATAAAACCTGCTTCCTTAGTACATTTTTGTTCATAGTAGACATAGACTTACATGTAATTATAATTATAAACATCATTTTACTTTCTGAGTGATCAATTTCTTTTTAGCTGGTTTAAGTATAAAACCTGCTTCCTTAGTACATTTTTGTTCATAGTAGACATAGACTTACATGTAATTATAATTATAAACATCATTTTATTTTCTGAGTGATCAATTTCTTTTTAGCTGGTTTAAGTATAAAACCTGCTTCCTTAGTACATTTTTGTTCATAGTAGACATAGACTTACATGTAATTATAATTATAAACATCATTTTATTTTCTGAGTGATCAATTTCTTTTTAGCTGGTTTAAGTATAAAACCTGCTTCCTTAGTACATTTTTGTTCATAGTAGACATAGACTTACATCTAATTATAATTATAAACATCATTTTATGTTCTGAGTGATCAATTTCTTTTTAGCTGGTATAAGTATAAAACCTGCTTCCTTAGTACATTTTTGTTCATAGTAGACATAGTCTTACATGTAATTATAATTATAAACATCATTTTATTTTCTGAATGATCAATTTCGTTTTAGCTGGATTAAGTATAAAACCTGCTTCCTTAGTACATTTTTGTTCATAGTAGACATAGATTTACATGTAATTATAATTATAAACATCATTTTATTTTCTGAGTGATCAATTTCGTTTTAGCTGGTTTAAGTATAAAACCTGCTTCCTTAGTACATTTTTGTTCATAGTAGACATAGACTTACATGTAATTATAATTATAAACATCATTTTATTTTCTGATTGATCAATTTCTTTTTAGCTGGTTTAAGTATAAAACCTACTTCCTTAGTACATTTTTGTTCATAGTAGACATAGACTTACATGTAATTATAATTATAAACATCATTTTATTTGCGAGTGATCAATTTCTTTTTAGCTGGTTTAAGTATAAAACCTGCTTCCTTAGTACATTTTTGTTCATAGTAGACATAGACTTACATGTAATTATAATTATAAACGTCATTTTATTTGCGAGTGATCAATTTCTTTTTAGCTGGTTTAAGTATAAAACCTGCTTCCTTAGTACATTTTTGTTCATAGTAAACATAGACTTACATGTAATTATAATTATAAACATCATTTTATTTTCTGAGTGATCAATTTCGTTTTAGCTGGTTTAAGTATAAAATCTGCTTCCTTAGTACATTTTTGTTCATAGTAGACATAGACTTACATGTAATTATAATTATAAACATCATTTTATTTTCTGAGTGATCAATTTCGTTTTAGCTGGTTTAAGTATAAAACCTGCTTCCTTAGTACATTTTTGTTCATAGTAGATATAGACTTACACGTAATTATAATTATAAACATCATTTTATTTTCTGAGTGATCAATTTCGTTTTAGCTGGTTTAAGTATAAAACCTGCTTCCTTAGTACATTTTTGTTCATAGTAGACATAGACTTACACGTAATTATAATTATAAACATCATTTTATTTTCTGAGTGATCAATTTCGTTTTAGCTGGTTTAAGTATAAAACCCGCTTCCTTAGTACATTTTTGTTCATAGTAGACATAGTCTTACATGTAATTATAATTATAAACATCATTTTATTTTCTGAGTGATCAATTTCTTTTTAGCTGGTTTAAGTATAAAACCTGCTTCCTTAGTACATTTTTGTTCATAGTAGACATAGACTTACATGTAATTATAATTATAAACGTCATTTTATTTGCGAGTGATCAATTTCTTTTTAGCTGGTTTAAGTATAAAACCTGCTTCCTTAGTACATTTTTGTTCATCGTAAACATAGACTTACATGTAATTATAATTATAAACATCATTTTATTTTCTGAGTGATCAATTTCTTTTTAGCTGGTTTAAGTATAAAACCTGCTTCCTTAGTACATTTTTGTTCATGGTACACATAGACTTACATGTAATTATAATTATAAACATCATTTTATTTTCTGAGTGATCAATTTCTTTTTAGCTGGTTTAAGTATAAAACCTGCTTCCTTAGTACATTTTTGTTCATGGTAGACATAGACTTACATGTAATTATAATTATAAACATCATTTTATTTTCTGAGTGATCAATTTCTTTTTAGCTGGTTTAAGTATAAAACCTGCTTCCTTAGTACATTTTTGTTCATGGTAGACATAGACTTACATGTAATTATAATTATAAACATCATTTTATTTTCTGAGTGATCAATTTCTTTTTAGCTGGTTTAAGTATAAAACCTGCTTCCTTAGTACATTTTTGTTCATGGTAGACATAGACTTACATGTAATTATAATTATAAACATCATTTTATTTTCTGAGTGATCAATTTCTTTTTAGCTGGTTTAAGTATAAAACCTGCTTCCTTAGTACATTTTTGTTCATAGTAGACATAGACTTACATGTAATTATAATTATAAACATCATTTTATTTTCTGAGTGATCAATTTCTTTTTATCTGGTTTAAGTATAAAACCTGCTTCCTTAGTACATTTTTGTTCATAGTAGACATAGACTTACATGTAATTATAATTATAAACATCATTTTATTTTCTGAGTGATCAATTTCTTTTTAGCTGGTTTAAGTATAAAACCTGCTTCCTTAGTACATTTTTGTTCATAGTAGAAATAAACTTACATGTAATTATAATTATAAACATCATTTTATTTTCTGAGTGATCAATTTCGTTTTAGCTGGTTTAAGTATAAAACCTGCTTCCTTAGTACATTTTTGTTCATAGTAGACATAGACTTACATGTAATTATAATTATAAACATCATTTTATTTTCTGAGTGATCAATTTCTTTTTAGTTGGTTTAAGTATAAAACCTGCTTCCTTAGTACATTTTTGTTCATAGTAGACATAGACTTACATGTAATTATAATTATAAACATCATTTTATTTTCTGAGTGATCAATTTCTTTTTAGCTGGTTTAAGTATAAAACCTTCTTCCTTAGTACATTTTTGTTCATAGTAGACATAGACTTACATGTAATTATAATTATAAACATCATTTTATTTTCTGAGTGATCAATTTCTTTTTAGCTGGTTTAAGTATAAAACCTGCTTCCTTAGTACATTTTTGTTCATAGTAGACATAGACTTACATGTAATTATAATTATAAACATCATTTTATTTTCTGAGTGATCAATTTCTTTTTAGCTGGTTTAAGTATAAAACCTGCTTCCTTAGTACATTTTTGTTCATAGTAGACATAGACTTACATGTAATTATAATTATAAACATCATTTTATTTTCTGAGTGATCAATTTCTTTTTAGTTGGTTTAAGTATAAAACCTGCTTCCTTAGTACATTTTTGTTCATAGTAGACATAGACTTACATGTAATTATAATTATAAACATCATTTTATTTTCTGAGTGATCAATTTCTTTTTAGCTGGTTTAAGTATAAAACCTTCTTCCTTAGTACATTTTTGTTCATAGTAGACATAGACTTACATGTAATTATAATTATAAACATCATTTTATTTTCTGAGTGATCAATTTCTTTTTAGCTGGTTTAAGTATAAAACCTGCTTCCTTAGTACATTTTTGTTCATAGTAGACATAGACTTACATGTAATTATAATTATAAACATCATTTTATTTTCTGAGTGATCAATTTCGTTTTAGATGGTTTAAGTATAAAACCTGCTTCCTTAGTACATTTTTGTTCATAGTAGACATAGACTTACATGTAATTATAATTATAAACATCATTTTATTTTCTGAGTGATCAATTTCTTTTTAGCTGGTTTAAGTATAAATCCTACTTCCTTAGTACATTTTTGTTCATAGTAGACATAGACTTACATGTAATTATAATTATAAACATCATTTTATTTTCTGAGTGATCAATTTCTTTTTAGTTGGTTTAAGTATAAAACCTGCTTCCTTAGTACATTTTTGTTCATAGTAGACATAGACTTACATGTAATTATAATTATAAACATCATTTTATTTTCTGAGTGATCAATTTCTTTTTAGTTGGTTTAAGTATAAAACCTTCTTCCTTAGTACATTTTTGTTCATAGTAAACATAGACTTACATGTAATTATAATTATAAACATCATTTTACTTTCTGAGTGATCAATTTCGTTTTAGCTGGTTTAAGTATAAAACCTGCTTCCTTAGTACATTTTTGTTCATAGTAGACATAGACTTACATGTAATTATAATTATAAACATCATTTTATTTTCTGAGTGATCAATTTCGTTTTAGCTGGTTTAAGTATAAAACCTGCTTCCTTAGTACATTTTTGTTCATAGTAGACATAGACTTACATGTAATTATAATTATAAACATCATTTTATTTTCTGAGTGATCAATTTCTTTTTAGTTGGTTTAAGTATAAAACCTGCTTCCTTAGTACATTTTTGTTCATAGTAAACATAGACTTACATGTAATTATAATTATAAACATCATTTTATTTTCTGAGTGATCAATTTCGTTTTAGCTGGTTTAAGTATAAAACCTGCTTCCTTAGTACATTTTTGTTCATAGTAGACATAGACTTACATGTAATTATAATTATAAACATCATTTTATTTTCTGAGTGATCAATTTCGTTTTAGCTGGTTTAAGTATAAAACCTGCTTCCTTAGTACATTTTTGTTCATAGTAGACATAGACTTACATGTAATTATAATTATAAACATCATTTTATTTTCTGAGTGATCAATTTCTTTTTAGTTGGTTTAAGTATAAAACCTGCTTCCTTAGTACATTTTTGTTCATAGTAAACATAGACTTACATGTAATTATAATTATAAACATCATTTTATTTTCTGAGTGATCAATTTCGTTTTAGCTGGTTTAAGTATAAAACCTGCTTCCTTAGTACATTTTTGTTCATAGTAGACATAGACTTACATGTAATTATAATTATAAACATCATTTTATTTTCTGAGTGATCAATTTCGTTTTAGCTGGTTTAAGTATAAAACCTGCTTCCTTAGTACATTTTTGTTCATAGTAGACATAGACTTACATGTAATTATAATTATAAACATCATTTTATTTTCTGAGTGATCAATTTCTTTTTAGTTGGTTTAAGTATAAAACCTGCTTCCTTAGTACATTTTTGTTCATAGTAGACATAGACTTACATGTAATTATAATTATAAACATCATTTTATTTTCTGAGTGATCAATTTCTTTTTAGCTGGTTTAAGTATAAAACCTTCTTCCTTAGTACATTTTTGTTCATAGTAGACATAGACTTACATGTAATTATAATTATAAACATCATTTTATTTTCTGAGTGATCAATTTCTTTTTAGCTGGTTTAAGTATAAAACCTGCTTCCTTAGTACATTTTTGTTCATAGTAGACATAGACTTACATGTAATTATAATTATAAACATCATTTTATTTTCTGAGTGATCAATTTCGTTTTAGCTGGTTTAAGTATAAAACCTGCTTCCTTAGTACATTTTTGTTCATAGTAGACATAGACTTACATATAATTATAATTATAAACATCATTTGATTTTCTGAGTGATCAATTTCTTTTTAGCTGTTTTAAGTATAAAACCTGCTTCCTTAGTACATTTTTGTTCATAGTAGACATAGACTTACATGTAATTATAATTATAAACATCATTTTATTTTCTGAGTGATCAATTTCTTTTTAGCTGGTTTAATTATAAAACCTGCTTCCTTAGTACATTTTTGTTCATAGTAGACATAGACTTACATGTAATTATAATTATAAACATCATTTTATTTTCTGAGTGATCAATTTCGTTTTAGCTGGTTTAAGTATAAAACCTGCTTCCTTAGTACATTTTTGTTCATAGTAGACATAGACTTACATGTAATTATAATTATAAACATCATTTTATTTTCTGAGTGATCAATTTCTTTTTAGCTGGTTTAAGTATAAAACCTGCTTCCTTAGTACATTTTTGTTCATAGTAGACATAGACTTACATGTAATTATAATTATAGACATCATTTTATTTTCTGAGTGATCAATTTCTTTTTAGCTGGTTTAAGTATAAAACCTGCTTCCTTAGTACATTTTTGTTCATAGTAGACATAGATTTACATGTAATTATAATTATAAACATCATTTTATTTTCTGAGTGATCAATTTCTTTTTAGCTGGTTTAAGTATAAAACCTGCTTCCTTAGTACATTTTTGTTCATAGTAGACATAGACTTACATGTAATTATAATTATAAACATCATTTTATTTTCTGAGTGATCAATTTCTTTTTAGCTGGTTTAAGTATAAAACCTGCTTCCTTAGTACATTTTTGTTCATAGTAGACATAGACTTACATGTAATTATAATTATAAACATCATTTTATTTTCTGAGTGATCAATTTCGTTTTAGCTGGTTTAAGTATAAAACCTGCTTCCTTAGTACATTTTTGTTCATAGTAGACATAGACTTACATGTAATTATAATTATAAACATCATTTTATTTTCTGAGTGATCAATTTCTTTTTAGCTGGTTTAAGTATAAAACCTACTTCCTTAGTACATTTTTGTTCATAGTAGACATAGACTTACATGTAATTATAATTATAAACATCATTTTATTTGCGAGTGATCAATTACTTTTTTGCTGGTTTAAGTATAAAACCTGCTTCCTTAGTACATTTTTGTTCATAGTAGACATAGACTTACATGTAATTATAATTATAAACATCATTTTATTTTCTGAGTGATCAATTTCGTTTTAGCTGGTTTAAGTATAAAACCTGCTTCCTTAGTACATTTTTGTTCATAGTAGACATAGACTTACATGTAATTATAATTATAAACATCATTTTATTTTCTGAGTGATCAATTTCTTTTTAGCTGGTTTAAGTATAAAACCTGCTTCCTTAGTACATTTTTGTTCATAGTAGACATAGACTTACATGTAATTATAATTATAAACATCATTTTATTTTCTGAGTGATCAATTTCTTTTTAGCTGGTTTAAGTATAAAACCTGCTTCCTTAGTACATTTTTGTTCATAGTAGACATAGACTTACATGTAATTATAATTATAAACATCATTTTATTTTCTGAGTGATCAATTTCTTTTTAGCTGGTTTAAGTATAAAACCTGCTTCCTTAGTACATTTTTGTTCATAGTAGACATAGACTTACATGTAATTATAATTATAAACATCATTTTATTTTCTGAGTGATCAATTTCTTTTTAGCTGGTTTAAGTATAAAACCTGCTTCCTTAGTACATTTTTGTTCATAGTAGACATAGACTTACATGTAATTATAATTATAAACATAATTTTATTTTCTGAGTGATCAATTTCTTTTTAGCTGGTTTAAGTATAAAACCTGCTTCCTTAGTACATTTTTGTTCATAGTAGACATAGACTTACATGTAATTATAATTATAATCATCATTTTATTTTCTGAGTGATCAATTTCGTTTTAGCTGGTTTAAGTATAAAACCTGCTTCCTTAGTACATTTTTGTTCATAGTAGACATAGACTTACATGTAATTATAATTATAAACATCATTTTATTTTCTGAGTGATCAATTTCTTTTTAGCTGGTTTAAGTATAAAACCTACTTCCTTAGTACATTTTTGTTCATAGTAGACATAGACTTACATGTAATTATAATTATAAACATCATTTTATTTGCGAGTGATCAATTACTTTTTTGCTGGTTTAAGTATAAAACCTGCTTCCTTAGTACATTTTTGTTCATAGTAGACATAGACTTACATGTAATTATAATTATAAACATCATTTTATTTTCTGAGTGATCAATTTCGTTTTAGCTGGTTTAAGTATAAAACCTGCTTCCTTAGTACATTTTTGTTCATAGTAGACATAGACTTACATGTAATTATAATTATAAACATCATTTTATTTGCGAGTGATCAATTTCTTTTTAGCTGGTTTAAGTATAAAACCTGCTTCCTTAGTACATTTTTGTTCATAGTAGACATAGACTTACATGTAATTATAATTATAAACATCATTTTATTTTCTGAGTGATCAATTTCTTTTTAGCTGGTTTAAGTATAAATCCTGCTTCCTTAGTACATTTTTGTTAATAGTAGACATAGACTTACATGTAATTATAAAAATCATTCTATTTTCTGTGCGATCAATTTGTTTTTAGCAGATATAAGTAAGCTACATAACATATTTTGTTATTTATTTATAGTGATAACAGAAGATATTGAAATTATAGATGGATAGGAAAATATTTACTAGATTTATTTAAGGTTTTATGGGTTAAAAATGTTATGTAAATGTTTTATGTCAGAAACATATTTGGAAAATTAATGACAAATTGGTAAATTCCTATTGTGAGATGCATTTCGTCATTAGGACATTATTGGACTATGTTGATATTTCCGTTGATATCAGTACAGATTCGAAGAAGGGGAGCTGATGCTGAAATTTAAAATTTTGTAATATATATATTTTTTTAGATGTGCTTGTGTATATAGTATAACCAATCTCATTTCGTTTCTTTTTGTTTAAGTTTGTATTACTTTTGTTATTAAATGATTATATGTATTCTGGATTAATGGATAGCGGCTCGTTTTGAGTTCGAATTACAGTAGGAACCATTACATGGTATGAATCCTATTTTTCTACCCCAGCCCCCACTAGCTATGAGGTAAATAGCAGGACAGACTGTGTTCTATAGTCTTGTATCGTAACCGGTCTATGAGAAAGTAACACTGAATTCAAAACTGTATGTAGCCCTGGCGTAGCACATACTATACAGTTCGGATTGGCTCGATGATCCCGACTGAGACCGAATTATGTTGATAATAGAAGATCTGCCAAGAAAGGTGAAACATTGTAAGCACCGAGAGGAAGATTTCCTGTGATGATCTAGCGATTAAAGCACTTTCTATACACTTTCATTTTAGTAAGTTGCTTCCTCCTTTAATTAAAGTAACAGTTTTTGAAATCGAAACAATAGACAGAAGCATTGCGGCAAGCGACTAAAGTGTTACATGTGATGTTTTGTAAAATATTCATTTTGTGTTCATATAACTAATTTCCTCAATAATTCTCCTAATTGGAGAGACGTGTTCCAATTTCAGTCGAGTTTGTTATATTCAATTATGCGCAAATACTCTTGGGAAAGTTATGAATACACGTTTTCTCCTCAGTTAATTAGTAGGATTTGTATCAGTAAATAGTTATTTTAAAATATCTAATAATAATTATCTAAAAATATTTTCTGGGTATAAATAACCTACAGATTCTTTCTGGTTATTATTACAGGTGATAGAGAAATTTAATCCGTCAAGTTTAAGCTAATTATTATTATTTTGTTTCGCAATAATTAAATATTTTATTGTTTTAGAATTGAACTGGAATTGAAAAGAATTTATCAAATCGTAACATATTTTTTTACAATTATTTCTAATAAATATATTTCAGAAAGATTATCGCATATAATCAATAAATTGTCTTAAGTCTTATAAATGCAAAATTATTCTATGTGAAATTATCATTGGTCTTTCAAAAAAGATTTTTGATCTTTTGTAAAGGCTTCTTGTGGATGTTAAGATAAATGTTTTAAGTCTAAATATGATTTGTTGCAGAATTGGCATGACACTTAAACAACTATATGAATATTTACAATTTGAAATTCATTTATATTATCAATATCATTGGTACAATTATGCCAGAACTATTTAAATCAATAAAATGAAACGATGTAATGGGTTTTTAAGCATAACATTAAGACATCGTTGGCGTTATTTTAGAATTTCTACAATGTATTATATATAAACTTCATGTTTGTCAAATAACTAAAACATTGTAAGATCTAAGGGATCAATTTTCTTGTGAATTGCTTTCAAGTTTGCATTGTCTAATGACGCCGCGGATAATTTCGTCATTCACGTGTTGAAATCTATCTGAAAGAAAAATAAATTAAGACTATTTTTAAATGCCAAATTTCTTAGATATCAGGTGTATATAGAAGCAGAAATCCGGATAGAATGAAGTACTTAATAAAGAAAGTAGGATAACTCAAAATATTAAAAAATTATTATGACTCTCTTGCGAGCAAAAGAGGAAACAGTATAGTGATTTCGCAAACGTAGCATAATTTTGGCACAAGCCCGAAAGTATGGGACACCCAGGGAGGCTCAAACTCACTACTCAGTGGTAATTGTCCTGACGAGACAAGTTTGCTAAGCATCACAACACGTGAAAGTGTCCAATAATTTTCTAAGCATAGCCTAGATGCAGCACAAGGCCGACATTATCGAGCATCTATTGAAACCCGAACTCACTGTTTAGCTGTAATTGCTATAGCGAGACTAACTATTACATCATATTGAAGTGGTCGTAAGTGATTCTCTAAGCGAAGCTTAGCAGTGGCACAATGCCGAAAGTGTGGAGTACCCAGTAAGGATCGAACTCATTATTCAGTTCTAAGTGATATAGCGAGGCAAACTATTACACCACGTCGGAGTACAAAGAGGAGGTAATATAAGCAGATTCTTTTAATTTTATTGTGACTCGATTCCAGTGTCAATTTCAATGCGCAAATTTAGAGTATTTTAAATGATATTTGGTAGACATCCTTAGACATTTTATTACGGGTGGTGAATAGAATTAAACTTGAATATTTCTATGGATTATAATTCCTAAATTTTACTCTTAGGTTAATGGTAATATTAGCCGTTTCCTTATAAGGAAGCATTCAGCTTTCATTCACCGAGGAGCAATTACTACCCTCGGTTGAGATTTATAAAACCCTTCACTTAAATCAATATTTTCATCAAAATATTTTTCTCGGGTCAAGTCGCTTTTATTACTCTTTCCAGTATTGACGGGCGTTTCTTTTGTAACTTCTTGTGTGAATTAGTGTGGAACGAAAGCATTATGATTCAGTTATTATTTTCTCTGTGATATCCATTTTATTTGTTGTTGCTGTTGAAACTCCACTAGAGATTTGGTTTCTGTTATTTGGTAGCATATTGTTTGTGATTCTATCGCACCAATACACAAGACCCACACGTTTAACTGATTTAAATCCATTTTTATACATTTATTCGAGAAAGAGGTTGTATACACTTGACAGTTTATATATTTCTGAACTGATTTAGCATCATACCTGACGCAAAATCAGTTCATCCATACGAAAGTCTTGATCAGACGAAGTTATTTAAGTACATGATTTGAGTTTTCAGGTTAACGCTTAGGTTTTGTAGTGACATAAGTTTATGTTTGTGTTTAGGTTTTGTTTTTGTATAAGGCGAAGCTACTTCTAGAGCAGCTTATTCTGTCCAATTGCATTTTATCCTATTGTATATTTGCTAAAACTGGTCTGTATACCAATGTATTTGAAGTTTTTAATATTTTCGAATTCTACATCCTGAATGTTTATTATAGATTTAGTGTATGTGCCATCACTCTTTCATTCCAATTCCAGATCATACTTTCTTTTTTGGAAAAGTTTATCTTGATTCATATTTCTTGGGAGAGTTGGTGGAAATGTTGATTTTTCTGTTCAAGATCATTAACATCTCAGAGCAACAGAAACACCATCACTAGAGGATAGCAACAACTAAAATGGATATCACATGTAACTCGAAGAGGAAATAAGGACAAATTCAAGATGTTCAAATTTCACACCGCTTCAAACACAAAGGTTATGAAGGAAATCCCCATTAAGAGTGACAACAGCTATTGGACATGGGAAACACATTTTTTGTGAAAATTGTTTTAAGGAATTTTTATTAATAACAACTCAGAGCAGTGCTAGCAGCTCGAGTAATGAATGCTAAAGGTTTCCTTATAAGGAAACGGCTAATATTACCATTAACATCAATAAAGACTTTCTCATAAAATATTAAATCAACGTACTATCAATATTTTAACTGTTTTTTTTCACGAAGCCTTTAAGAAAACTAAGCTTATTAAAAAGTAGTTATCTGGATATTTTTGGTTCACTTTCTTTCTAATTTCATATAATATATCTTTTCAGGAAGAAGGCGATCATGGCTCTTCACAACTTCCTCTCATTTGTTGCTCTAAGTAGTTTTTCCGTCCTTCGTTATTGTTGTTCTGTCAACTATTAACACATACTGGTTAAATAGTTTATTCGTTGTTGTTCTCTGTTTCTCATGCATTCCTTATGTCCTCTGAGACATTAATTCTCCAAGCACTCTTTCTATATTACTGTTTACAGACATTTCCGCTGTCTCTTACTAGTTTTCTTGTAGCCTGTGTTCGCCTTTGAATTCCAGCAAAACATCGATATTCGAGGTGTGTCACTTTTATTTTTGTTGGGGAATAATGTTAGATCCTTGTGATTGCTGTATTATACTAAAATATATGCATCGAAAGAAAGGAGATTGTGTTGAGAAAATATTTCTTGTTATCGCAGTAAAACCAAAGATGCTAAAAAATGCATAATTACCATCAAATGGAAAATAAAAAAAAGTTTAAAAAGCTGATTAGTTAGAGTAAGACAGACATTTACGATTTACACACTTAGGAAACTTAATTAATACAAAACTATACCTTCCCAGTCGTATTTAATGAAACTTGTATAAAGGAAGGATTACTGCCCAAATACGCCAATGAAATAGCTTGTCGCCTCTGAGTGTTGACTTCAATATTCACTTTTATATGCCTATTTACATATATATATATATATATATATATATATATATATATATATATATATATATATATATATATATTACCCAAATATATTATCAAAATGATTGACAAAATCAGATTTACTTGAATCATTTTCAAAATAAAACAATGAACGATTCAAGTAACTCTAAGTAAAGAAGGTACATTATTCTACCTAACAATTCTATAACCAGTGAAAATGACAATAATCTATCTATGATTAATATAAAATTTGTTGCACCTATGACAATACGAAACTTAATTAATACAAAACAAAATGGCAACAATTACAAAGCTGAAGAAGTAATTTCCTCTATACTCTGTAATGATTACTACAATGAATACATAGGAGAAGCCTCGAGGAATTAAATAAAATATTCTATGAACTCAAATGTGATCTTTTAGAAAACAGCGTACTCTATGTATTCTTCGTCATAGGTTTGATCATAATTTCAATTTAAAAACTGCTACTTTACTTAAAATACATATCAATTTACTAAGGCTAAAATGTATAGAAAGTGTTTTGATTACTAAACCATTCACATTTAATTTATATCCAAATTAAAATAACAGCAACGTAAAAACTCAAGGGGTAATTTATTCTATAGTATGTAATGATTTCTACAAAGAATACATAGCAGAGACCTCGGGGAATTTAAAAAATTCTATGAACTCAAAAGTGATCATTTACAAAAAAACACACTCTGTATATTTGTTGCCATGAGTGTGATCATAATTTTGATTTTAAAAATGCTACATTACTTAAAAGACAAATGAATTTACTAAGGAAAAAGTGATAAGATTAAACTTTTTACGGTTAATTTGTGTCCAGTTCTTTCAACATCTCCCCTTGTTAGATAATGTGGGATACTTAAAAATCGATAATATTTTATTTTATTTTGCATACGTTCCATCGAGGAAAATAATAAATTGCATTGACTTAAAGATATGAACAAAGCCGAGGAAAATTTCTCGTTCCTATCAAGATGGTCCACAAAAATAAAAAGAAAAGAAAATTCTACTGGCATGTCTTATTTTTAGATTTATGAAAATGCGTCGTTTCGAAAACTTTTTCCCCCACCTCGTAAAGCCCCTTTTAATCTTAAGACCAAAACAGAAATGGATGTTGGAATAAATGAGTAGATTAGAAAATTGATTCAAAATTTACTGGTTTTCAAAACAAAAAGAACACAGACGAAATTGGATTACACAGAAAAATGTTGAATAACCAGGAAGTTTGGCGAAATATAGAAAAATAAAATAAAGAGAATTCTAGAATAAGAGTGAATCGGTTGGAAAATTCAAAAAACACGTGTGAATGATTCACTATCGTATGATATTACAGAAATATTGGCTGAAAAACTGTACATGAATGTTTTATTGTTCGCTAAATGTAACTTACATATCAATAGATAGACTGAGAGAGAAAAATACCAAATACATAGCAATTAAATTAATGTAACATAGAACATTGGCAGGACAGACAAATATCAACGAGGTAAACCAACCATGTTTAACCCTTTGCCTGGCTTTTGCTGATATACAGTGTTTCAAATAATGAAAACGTATAAATCATAAGTTATTTACGCTACTCTCTGTACATCACATGTGATGCACAGGTTTTTATTATGTGAAAACGATATATCAGCACATTCTGTTTTCCAAATAAGCTGATTTGCTTTGGAGTAGTTATAAATCTGAAAATATGCAAGGAATTGTGGTCATATATAATGCACAAAATATTAGATTAGGTATTTTCCTCGGATGTCCTGCTCAATAGTAAACTCTTTTCTTAAGCATCGTTAGATGTATCACTCATTTAATATCATGAATCGTGTGAATTACATATGATGCACGGACGTGGAAATCACATGTCATGTGCATCACAATTAGATGCGCAGGACAGGCAAAGGGTTAATATCAAAATAAAAGCTAGTTTCTATTTTATAATAATCATAATAGAACAGGGAGACATGTGAGTGTAATATTAATATATTCAATTAAAATCGAGCATTTTAAAAATAGGCGAAGGCAGCCACCGAATCATCGTTAAGGTTGAGTTATACCATCATTAAGCACAATGAGTCCTTTTTATGACTACGGCCAACAGTAAGGCCTCTGATCAGGAGGTTTTGAGGAGCATGGAACCACCTCTTAATTGCTGGTGTTCCCATGTCCCCCATGACCCGGGGTGGTAGCACCTGTTAGGCTCTCAGCTATGGGAAAATAGTTAACCCCCAAACTAGGATCAAAACACTATGAATGTGTAAAAATAGGTTTTATTACCAAAAATACTTTTTTTTAAAATTATTACCATTAATACATTTTTGAAAAAAATATTACCAGCTATACATTTTTTGAAAAAAAAAATATTACCACCAAAGAAAAATTATTACCAAAAATAGATTTTTGAAGGAAAAAACTATTACCAGAAATAGATTTTTTGAAGGAAGGAATATTACCAGAAATGAATTTTTGGAAAAAAATATTACCAACAATGAAAATGTCGGCATTAAATGACACATTGAGGTTGATATGACGTAAAACAAACCAAACCAAACCTTTCAAGATGCGGAAATGATAAAAGAGGCATTCGTTGAAGTAGTTGACCCGGTGTTTGGGAACTTTAGAAACAGACTGGAGATAATATCTTCACTCAAAGTTATCAAGAAACTCCGTTACACGGCGCTGTGAAGTACTGACCGAGGATTTGAATCTGCAGCTTTGGAAGGACACCGTAGACTGTGCGTGTTTTTCATTGCTATTGGATGAGTCTACAGACTTAAGGTATACAGCTCATTTGTGAATGTTTATTCGGATGGTGTTTACAGATATAACTGCAAAAGAGGAGCTGTTAACAGTACTACCCATGAAGGAATACACGTGGGGAGAAGGCATTTTTCAGTTCCCATGCTGTCAATCACCACGTCCGCTGTTCTCTCAATGGTTGTATCCTCCAATAGATTTATTGCCAGGTGCATAGAGGATGATGCTTTCCCAGACTTTTTAATTACCAACAAGCATTATGCCCCAAAACTCTTCAAAACCGGCTGTTCCACAGGCATATGGAGAAGGCGGACTGTGACCACTCTGAATTGTTAGTAGACACTGATGTGAGATGGCTTAATAGGGGGGGGATCATACAGTGATTTCGATAGCTCTGTCCGGAGATAAAGTAGTTCCTCCTTGTTGCTAAACGTGCAGAATACAACCGAATGACGATCAGTGGTTACTAGACAGGGCATGTTAACTGATCTGATCAACATGTTGAATGTGCTTAATTTAAAGCTGCACAGGAAAGACATAACCGTGAAAAAAATGATTAGCTTAGTTAAGGCTTTCAAAACATCTGTTTTCAAATCTGCAGCGGCATAATTTGGGAAAATTTCAGAATCTCGCGTCGGAGCTTGCGACCCAACATAAGCCATGTGCGCGATTGATTCAATGTCATTTTCAATATTAGCTGTCAGTTTTAATTTATTGAACCTATTGCAATCACTATTAAAACAGGATTAAAATGTTGTGTCATCAATAGATAGCGAGTCAGAGACTGATGGCATCGGGAAGGTCGTTAATGAAGATAAGAAAAAAGTAGGTCCAAAGATAGAGCCCTGGGCTGAGGCCCGCGTTAAAGAATGTCAAAGGTTCTAGAAGATTGTCCTTTAAACAAGATGTCCATTATACGATTTGTTAAGAAAGATTGGATCAAGTCAAAAAATCCGTCAGATACACCGTAGCCATTGAAGTTTTGTCAGTTTGTTTAGCGGCATATCAACTACTTATGGGTTACTTAATGCCGAAATTTTAATTTTCTTGCGAGAATTAATTATTTCATTTACAAAAAATGTATTGCTGGTAATTATTTCCTTAAAATGCTGGTAATTCTTTTTTCCAAAATCTATACTATAAAAATGTATTTTTATACTTTCATAGTATTTTGATCCCAGTTTGTGGGCTAATGAATTGTCCATAGATGGCGCACTAACAGGTGCTACCACCCTCCATAGCCATTGACCTTGTGATGAACAGGCCAACATGTCAAACCAGTCAAATGTCTTCGAGATCTAAAGCTCCAGCCTGATCTTTGACCTTCTAATCTGAAGTTCAACATACACTTTAAGTAATAACCGTTATCACATCGTTCGTTGACCTTAGATAAATAAAAGGCATATTGTTTGTCTGAAAGGGGACCGAACGAAATGAGATATTTAACTCAGTGGGTATTGATGGCAGCCGAGAGCAATTTACCAAAATGTGATAGAAGATTAATAGGTCTTTAAGTCGAAAGATCAGATGTTTCAATTGAGTTCTTAAAAACAGAGAATACAGAAGAGACTGGAAAGCTATAAAGAGCAAGGTGTTCGTTGTAGTGTTTAGAGAAAGAATAAGATAGTTTAGGAGACAACTGCAGGGATACGATTAAGTCCGCATACCGTTTGAGGATTTAGTTTGGAGATGAAGAAGAAAACATAAATGGTGTTTTACGGATATCACACAATAGCGACTCAGTTTTAGGTGGAAAAATGAAGCAAAGATACTCCTGAGGCCTCGCCAGTGAAAGCATTCTGCTTCATCAGCAACATAATATATATATGTATGTGTGTGTGTGTGTGTGTGTGTGTGTGTGTGTGTGTGTGTGTGTGTGTGTGTAGAGATAGACTAAATGACTTTATATAACCATTAACATCTATACAAGTTATAAGGTATTATAGATTTACATCATTTGTTCGACTTGTAGAATTAAGATAGAACTATATATATATATATATATATATATATATATATATATATATATATATATATATATATATATATATATATATATATATATATACGCACGCAAGCAGACACACACATACACGTCTATTTCATGAGGCATAGATAGAGAGTAAGGTATAAAAATAGATAGAGGGAGAAAAAAGTAACAAACACGTACTTTAAGAAGGTCAAATTACACTTGGTAATTTGCCATAAAGCCTTGTGCAGATCAGCACTGGCCCAAGGCAAGCGTCTCACGTCAAACGTGTTTGCCACACTTAACAAGGCTAATGTCTGTGTAACACTTTATACTCTTTACATTTTTAACCTTTTTCTTTTTACTAATAAGGCTTTCTTTCTTCTATCCCTGTGATCTCTGCTTTTATTCATTCAATCTGATATACATTCAATGAAGGATCATCGTAGCATTGTAGCATTGTGCTAGGAAGGTAATTATTAACCTAAATTCCCAACGAATAGCGGTTTTGGCCTAAGATACATATGCAGATGCTGAGTAAACATTCTTTCGTTTTCTCTCACATTTGCCATTGGGAGTCCGCTTAATTTAATTATAGTTTTTCTGCTATACTTTTGAGGTTTTATTATAAAGGGCAACAAAAATCCTACCATCTGAAATTTATGGGCTTAGTTTCAGCATATAACGGAAAATAAACAATACAGAAAAGAAACAAAAATGACTCGAGGAAAACCCTATAAAAGAAATGATTATTTTTTTTTTAGTTTTCTTTAGTTCTAGTTTAGAAAAGACAGTTAACAAAAGCGAGGTCATTATCTAGGATTCTTTCATGCTGCAAAAGGATTTTCTACTTATTAGTTATTAACACGTGTATTCATGTAATGCTCTCTTTGAGAAAAGAAACATCGCGTTCTTAAAAAAGAGGAAAAATATGGGCGCAAAGTGACCATGAAATTGATACTGATTAAACTAACAACTAGTGTCACGTGCTATATGGAAACATACTTATAAATAAATATTTATTACAAAATAAAATTAAAAAAACAATAATACACGGAGCTTTTTACAAAAATCCTAATTTGAAAACATTTTCAACCTTGAATGACACGCAATACAGTAATTCCCTTCGATATTATAATCAGCTAAAAAAAGAAGTTACGCCGACTAGAAGATATTTAATTTGTCACAAGATTATATTTTTACGAATCAATTACAGAATTTACCGTGCTTGTTATTCAGTGTTGCCCAATTGATTGTTCATTTTTTAGTCATATTAAGGTTGGGCACCTCGACGTGGTGTAATTGATCTAGCTTGTCTCGCTACGACTTAAATAGGAAGTTCGATCGTCACTAGGTGCCCATACTTTCGGCCTTGTGCCACATCTAAGCTACGCTTAGAAAATAACCATATACAGTAAGTTTCACTCTGTACAAGGCCCGGGAGCCACTCAAAGTAGAGGGTTACGTTAAGGGGTAGTTTATATGGATAGGAGGGGAAGATAACGTCTAACTTTATACTTGAACAGGTTAAGATTATAGTGATCGGGGAAACATTGTCTAGGCAGTCACTGGTGTTGTGGTCTAGGAATTATTTTCAGCCCTACTGTATCTTCTCCACAGAGTCTGTGGAGAAGATACAGTAGGGTCGAAAATAATTCATTTCCTGAAAACTAGTAATCAATAGAAACATAACCGAACAGCTTTAAATAAAGAATAATAGAGGTATAATTTATTTATAATAGGTAATATAGTTCGAAATATTTAATAATCTATTAGTCCTCCTTTATTTTGAATAACCTTTTCAACCCTTTTTGACATTGACTTGATTAGGGTCTTGTACATCTCATCTCCAAGCATTGAACTCCATTCGGATATGAAATTCATAATCAAATAATCTTTGTTGCTCAAATGCTTTCTCGAGAGCCTGTACTATAAAGCCTGTACTTATGCTCCATAAGTTTTCTATGGGGTTGAGGTCAGGAGATTGGGGCGGCCCTGTCATAACACTCACCTGCTTCTCATCAAAGTATCCCTTCATCAATTTTGATTTGTGACAGGGAGCATTATCCTGCATAAAATTGAGCTTGGTGGGGTCGATTTGCACCCTTTCAGCATAAGGGAGCAGACAAAATTCTAAAATTTTCTTGTACTGCTTGGTTCCATGAAAAGAAAAGCATCCCCAGAACATTATACTGAACGGATGATTGACAGTACTTACTGCTAAATTCAAAGAGCTTTCAAAGCTTCTTCTTCGGATTTTAGATCGCTTATCTTTTTAATTTAGCTCAACTTTCGTTTCATCGGAGAAGAGAACATTTAGTAAAAAAAATCAGATGAGTCACTTTTATCGAAAAGCACTATATATATATATATATATATATATATATATATATATATATATATATATATATATACACACACACACACATATATATATATATATATATATGCGTGTGTGTCTGTATGTATATGTGTGTGTGTTTTCTACAAAGAACTACATAAGACCAAACCAAATTATTCAAAGCAGTGTTAATTACCCTAGTAAAGTATGTAAATCCAAATATACAGGGCATTAACAGAATTTAATCATCTTTACACATCCCAGGCCTTCTCAAAGTTTTCCCACTTGGTCGACCCATTGCTTCTATCATTGAAACGTTAACAGAGATAACGTCAAGCTACGTTAACTCTTTGTTTAATTCTCTACCAGCCAACATACCTAAATATCTGAAGGAGACTACTTTATTCTGAAGTCCTTACAGAAACAACTGTCAAACGAATCATTATTCGTGACTATGGATGCGACATCCCTATATTTTAACATCGTCCTCGTCTGCAATTTTTTAATGCCAGTGATTTCCAGGTTTGGTTTGTGGTTGGTAATTGTGCTATCATTCAATTAACATAATTCATAACATCGCTGAATTTAATGGCCGCCACATTTTACACTCCCAAGGCATGGCAGTGGTGGCTAAAGTGGCTGTCAATGATGAAAGCGTGTTCATGTATATTCTTGAAATAAAATTGGTATTTTGATATCATCCGAGACTAACACATTACTATAAATATATTGAAGAGAAACATTTTAATATGGACAGACGTCGATGACACCCTACATATATAAAATTTGCCAACAGAGAATTAAATCCATACTAGAATATTTCCTCTACAAGCATTACTTTTTAGACGTATTATTAACAACAACAATAAAATGTCTAAATCACAGTATACCAAACCTACAGAAAATCACTCTTATTCTGTGAAAAAGTTTGACAGACACTTTAAGTAATAACCGTTATCACATCGCTGCTTGGCTTTAGAGAAGGGAAAGCCATATTGTTTGTCTGAAAGAAGACCGAACGAAATGTGTTGTTTAACTCATTGGCAATCGATGATAGCCTGGAGTAATTTACCAAAATGAGCTAGAAGATTGTTAGGTCTATAAGTAGAAGGATCAAATGTTTCGCCTGAGTTCTTAAAAACAGGGAATACAGAAGAGGATGGAAAGCATTAAGGAGCAAGACGTTCGTTGTAGTATTCAGAGAAAGCATCAGATAGTTTTAAAGTACGCATACCCTTTGAGGATTTAATTTGGTGATGAAGCAGAAAAGATAAATGGTGTTTTATGGATATCACACAATAGAGATTCGGTTTTAGGTGGAAAAATGAAGCAAAGATACTCCTGAGGAGTCAAGAGTGAGAGCATTCTGCTTCATCAGCAACATTATATATATATATATATATATATATATATATATATATATATATATGAAGAAATATAGTCTTAAAGTGTGCTATATTTATGGGATAAAGTGCTCAATATCAGAGATAGAGTGTGAATAAATATAAAAGTGAACATAGAAGTCAACACTTAGAGGCGACAGTCTGTTTCATGCTAGATGCAATCGTCAGGCATGAAAAAGACTGTCGCCCCTAAGTGTTGACTTCTATGTTCACTTTTATATATATATATATATATATATATATATATATATATATATATGGAGAGAGAGAGAGAGGGGGGTGATAGACTAAATGAATATATATAACCATTAACATCTATACAAGTATAAAACGTTACAGATTTAGATTTAGTAATCTATATCTAGTAGCCATGGCTTACGTATTAAAATAATTTGTTTGAATCCTAAAGATTGCGACATATATATAGACTCACTAATTAGTGGCTTAGGAGCGTTATTGCCTTGCATAGGTTAAAATGATTTTAAAAAATTCTTCGGATGAAACTATCCTTCGAAAGTAATAATAAAATCTATAATAAATAACTTCGTCATAAATTAGAAACTGTCTTTTAGTCTACAAATATAAAACGCACATCACCCGAATGTACATGGTATTTTACTTTAATCATAACATAAATAAATTGTATCCTTTCCTGAACAGAGACATTCTAACTCTTAAACTATGGCCACTATTTAATAACGCAAGGCAATAATCACCCAATCTACTACTCACTTCTTCTAAACTGAAACGACCGAATGATTTCCAAGGTGACTTTAAATGCCATAACACAGGATACAAAATCTGTAAGCATATTGACACCGATGCAAACTTGTATCAAAGATTAAATACACCTCCTCGTTTACTTGTGACATCTCTAATTTTGCCTGATTTACTGCAATGTTTGTGACGGAGACAAGTATGCCGATTAGAGTGACTCTTGATTTTGTTTCTGATTTAAAGATCAAATTGTGATAATCTGAGGTAATTCTAATTACTCAGCAAAAGCTCAGCATTTCAACTTACCTAATCCTAGTATAGATAATGCTACCTGTGCGTTTTTTTTTGTCTTTTAATTCACAATAAAGACCTAGGAAAGTTGAAAGCAGTTACATTCTTAACTTTATACTCACTGTTTATGATTAAACAAAGAGTTCTCAATGATTGGACGTTTTAGAAAAGTAACAACGTTAACATCAGCATTTTTTAAAGTTTTTAGTTGGAAAGGACTCAAACTGTGTATACATATTTATATGTTACATTTAGAAAAGAATACCGAGCTGTTACGTGGCATCTGTCCTTCTTTACGGCAGCAAATGCTGGACGATTTCCTGAAAGATGAAGAAGAGACTCGAGGAGATAGTGATGTGGTTCTAAAGCAGGATGCTAAGGATATCATGGACCGAGCGTGTGAGCAACGATGTGGTCTTAGAGAGGTTGCAAACAAAGAAGAGGTTTATACTTAACATCAGGAAGTTTCTGGGACACATAATGAGGAAAGAGTGCTCATGGGTCGAATAGAGGGAAGGAGTGACAAGGGAAAGCAACGCATGACATACCTAGCGGACTTAAGTAAGTGGATGACGAAATGTGATCTGGGGTACGAAGCATAGGGAAGGAACTTCTTGAGAGCTGCAAGGGATAGAGGAGGGTGGAGAGCCATGATCTAAAAGGACACGACACATAAAAAGAAAGACATCTGTATGTCTCTTTTCATTACTATTTTCAAACCCTGTATGATGCGTCCATAAAGATATGACAATTTTATATTTAGTGAGAGAATTTTATTGATTATATTTTACCTTTATTTTTTATTAAAACTACAGTCATTTATGTATTTGTTATTATTATTATTATTAAGAGAAAGACTCGTGAAGATTTCGCGGTTTTCCTACTTACATATTCTGATGGAGTTTAATTCTTCTGTTAATGATTGAATAAGCTTATGGCGAGTTCTGCAACAATAAAATATCCCTCGAAATTCTCCTATAGCGTCGTTAAATATTTGAGCTTAAAAACTTTTACAAAATATTGCAATAAAAAACATAAATATGAATGTTGATCATTATTTTAAGAAGTAAGGGGGGGCACTGAAAAAGATTTGGAATTGACAAATTTTCCCTATTTCACTGAAACAGACAATTAGCACTTTTATCTTCCCTCATTCTTTCGTTCTTTTTCTCACTGAAATCAAGTAGCGTCTCTGATATGTCATTTCCGTTTTTTTTATAAATAATAGTGCATAATGTAGGCATTGATAGGGTGAAACTTTCGTGAGAACACGTGTGTGTGTTTGTATTAAAACAGAGGAGCTGATTCTATATCCATCACATTTTCTCTACTTGTAGCTGCATGCGCCTATGTTATGTATATGTGTATATCTATGTTGGGCCTGGGTGACTTACATATGCTTCCGCCATTTGATATTCATACAGGCACTTCTGCACACATACCTACACACAATTAATCTGAATTTGAAAGGAGTTTGCTCAATCCCTGTTCTTTTGTGCATTCAAGAAATCTCAATAAATAAAATGTACTAAACTGTGACTCCCGCCGTAACTCAACAGTAAAGCACGCCGTATCAAACAGGTGTTTCTACTAGTAAGGTGGACGCATGAGAGCACATTTTCTTTACTGCGATTTCTCGAATACGTGCATTAAGAGGATGAGCCCGAAATACGATTTGAAGTTCGGGAACACTAGAATAAAGCAGATGCGGAAGTTTAAATATCTGTGAAGCGTCTTGATAGAGGACTGTAAGTGCGACACTGAGATCCGTAGGCGTATTAGGATGGCCAAGGACACATTCAAAAGCTGCGAGACAGGAGGATTCCTTTGGTAACAAAAAAAAGAATACCGAAATGTTACGTGATATATGTCCTTTTATACGGCAGCAAATGTTGGACGATTTCATGAATGATGAAGAAGAAGATGGTGTTCTACAGGAGGATGCTAAGGATATCATGGACCGAGCGTGTGAGCAACGATGAGGTCTTAGAGAGTTTGCAAACAAGGAGGAGGCTTATACTTAATATCAATTAGAGGCAGCTGAAGTTTCTGGGATACATAACGAGGAAGGACGTCCTGGACAATCTGATACTCACGGGTTGAATAAAGGGAAAGAATGATCAGGGAAAACAACGCGTGACATACCTGGCGAGCTTAAACAAGTGGTTGTTTATTTCAAATACGAGTATCAGCTAATAAAGATTTTGAACTAATAAAAATGTCGGATTAAAAATAAATTCATTGCTTCTTTAGACATATATAAATATATGCAAACACTTGGGTGTGCTGAAGAGTTATCAGCTCGATTCACTTTGTAAAATCTGACCAAATTTCAGAATTTACTTTCGAATACTTTGGAGTACCATTATATATATATATATATATATATATATATATATATATATATATATATATATGTATTACAGTTCAAAGGTTTGAAGCCACCCCCAGAATTATCAAAGGATGAAATTGAAAGAAGAGTGACAAAAAATGAAAAAGAGCTCGTAGAGTCATTGAAAAAAAAATGAAATCAATTATGAAACTTATACTTTGACAAATTCTTGCAACGAAGGCCAAAAATTTGTGCCACAGTAATCACGGCTAAAGAGGATATTTTGACAAGAGCAAGATTTAACCGTATCATGTCACACTTGTTTCCAAACATTTATAATAATTTTTCTTATTTAAATTGCTAAACAACTACATTTTGGGTCAATTTAAAAACAATTACCAGAAGTACTCTCAAAATTTAGAACTGTAGTCTATATATAGTCTTTCTTAGTTTATTTTCTGCTATATATACCTGAGGATTTGCGCGCTGTGTAGAGCTTATCAGCGTGGAAATAAGGATTGTCATGTAGATTTCATATTCAAACCACGCCCACTTTGGCACAAATACCCTTGGAAATATACAAACCCAGCTTCTTTCCTTGATCTATCGTTTATTATCAGGATATTCCGGTCTCAGAGAAGAACATGTCTGTTATCATTTCCCGGAATGCAGGCCAATAAAGTCCACTTGGATACAAGGAGTTACTAAGAGTGATAGACACATAGAGGATAATAAAAGAACAGGAGACAGAAGATGACGAGTGACATTGCGTTTACACTTTTGAAGATCGGAGCCTACATAAAAGTAGAGAATTTCACCAGCTTCAAGTAAAAGAGAATAAACAATTAGTATAAAACTTATGTTTACAATTACAAATTTCAACAGTGAAATTATGACACCTAGCTGCCAATCTAGTAGTACGCTTAAATTCCTGAATGCGACGTCCCAACTGGGAAAGCGTACCAGAACAATTACAATGAAAATATTGATAAGAGGAAAGCAAAGTTATGTTACAATTTTTGTGTACCGCTATGGACTAGTGAGCCAACCAAAATGAGCTAACTCATTTTATAGTCTGCCAATAGAAGGTTAACCAATCAGAAGACTTGAAATATTCAATCCGATGTGTATAAAGGCGGCCATTTTTATTTTTTGTAGGAATATCCACTGCTAACCTGTCAGATGAAAGACCTGAAGAACTACGCTTTCCTACTCTCTCCGAATACTCACTGCCAACCTCTGATATGGAAGACCTTAAGAATTATTCAACAGCTGCTACTGGATATTGGTGTCGTTTCATTGAACAAATTACTTACGTTGGATTTCTACATTCAGACTACGGTGAACATGTATAACAAATTACGGCGGTGGGAAAGCGACTGTAGCCGAGATGTCAGGCCATGACCGGTAATTTTTCCAATTCTTCCCTGTATTTTGTCAAGTCTCTCAAGACAGCAGAAGCATCCAGATCAGATGTGGCAGTAATATTCAATACGAATGTAAATGTGCAAAGATTGATTATGGAGAGGAAAATTGTCTAGCGCGACAAAGATAACCAGATTTCCTAACAGCAGACTTAGCACTTAAATATTCAATATAAACATTTCACTTCCTGTCAGTAAAAAACGTGGGACCAAGTCGGCCGCAGTGTTGATCCTTTCGAAGTAAGCAAAGTGGTACAAAAAGGATATTAATTGTAGTCTATTTTAATTCGCCAATGTAAAACATGTAATGTTAATACCTCTATCGAAATCTTTTCCAATCAATCCGAGGGCTCCAACTACAAATCGAATTGTTGATGTCCTCATGTGTCATATTTTTGAGATTTCGACTCGAGGTTCTTTGTATTTTGATAGTTTTTGAAGATCTTCAAAGATACATTGCAGTCTGCAGGGAATGTCATGTCAACCAGAAGGCACGTTTTCTCTTCGCGGTGTCTAATCACAATGTCTGAGTGATTAGCTTTGATTATTCTGTCTGTGTGTATTGTAATTGACATAAATTTTGTTACAGGTCCTATCTCTGTCATCGGTTCTGGTTGCTGTTCGTAGCAATTTCTTGCAGTTTCCTTTCCGTAAAAGTTGCAAATTTTCCAGAGCAGATACTGGCCCACTCTGCCATGCCGAGGTTTATATTAAGTGTTTGCCAATACCGCGCAACGTGATACAAAATGGTGAATTGCATATCACAGAATCTGCATTTTGGGCTAACAAAATTTTTAACTATGTGTGCTGGGTAATTTCTCGTTAGCAAGTATTGATATTGTGCAAGAAATTCGATTTCAGCTTTTAACCTTGCACTACGTAGCTACTTATGGGTACGGGGTTTGTCTACATCAGCTTGTTTGGTACGGGCAGAGTATTGACCATGAAGCGGTTTACCTTGCCATCGTCTCCGTATCTGGTTGGTTGATTTTCCTTTGCTATCTTTTTTTAAGTGTTTTTAGCGGCAGTCACTGTATTATGTTTTACTTGCATTTCACCACGCATCGGAAACTCCATTTTTAACTTGTTAGCTTTCTTTATGATTATCTAATCTGAAATCCATACTTATGTAGTCATTAAAACATTTTACAGTATTGAGGAGACCCTTTGTCTTCTTTGGCAAAGAGTTTGAGACCATCCATGCTGAGCAGGTGATTGAATCCTTTACTTTTTTTAGTTTGTATCCATATCTATTATTGTTTAGTTCATGCATAAGTGGGATTAAGTACAGACAAACACGAAGGCGTTACAGGGAGTCGCATTGAAAGTCTCTTCGTCGTATATGCAGGCGGTTGGAGGTGGCAGTGCCTCTAGTGTGATTTAGGTATAATGTGGCTTTTCACATTACCATACTCTGTTTAAGGAAATTTACTATCACGGGGGAGACTTTGTATACTTCCCAAGTCTTAAGGAGCTAAGAACGTGGTACACTAACAAAAGATTTACGCTAATCTATCCATTCTGTGCTAAGATTTTTACATCTGTTCCTGCAATTTTCCAGGACCATTTTGCTTATCAGTAATTGGTCATTGCAAAAGTACGAACCTCTCCTGTATTCCTTCTGTTCCAGTGGAAGAATGTTGTTTGCTTTGATAAAAGAGTAAGTACTGTTCGTCATGACAGACCTGATCAATTTATTCGTGGTGGACAAACATGTTATTGGCCTATAATTTTTAGAATCATCTGTTTCATCCATTTTTAGAAGGGGATATGTAATACCTTCAGTAATCCAATCTTGGGCGTCCATGGGGTATTTAATAAGCAAAGGTTCTATTGATTGGTGACAGATAAAAGAGGCAGAAAATGGGTACCTTTTCGTTTCCTGGGGATTTCCATTTCTGGGATTTCGTTAGAGCTTGCCTACCATTATTCCATATACCATGGTTTTTTCAGTATCCAGTATTCATTCTTCTTTGCGTTGGATCCATCCTGCATTGGGGTTCGATTTAGCTTCTCCAAATATTCTCCCAAAATTTGTTTTGGCATTGAGTCACTTGGTCAAAGGTTGGTTTTGTGACCAAGTGTTTCTGCATTGTTAGAAGGGTTTGTTCCAATGGCAAATTTTTCGGCCCAGCCGCGTTCCTCTTTGAGGTATGCGGCCTTTGTTGACCAGTGGGGTGATTATTATTATTATTATTATTATTATTATTATTATTATTATTATTATTATTATTCAATATACTCATTTCCTCCTAAGTTTCAGCCAAAGATCCATGGTCAGAAATGACACAATACCATTTTTCCTGGATATTATTGCAAAATATATATCATACAAATGCATGAACGTTTTACATTGATAAAGCCTTCCGTGGGCTGTGCTTTTTAGAACAATTTCTTTTAGACCCTTAAGACGTGATCAACTGGGGATAACTTCAATGAGCTTATCAAAAATTATCCCAGGAATCCCAACTACGATTGGAATTATTGAAGCTAAGCAAAGTATTAAGAAACAGACAAATTTTGTTAGAAACAAAGAAAAGATTACTAGAGCGTTACTTAATATCAGTCTTCCTATATGATAGGGAATGCTGGAAAATCTCCTCACAGATAAAAGCAAACTTAAAGCAAGAGAAATTTGATTCCACAAAAGGATGCTGAGAAAACCATGGTTCGATCATATGAGCATTGACAGAGTTTTCGAGAAAATAAAAACAAAAGAAAACATATAACTAACATCAGAAGGAAACAGTTGACATTTCTAAGACACGTACTGTGGAAAGAAGGATTAAAATATCTGATGGCCACAGAACATATTGAATTTAAGAAGGTCAGGTGAAAACAACACATCACCTACCTAGCAAGCATGAGTAGATGGATCGCAGAACAGGGTTTAGAAGAGATAACGAAAGACGAAATTTATTAATAGCTAAAAAGGGCAGGAAACCATGGAGAACAATAACCACTATTATCTGGAAGACTCACGGTACAGAAAAGGAAACATGTGCGACATTACTGAAATGTTTACTTCAAGATGCAAGATTTCGAAGAACTTGAAAGATCTTTGCCAAAAACCTTTGTATTTAGAATCTGTCGATTTTTTTTCTATTGAGAGTCATATAGGTATTTTCATATAATATATTTTATTTTTGCGATCTTTCATAACTATGTCTTTAAATTACATTTGTTATCATTAAAGCATTTCCAACTTGAAAAATAAAGTTTCGGGTTCATGAAGTAGATAGGTATCTTAGTAGTGATGTTGCGTATTGTTCATATATTGGTAGAATGTAGTTCTGTAAAGTATACGAAGACTACCAGTGATTCAAAACATTTTTCTCCATAGAAAATGCCTTTAATTTTCCGGAAATTATATGAGAAATTTCGGTTTTTCAAGGGTAATACCACATGTCTCATTACAACTTTGTCTTCTTCCGTCGGTTCTTTGTCACGTTCTTTCTATTTAATTATTCCTATTGATGATTTTAAAGCCACGTTTTTAACCGAAATGAAAAACGTAATTTTTCGATCTATTTCCTTTTATTTTCGAATTATATTTCGCTCCCAAAATAAGATCAACATTCTCATAAAATGAATTTAGAATTTCCTTTAGATTGGTAACTGTAGCCTGTGTATTTTTTCTTTCCTTTCTTTTTTTTTTTTTTGCTCTGCCATTGAACAGCACGTACTCCAATGAAATTCATTACGTTTTTTGTAGACAGATACCAACATAACAGCTAACAGACAAGTTTTCGTTGCCACTGAACAATAACCTAAATATGATAATTCTGCTGTAACGGTACCACTGCAATTTACTCTGTGCTACAATAAAGCGCATTGATGGGCGTTAGTTGCATTACAGCAAGTTGAAAGAGGACACACAAAAGAAAACCAACTGAATAAACACAATAGGGCACCCCTCTACTCAAAAACCGATTGTATCGCTCATTCTTTTGGAGAGAAAAATGGATCAGTCTGGTTACAAGTGACATTGCTTGAAAGAGAAATGTACCGGAACTTGAGTTCCACATTTTAAACAAACAAAGATGGCATGTCATGACAAGACATTTTCTCATTTTTAAATATTATTTTTGTCAGTAATATCTCGTAGTTTTATCTATTTTATTTGCGATTTCTATATTAACAGAAGAACTGCAACGAGTAAAATATATTCCCTTATCTGTCATAATATCAATTATAAATCCATATATAAATAGCTGTCCACTTGTATTCGAGGATACCCGTCTACTAGGGCGGCTAGCCAATCCCTATTGCAGACGCCTGCTCTGTGGTTTCAACTGAACTATGCTGAGCAGACCTTAGTCACAGTTTCTCGGAATGAGCGTGTTATCTAAAGTGATCAACAATGTGAACAAGGCCAGCGTGACTTGTGACTTCATGGTAGCACAGCTATCGACGGTCCCGAAGGGTTCCGTCTACTCGATTTCACTCACAAGGCTTGGGTCAAACCGTGGTATGTTTTTCAGGCACTTTCCAAAGGTGCCGCACTCTGGGATCGACTCCTTCAGTCCCATAACACCAGGAAGTCTCCTTTCTGACAACTCGACCATGGTGGGATTCGAACCGGAGTCTCATAGTCAGAATGCGAACATTCTAACCACTCAGTAATTAGTGTGTTTAAGTTTCGGGAACAAAAATCAAACTAGAAGATATATATTTGTAGACGTTTCAACGATCCCTTAAATAGCTAATCGAACTTTGCTTTATCGAGATCGTCTCCCGTGACCAAATTGGTAGTTAGTGGCACTGTAAATAATGATAACTCCATATCCTTGAACTTCAGAGAGAGAATAAAAATTATGATGAGAAACCTCAAAGAACAAGTGCGTGAAGAGAGTTGAGTTCAGAAAGGAACGAAAGAGTAATTTTTTTAAATACTACAGAGCTAAATGTTTGATAAACTAAAGTGAGATATATATCCGTGAAAAAATCATTTTCTAGTTCTTACACACTAAGAAACCTACAGTAGGACCTCGATATCCGCAGGGAGTCAAATTGCGTGTATTAGAGGAATATATCTATAGGATATGCCACAAAGCTTCTACTAGGAATTTAACACCCTATTTAAAAAAAAACTAAATTTTTACTGCTTTCTGAGTCATCATGTTGACGTTAATTTCTGGAACATGTTTTCTGTTCATGTCTTCCATCTACAAATACAGGTGAGACGCTAAGCTCAATTTTTTACTTATTTGATGATTCAGATTTTTCTGGCTTTTACGACAATTACATTGATTTATTATTATCAAAATACTAAAACTATTAAGTTCTTCTATAATAGACTTTTCCTCAATATCTGTTTCTTAGAATTATATTTTTAAAATAGTTTTTAGGTATCACCAAATTTTGACCTAAAATACATAAAAACGCATTTAAAATAATTTATATCTATTTCCAGTAAAACATTTGGTTTCATTTTAAAGATAGGTAACTAATGCTAATCTATAAAATGTAAAAAATAATTTTACATATTTTAGTGAGATTTTTAAGATATTTTTAAAATATTTTATGGGAAATTTAATTTAAAAATCAAATTTCAGTCGTAGGTATTTGTTTCAAAGACATTCACAAAATTTAGGATTAACTAAAAGAATTTTTGAAAAACATTACTTACTTTCCGTGTCAATTATAGCCATTAACACATGTAACCAGAGAAAGATATATTCTACTTGTCAACAAGTTCAGACGTTAACGAATATCAGTTAGCCCAGTGACACCCGCTTTAAAAATATCTGCCTACAAATAATTAAATGCGAAAAACTAAAACTACCAAAATGCATAAGACGGTTTTATTTATGTTTAGAAACAAACATTTTAGCCATATATAACCAATAAGTTATAATCTGCTATTTTTAATTATTTTAAGAAACTTTATTAAACAAAAGAATTTGCTGCTATTATAAAAAAAAAGAATCACAGTTGATATTGTAAACATTCTCACTCAATTAATATATTCATGAAGATTTTTAACGAAACTCTGAAAAATATTTGTTATCAACCCACAATTTTAAAAGTGTTTACAATATATCGAAAATGGTGGGACTGAATATATATGTATTTGAACAGTTTTCTAATAAAATAACCTAGGGAGTATTCAAGCCATTTATTAATGTATATGTATTGAAAGTTTCATGTAAATTGGCTAATTTTTTGTTTTTGCTAATTGTCTAATTCAGAGGATATTGATTTTTAGGAGTTTTTTATTTTTTGCTTTCTTTTGGGAAGAAAATATGTTCATTTTGCTGGTACCTAGAAGTTTTAGTTTAAATTTATTAATCAAATTGATAAATTAATTTATTTAATTTAGAAATGACACATTGATTAAATATTTGCATAAATATTTTACTGATTAAGCTGACGGAAGATAAGTTAGACTGATAGTGAGTACCTCGTCGTTGTTGATTACACAAACGCGGAAGTTCTGCTGTCAGAAAAATAGAATTAATAAGCATTACTATTTACAGTTTTTTTTATTATATATTCGGAGAGAGATCCATTTTTTTAAAGACACCTTTCTTTCTATTTCTACGTCATTTCTTGGTAATAGAAAATTCAAGTAACAAAGATCGGTTGAAACTTGATGTCTCCGCATTCCAAAATGTGTTTGATGTCCACGCCTCAACCAATCAAACACGTAGCTTTCAAAAAAGTAATAAAACGGAAACTCCTAATAAAAATATCTTTACACTAAACTGAACGTAGGTTTTGGAATTAAACACGAAGA
>OZ038477.1:66148783-66156283 GCA_964036315.1 Acanthosepion esculentum | reverse complement strand
AATGCATTTTTGAAATATTTTTGTACTGTACACGTACGTCATGTTTTTGTAAAATCCTTGTTTATTTTTGATAAGATATAAAATCGATAGATATAATGGAGTGTAATAATTTATGCAGGGGTTCCATGAGATATTAAAACTAGTTCAAGTATTCCAAAAATGTAGTAAAAGGCAACAGAACCCATTAAACAAACATGTTACTGTTGAACCAGCTATCTGCAACCGTCTGTTTTTTTTTTTAAATACTTTCTTTTCTCGCACTTCTCACCTGGGAAATTCCTTTCCGATTTCTTGCTTTCCATCCCTCTACATTTTTCAACAACTTGAATGCGACGTCAATCGCCATTTTCTGTCTTCCTTAATCTTGTTCTTTGTTGTCCTTTTCCTCGCTTCTCACTAAAATCGTTCATTCTCTTTCACTCCCGGTAACTTCCTAGTGACATTATTGCCTTGCTTGGAGTCAAATGATTAAAAAGAACACCCCCACCCCTCACCCCCCAAAAAAGAAAAAATTACTAGATTACAATTAACATAAGTCAGAAACTTGTCAAACCATCTTGACTAGGTTTTGAATTCTTTCTTTTTATGTGCCATGACTTTTCAGGGAGGAGGCGATCATGGCTCTCCACCTCCCTCTATCCCTTGCAGCTCTCAACAAGTTCCTTACTTTTTCTACCTCCCACGGACCATGTTCTGTCATCCACTTGCTTAAGTCCGCCAGGCATATCACACATTGTTTTCCCTTGTCTCTTTCCCCCTCTATTCAACCCATGATTATCAAATTTTCCAGGCCCTCCTTCCTCATTAGGTGTCCCAGACACTTCAGGTTTTACAAGTTCTTGTTCTCAAGAACTTGTAAAACCTGGGATAACCCATGCCCTTTATGCCTACATGAAAAACTACACAACATTAAGTTTCTAAATAATGAAAAGTTATTAAACCATAGGCAGGAGTTAACGGTTTTTTGCCGACATCAACAAATTTTCGCATTAAATAATTAACATAAAAAAATAGATAAACACATAAATTCCATAGTTTAATAAAAATCTTAAAAGCTTAGCCCAATCATTAAATAGAAAAACCCTTTGTGAAGTCGTCAAAAAAAACAAAAAAACAAATTGTAGTCCAGTCCAACACGTTTGTATAAGAAATAGCCATTTGAATAAACAAATAAGTAAAGAGATTAATAGATAGATAAAAATAAAGCAGAATCCTCTCGACACTTAACGACCTGCCATAGCGCCAAAAAATATCTTCCGCTTTAAACTAAGTAGACGGTGACCGCCAACACCAGATTTGAAGTAGACACCCCATCATAACCTGACATAAACTTTCCAAAGGTGACGGGTCTGTAGATAAGAACTTACTCTTCGACCACCTAACCAATATGGCCGACCTAAGCCGTTTCCATAGTAATTAATGTTGCAAGACACCATACTTATAAACACGCACAAACCACAAGATAGCTTATTCCTAAATTTTCGCTTGAGGATGAAACGGGAGTCGACACCTTAATTCAACTTAATTTCAATAATTATATTGAGGGTTTCGGCTCTCGTTTTTGAAACATGAGAACTCTTATGTAGCGATGGAATCATATTTTTAAAAACATATTATAATATAAGCTCCTACTTCTGTATGGAGCACTGTCTTTTTAAAAATAAAAACAAAAATACTAAAGAACTCTGGATTATTTACCTAACGTGTTCTTTCCTATATTTCTGCATACATTTTTATCACACACACACACACACACACACACACACACACACACACACACACATATATATATATATATATATATATATATATATATTTATATATATAATATAATATATATATAACTTGTAAATAACTACTTTCTCAGATCGATGGTAAAAAGTAGCTTTGAGTGAATGAAACTCATAGGATTCATTCAACAGCACCAATTAACACAATACAATTTAAACACAACATAATATAATTTTCAACAACATCAACAACGAAAATAGATATCACATGTAACTCGAAGAGAAAATAATGACATAATCATGATATTGATGTTCCATATTATTCCAAACAAAAATTTGCGATGGAAGCCAATATCAATACTAAAAATTGCAATAACAGTTCATGGACTCATGTAACCACTTCTGAAAAAATATTTAAGATAAATGTTTTATAAAATTCAACTGACATTGACACGTTGTTCAGACCTTAAAAGTCGAATGCTTATTTGTAATAAAATAGCTAATATTATCAGTACAATTACGGTGTTCCGGATTTTAATTGATGTACAATAATCACTTCTTTTTTCTTTTCTAATTTATATAAAGATCATCAGAACTTTCATTTGCTTAGAATGTTATTCGTAGCTTTTCCAATATACTATTCATGATTCCCAATGCGGTCTTTTGCTTTTGGTATGGCAGTTATGTTGGCCCTGAAACATTCAGACATGGAATAAGGAATTTACAAGAATGATGTTAGTACTTCTTTTTTCTTTTCTAATTTATATAAAGATCATCAGAACTTTCATTTGCTTAGAATGTTATTCGTAGCTTTTCCAATATACTATTCATGATTCCCAATGCGTTCTTTTGCTTTTGGTATGGCAGTTATGTTGGCCCTGAAGCATTCAGACATGGAATAAGGAATTTACAAGAATGATGTTAGTACTTCTTTTTTCTTTTCTAATTTATATAAAGATCATCAGAACTTTCATTTGCTTAGAATGTTATTCGTAGCTTTTCCAATATACTATTCATGATTCCCAATGCGGTCTTTTGCTTTTGGTATGGCAGTTATGTTGGCCCTGAAACATTCAGACATGGAATAAGGAATTTACAAGAATGATGTTAGTACTTCTTTTTTCTTTTCTAATTTATATAAAGATCATCAGAACTTTCATTTGCTTAGAATGTTATTCGTAGCTTTTCCAATATACTATTCATGATTCCCAATGCGTTCTTTTGCTTTTGGTATGGCAGTTATGTTGGCCCTGAAGCATTCAGACATGGAATAAGGAATTTACAAGAATGATGTTAGTACTTCTTTTTTCTTTTCTAATTTATATAAAGATCATCAGAACTTTCATTTGCTTAGAATGTTATTCGTAGCTTTTCCAATATACTATTCATGATTCCCAATGCGGTCTTTTGCTTTTGGTATGGCAGTTATGTTGGCCCTGAAACATTCAGACATGGAATAAGGAATTTACAAGAATGATGTTAGTACTTCTTTTTTCTTTTCTAATTTATATAAAGATCATCAGAACTTTCATTTGCTTAGAATGTTATTCGTAGCTTTTCCAATATACTATTCATGATTCCCAATGCGTTCTTTTGCTTTTGGTATGGCAGTTATGTTGGCCCTGAAGCATTCAGACATGGAATAAGGAATTTACAAGAATGATGTTACAGAAAAATTAGAAAATAAGGAAAAGTCAAATATTCCATTCAATTACTATAACTACTCAAAAATCATTAATATGACGAATATTATTTTTACTTTATAAATTACTTTTTGTATATACAATAAATCGATATGAGGTGATAATTTTCTTATTCCTAGCATATGAAATTTTGTATCTCTCAAATTTTCTATGCCTGCAATAAATTTACATGGTACTAATTAAATTGGCTGTTCCGCTCTTTAAAAATAACGAATCTGGCTGTTTGCCAATAATTGTTGCAGATGAGTGTTCATTTGAACTTTCTCAAAGTTTTTTCAGAATCGAATTATGCTGATGTTTTAGCATTTTAGATGGTGGGTCATGTTTATAATTTAAATACAGTGTAAAATCTATCCCTGACTTCTTAAATAATTATCTGAATTTTGTTTTTACTTACATATTGTCAATTTTGAAACTCTGCTTCCCTCATTGATAACTGCATGCAATTGCGATTTGGGAATAAGAAGAATATCAGTAGTACTTAGTTATCAACGATGTGACCCGGATTTCAAGCTTAGCATTTGTACATAAAAATGTACAGATAACTCTTTATGAAACCAGAGATTGATTTGACACACTATTTATATTATGAACAGCACCCGCTTCTAATAAAACGTATTTTCACATTCTGGCAAATATTTTGACTTAAAGTGCGTCTAATCACTATTATTATATAAGTATCAGTATATAAGTATCATAATTAATATAATTAATAATATAATTAATATTAATAATATTATTGTTATTAATATTAATAAATAATATAAATAATAAGTATTATTATATAAGTATTAAATAATGAATAAAAACGTATTTTTCCGTTATGACAAATGTTTAGATTTAAAGTAAGTTTAATAGTTATTATTATATAAGTATTAATATATAAGTATTATAATTAATAAAAACTGGGTGGACAAGGCGTCGCATGAAAATACTGAAAAAAGAACGAAAGAAGCAGTTGTGGATCATGAGAAAACACATCAGTTCCTGAGGAGCACCGGGTTGAAAGCTGAGACAGAAGCTGAGACTGATGCAGCTCAAGACCAAAGCCTCGCAACCAGATCGTATCACTGTCACATAATTAAGGATGGAACTAAACTGAAATGCAGGATCTGCGGAAAATATGATGAAACTTTCGACCTTGTTATCTAGAAGACGTCCGGAACTAGAAAAATGAATATACATACAGACATAACAATGTACCGACATATGCGCACTGGAAGATATACAAGAGGCACAAAATCGAAACCACTTGACATCTCCAGTTGCCTTGATCTATCCACTTCCCTTCTCCACATCCTTTCACCTTTCATTCCTATCTGCTCTCGCTCCAAATCTTCTGTAACCCCCTTGCCTTGATCGATCCACTGTCTTTCTCTTTCTCATTATCCTCTCCTTTACCACTCCTATCTGCTCTTCCTCCAACCCTTCTATAACCCCTTGCGTGATAGTGGCCTCCAGCCTTGCTTGGGGTGATACGCTTAAAAAAAAAACAAAAAAAAACTTAGAGATGGTATGAGCACCAACGAGACACAGTTACCCAAAATAACGATGTAACTATCCTCTGGAACATTCCAATTCAAACTAACATGGCTGATTTTATCCTAAAAGACAAGAAATTCAGGAAGTATATGCTTATTGATATAGCAGTACCATATGAGAGAAATACCGCCATGAAAATTATCAAGTAATTGTCCAAATACAAGGGCCTGGAGATCGAGATTAACAGGATGTGGGGAATGAAAACTCAGACTGTACCAATAGTAATTGGAGCTTTGGGCAGCGTGAGAAAACGAATGGACAATCTTACTAACATTGTCCCAGGTGACATCAGCATACACGCTGCCCAGAATATCGCCCTACTAGGAAATCCCATATACTAAGAAAAGTGGTATCATTTAAATGACAATTCTCCTATAGAGCCTAAGGACCCTAGTTTGAACTCAACTCTACCGGATACACAACAGAAAACATAACATGCATAAATGATAGTAATGATAATAATATTAATGAATAATATAGTTAGTAAGTATCTGTCAGTATTATTATATAAATATCAAATAATAAATAAAAAAGTTTTTTCCATTCTGACAAATGTTTTAATTTAAGGTACGTCTAATAAGTGAAAAGCTACGATAATTATTCCCTTGCAAAAACTTTCCTATTTGTACAAGCTGATCCGTCATTTTAAGTAGTGCCTTTACGTTATTTATTTCATGAGATTGTACATTTCTTTGCATTTCTTTTAGTGTCATGAAGCTTCATCAAAAAGTGATTACCGGTCTCTTTTGTTTTCATCTTGGAATTGCTGTGCCTTCTTGAAGAAAAAAAAGTGAAGTAAATTCAGATTGCGTTCCCTACGGTTTGAATTTCAAAATTCTCCTTCTCTTAGACTTGATTCCACCTACCTTTACAGAGTCCAGACTACCATATAATTTAATACAGAGTTTGGTGGGGAGAAGAGATAAATTCCCACTTTTCTCAAAGACATTAGAATCAAAACTGCCTGAATTTGAACGAGGTTCCCCGGTTCCACTTTTGCATCAATTACCATTATACTACCTGCATTTACTTTTGAGACTACGGATATTTATTTTATCCTTGTATAAATTACAATTCAAGAATTTGTTTTCATATCTTCTAAGTTAGCTACTCTATTTACAGACACTGATAACATATAAACTGTTGCAAATAAACAAGAATAAAAGATAAATTTCTAGCAACGATATTATGGTATGCGGCACTATTTCTTAAAGGACACTGTGTAATACTCTAAAAAATAAGATACACATTGCTAATTATTTAAACGTGAATGACTTGGAAATTTCTTCTTAATAGCAATATCAGTGCTTGTCAATAGCCAGGTCATTCTACAGCTGCAAATCTTACACGTTCGACTGCAAGAAATAATATTAATTCGTATGAACTTGTTGCTTTCACTTTGCCTAAGAACAGGTCTATATATATATATATATATATATATATATATATATATATATATATATATATATATATACATATATATATTATCCTGACTAGCCACCGAGGGAAACATTCAGCTATTTAAGCAGCTCCTATTTTAAAGAAACTTTTCAAGATTTGTTTGGAAATTTGGTTGAACGATTTTAAATTTCAAGTTAGATTGATGTCCCTCATATCCCATCCTACACTTGAAAATGCAATAAGTTTGACTACATTTTCATTTGATAAGGAATTTAAATTAATTCTAATTTTTCAAACTGATTTTATGAGTGTGCGTAGGGCCGTAGAGGTACCATCTTTAATGCATCCGTAGCAGAAGTGGTATGTCTAGGGCAAGATAGCCTGACAGACACCATCTCTTTTCAGGCTGGTGTTGAATTCAGATTTTTTTCTTCTCCTCGACTGGTTTCAACCCCTAGGTATTTGAGCCCAGTTAGCGCTGCTGTTTAACCCATAGATAAAGGAAGATGGATTAATGTATTTCCCAACAGTATTAGCGGCGAAGTGAACGAAACCGAGTTGCGCAGGAATTGAGCTCAGGACTCCTCTGTTCGCACATACCACACGTTCTTAGCAATTCGACGTGGTACAATGATTAGCAAGCTTGTCTTACTAGATCCATTACGAATGAAGAGTGAGTTCAGTACTCGATGGGTACCCATACATTCGGCCTTGTACCATGTCTAATTTTAATAAATCACCATACCACACATTATGAATACAGATTTACAATTCTTAAGATTACCTATAAGCATAAAAATAGAGAAATCTGAAGACTCGCCAGAATAGCAAATGCTTCCTTCCAAAATATAAATAAATTATTAAGATATAGGAAAATATTGTTAGTAATAAAGGAAAATACTTATCTGCTATGTTATATATGTATGTATGTATGTACGTATATATATATATATATATATATATATATATATATATATATAGTGGTAAATAATGGACAATTTCCTTCATATAGCTCTACATGAAACTCAACACAAACATTTGGGCAGAGAAGAAGCTTTAAAGAAAATAGGAACTGGATGGACACTTAAACTAAAAATCAAGAAGAGCTATTTGAATTTACTGGG
>OZ038477.1:66113783-66128783 GCA_964036315.1 Acanthosepion esculentum | reverse complement strand
CTGAAGTATGTGAAACCATTCATGTACTTAGGCAGTAAAGTCAATTCAAGTGTATGACGAAATAGTTAACTGAATATCAAAGACAACCATTGCCCTTGGGAAGCTTAAGCATTGTCTATGGGATGTTCATAAGATTTCAATGAAAACGAAAATCAGTGTCTATCGAGCAGTCATTCTCACCACACTTCTTTATGGGTCAGAATCGTGGACGCCATACAGGACGCACATCAATATCAACTTGATGCTTTTCATAAACGCTGTCTTCGTTCAATATGCGGTTATACACAGCAGGACAAAATCTCTAACCTTGATCTTTTCATCAGATGTGGTATCGGTGGTATTGAATACTTTCTGAGGCAATCACAGTTCAGATAGGCTGGTCATGCCATCCGAATGATGATCGGCTGTCGAAAATCTTCATGTATAGCCAACTTTTTCATGGTAAGCGTAACGTAGGCTCTCCTTGGTTACGCTTCAAGGACAAACTTAAATACAATTAATTGCTGCAACCATCCCTGTAGAGGAGTTCGAAATCGCTGTTGACAACCGAGCAAACTGGAGAAACACCTACCACCGAGGTAGAGCTAACTTAGAAAAGAATTGTCCCAACCATCTGAGAGGATTAAGAGTTAACACTAAATATCGGGCTAATGTATCAACCAGTATGACGGTAAACCCTTCAGTATACCCTTCGAGTGGATTTGAAAACATTTGCCAACTGCTTTACAGTAATGCCTGAAATAACATTAGTTATTTTAGCTATACTAAAAACTAGGTACATAAGACTGAAGAAAAAATAGACGAAAAAGAAGTACTGTAAGCGTGGATGTTCAGGAGTAATGGATAATGGCTCAGAATTTTGAATCGGAGAGCCAAGTTCCAATTCTGGTTAGGTTTGTTATACGCACTTACGGGCAAATACCCTTGAGAAAGGCATAAATCCTCATCTTCCCCCACCAGCCGTGGGTTAATTAGTATGACTTGTATCACTCAATCATTATTATACAAAAAACTTTTTTACAATTCTTGCAATCTAAATATATTTTCTGACTATGAATAAACCAAGGGGTTGATAAACCATAGAAAACGAATCAATCGCTTTCTCCAAGAGCCGAACACGGCTATGTCTTTCCACCAAACATAAAGTGATTAAAAAGAAATCTGAAGAAAAAAACAATTCTGTAATTGAATAAGTCTCTTGATGCAACTTTGGATTCCCTACTGAGGTATTACCGATTCATCATTAGAATTCAGAAACGATAAGCAGCGTAACAAAAGCCTTGTGGTTCCACAAATACAAAACTGTGAAAACTTCAACGATCTTTAATGGTGAGTGATTGTTTATTCTCTGTTCTCTTGTGTGTAACTTGTTAACTGAAACAATAGAACTTTTTACTAAAATCGCCCAGCGTCTTACATGAGAATGGCGGTTTATCTCCCTGCTAAATGTAAGGCAGGAAAATGGTGGCAAAATACTCATATATGCCTGAAATGATCATTAATTTATGCAATATCTGTTGAGTGCTGAAAATGCATGAAAACGTCTCAGCAAAGATATCAATAACCCTAACACTGGTCAGCAAAACGCACAAACCGTTTGGAATTATCCGTATAGAATATTAAGGTATTTCTCTTAATTAACATATTTATTAGTGTCGTCAGCTGGTATAATTGTAAGTGAAACATTCGAATAAACTGTGCTTTTCTAAGGAATGAGCCGGAGTGGAATTGAAATTTATCTGGAGAATCGTTATGCTTAATCGTGAGACACAATATTGAAAGTTACAACAATCTCAAAATAAAAGCATGAAATAATGATAAAACAATATCTATATTTCTCTCTATCTCTCTTTCTCTCCCTTTTCATATATATATATATATATATATATATATATATATATATATATATATATATATATATATATATATATATATATATATATATATTTAAACTCGGTGGGTGAAAAACTCTAGATAACACAATTTTCAAACAAATTGTCATTCGAGGAAAAATTTAAAAAAAAAAGAAAGCACAGGGCGAACAAAGTCGTCCAGTACCTTAAATTTCTGGTCCGCGAGCAATAAGTTAAAGCGAAGAGTACTCAATACGATAAGTAGAGCAAAAGTAAAATAAATAAATCCTAAGTAGGTAGTACATGAGCCAGATACTACCTACCTAGGTTTCACCATATGGGATCATCATATATAGTCGAGCCACCACATTTAATGTACACTTTTCTATTTACACACACTCTATCACTGGTATTAAACACTCTTCCCCATCAATAATAAATACGGCATACCTTAAAACACGACCCCCATCATACATGTGTGTGCGTGTGTTTTTTTTCTTTTTTCAAATGTGAATGTGCGTGAATTATTTCTTGAGTGGACATGTGAGTGTGTAGTTCACCAAGCTCATAAGGGAGGACTTATTTGAAATTCTAAATTTCATTGCTAAATAATTTTGTTGCGTTTGCTAGTGGTTTATTTTGTCTGATCTTTTATTTAAAGTCATCACCTATCATCTAAATCTGTTTTTAAGAAAATGGACACTTCGATACAGTCCAATTAATTTCTTTAGTTTAATCTAAATGAAAGCCAACCATCAAAGTCAATAACATAAGCTGGTGGAAATTATTTTCAATGCTCGATTTTATGGTGACTATCTTCCGCGTTATATAATGTTGCTCAATTTCAAGTAATGTCTGCGTTTGCTTACTTACAAATTCAACAGCCTATCTGACGTTGGAGCGTCAATAAACAAGAAAACTGCAACTCGAATGTTCACAACTTACCTTTAACCTGTTTAATTATTCATCGTAATTAATACCTAAAAACCTAAACCTGCATTTGAATCAGTGTACACTTTAATGAAAATGATAAAAAGGGGGCTGTTTTTGCATATTAACATTGATGATAGAAGAAAATAAAGCAACATCAGATGCTGTATTTTGATTTAAATTTTGTGTTGTGAAAAATGTTATATCAGACATTTCAGGACGTGAACAATACTTTATCATCTCTCTTTGTACTGGTTCTGTCATCCCTTCTGAGAAACTCGTTAAGCAGGTTATTCTCCTTTCGTTTGCTTTATCTTGCCTTCGGTATGTCCTGTGAGTATTCAGTTTTTGAGGCTCTCTTTCCTCACTGCGCGTTTAAATGTGTTTTCTACTAATAAGTATCAGTTTCCTTGAAATTTATATTCTCCTTAAACCTTTTTGGCTATTTATATTTTGTTCATTCTTAGTGATTCATGTTAGCTAAGTACAAGCACTTCTAATGTCATCAAATACTAACCGAAATAAACAGTTTGAATAAAGCAATATTAAGATTGAATATGTTACAGTGAACATTAGTTAAAGTAATTTCATTGAACTTATAATTTGAAACGAAGATTATATTAAGTTTTTGGAGGAAAGAGAAGAGATAAAATGGAAAAAATATTGTCTTTTAGTGTGCATTATTTCATCCGTTATTTTATAACGATAAACTACATCAGGCATCAATGATATTTTGAGAAGCGTGTAACTACACTAACAAGAGGTAGCATTTGTTAGGGTCCCAGCTATGAGCAAATTGTGAACCCCACCACCACCAGAAAAAAATAAATTACCAACAGTAATTTTTAGAAAAAAAAAACCTGAATAAATTATTGTAGTGAAATTACTAGCAATACATTAAAAAAATTTACCAACAATACATTTTCTACAAGCTACATATATAACAAAAATATACGTTTACTCTGAAAGTATACAATGTACAAAATATTGGGTTGGTGCATAATTATCACGTGTTTTTTTTTAGGCGAATTATTTTTAATAAAAATTGCTGTATCTTCTTTACTTTTTTTAATAAAAATATTTCATTTTTCAGGTTATAAAAATGCGTGTCAATACGATCATACGATCCGGAATAATCATTTAAAAATGTTATTTTTGAATTGTTGTGTTTCTTTTTTTCATAATAAATATTGTTTTAAAAAAGCCTGATAACCAACCCAATATCTATAGTTTAAGTCAATAAAATTATGTACAAAATATTTAGATTTCAGAATTAAATAACTCGTAGAGGTGTTGATATGCCGCTAAACAAAATCAATGTATCAAAAGCATTATTTAGTATGCGCGTCTCCTTAGATTTTAATTGTGATTCTCGCTTGCTCAGCAATTACACAGATATTATGCTGTTACCTCAAGTCTTCTGTTTGATTAACCTTAGAATCTCCAGCGGTTCAGTTCACTGACGTTTATAAGTTTTCGATAAATAGTTATATTCTAGTATTATGAAGCTAGTGTTAATATGTCATACCTTCATGGTGTTTTATTTCTGCCAATTTATTTATGCTTGGTGTTTTTTACGATGTGTCCAGGGTCAACCGATATCTATCCTACATACCCTCATAATATGCACTTCAATTTTGTTTGTTACCCCTCCCTTACAACAATCTTATTCTCCTCTAACTTGAGTAGCCCTTGGACCTTTTATGGTTTGAACTAACAGTAAGAAAATAACAAATTCTATTAGCTTATTTAATGCCGAAATCTCTATGGGGATCAACAACTGAGGATCGAACGTAATACCCAGTATCAATGGACATTCAGATTGGTTTCCTATAATATTGCCCTAAGCCAAAACACGAACAATTATTCGATTTCACATACTAATGTAAAAGAATGTGAAAGTTATTACTACAGACACTCCCAACTTAACGACCTGGTTCCATTTCAACGACCTTGTCTCTAGCTGATAATTTATACCTGAGCGCTGTTTCAAGCATACTACGTGTGTAATGGAATTGTGGCAACGAGCTTCATGAAGATTTGAGATCAATTTTGTACCAAATGCAACATCTTTACTTTATTTCTATATGTTTATACAGTAAAACAATGGACTGAGCAGTAAACGTAATAAACAAATTTGAAAATCTGTTATATATTCGGTGTATTGTTTTTCCTTTTACTTTATTCATTTGTTTTATTTTGATTCATTTAGAAGAAAAAAGAAAACAGTTATTGTCATCCTTTTCGTAGAACGTACATTGGATTGTTTTTATTTTTATTTTATGAGATGTTATCGCTGGTCGTACGTTTGAGTCATTAAAAAAATAAGTCGTTAAGATTATGTATTTGAAATTCTTACGAATAACATAGGATTTGAATATTTTTCATTAAAAATTCATGCAAAGATAAGATCTCAGTTGCAAAACGAATAGTTGCAACAGATGAATTTATTTTAGAAACAAGTTTCGCTCACGGCAAATAAGGATTATTTGAAGAATATCAAATGTCGAATTTCGTGTAATGCACACAAGTTGAACGCTATAGTTATTTAAAAAAAAGGGCATTTCACATCTTAGTTACCTCCCCCGATGTTTCCATCGTGAAATTAAAATCGTACAGCACATAACTTTACCGCTTTCAACTTCAAAAGTAAAAGATTTAAATTTCAGATGAACTCAACAATTTTTGTCTTAAAAAAAAACACAACAATTTTGTCTTAAAAAACAAAACAAAATAACACTGTTGCTCTCATTTTACGCTATGTACCCAATTTTATATTCACCAGCTCCGAGTTAAATAGCTTTCGTTGGGAGCCTGCATAACAGAAGGCTCTGAAAGAAATTGTAGACTTATCTTTCCACAGAAGTCCTGGCAAATCAAAGAAAATGAGAAAATGGAGAATCATGATTTCATACATCCTAAAAGAATTTATTTTTAAGAAAATAAAAATATATAAAAATATCAAGTTTATTATGAAATATATTTTGATTCAATAATACTAGATAGAAAATAAAATAAAATTTACCCGTGTGTAACATTGCTCGACTAATATGCACAGCACTTTTTGGAATTGAATAGAATGCACAGATATGCATTCAGTTTAATCACATTCGAAGGAATGAAGTAATATTTAATCTTGCGTAAAATTGATTAGTCAGGTGCAAATTAAAGCTAAATGACGTATGTGCTTGCCAGCTGTTCACAGAAATATATTGAAAATATAATTTAGAGCATCCAATTCACTTCTCTCTTCCATTTCCTCTGTCTCTGTTTTTCTTTCTCTATACACACACACATAAACACACACACACAAACATATATATTATTATACGTGCTTATATGTATGTGTATGTGCGTATGTGTGTATATGCGTATCTGTATGCGTATATGTAGGTACATGTAGCCTTGTATATATATATATATATATATATATATATATATATATATATATATCATACTTCAAACGTTATTATAGTGGAAAGTCGTATCTGAAATAGACGCTTCATATTTATTTCTATTGTTACCGGTGTATACTACGTCTGTTGAACTGCGCATTCGATAAATCCCGATAAAGACAATCTACCCTATGTTAGGAATTAAACCTGCGTCGTCACTTTTAAATAGTTTTTGTTTATTGTAAAAACATTTAGACATTTCATAACTTAGTTACCTCCCCTGACATTTAGATCGTGAAATTTAAATCGTACAACAGAGAACCTGAGCGTTTTTCACTACTTGGTTGTCTGTTCCATAGGACAGTGGTTCGTGAGAAGAAGCTGTTTGAGTGGAACTTCTAGCCGTTAGAATGTGGAGGGAAAATGGCTGGTTTGCTACAATGTAAGCGAAGCCTAGTCAGGAATTTCAGACCTGGTGGAAATAGGAGATGCAGTTCGTCCGAACACTTTCCATGGTAGATGCGATAGAGCAGTAACAGACTCGCCACACCCTGCCTTTGAGAGAGAGGTCGGAGTGTGGAAAATAATTCTTCTCTAACAAGGACTCGGAGACGCTTTTGAATTCTATCAAGACTAGAAAGTGAGGTCTGGGCATCTCCTGCCCAGATATAGCTACAGTACTCCATTTTTGGCCTGATGTGACTCTTATACAGGCAGAGGATAGGATGAGTAGTTAGGTACTTACTGGAGCGCTACAGGGAGCCGATCATTTTACCTGCATCATTAGCGATGGATCATCCACTTGAGGCTGGGTGTGGGTTTGAGGCCCATTATCCCCTCAAGCCACGGGGTCTCGTCGAGGGGACATCCGTTCATCGTGACTGACGGTAGTTATGGATCTTATCGGCGGTGATTCTTCTAAAATCAATGATTTGATTTTAGAGGCAATGAATGTAACCAGATATTTTTCCACACTGGGGAATTGGTGTTAGATCGGAAGAGAGGCCTTCGGAGAATTTTTTTTTCTATAATTAAAATAAAACTTGTACAGTATTATCACTAATGTCTGGGGATTAACTCATGTCGCTGTGTGTGAATTATTAATAATTTATTCATTTGAAAATTAAAAAGAAGTATATTTCTTCTACAGAAAAAATATTTCTATGAATGTTTCATGTTTCCAAAGCAAAATATGTTTACACGTAAGATCTTCCTTAAAATGATGAAAAAGTGACTTTCACCAAAAATTTACAAAATTCAAAATACATTGTACTTAATAATTATGAATGTGGTTATGTATGAGAAAGTGTGAGTGAACTAGCCATGTTGACTTTTTTTTACTGGGGTGGGGGTCGACATTAAAAGTCTTTTCCCAGAATAACGTCTGTGTTTAGGTGACTGAATCACGAGTTAGCCCACATATTTGTAATTTTTAGTGTTGCTAAAATTCCTTCTTTTCTTATTAAAAGAACCTGATATAAATTTACTCTGAAATTTATCACAAGCCACCTAATACATAACACTAAGAGGCAACGTTCTGATTCTAGAATCCAATTTTCAGATAATTGCGTTTAAACATGAAAAATTATCGCTATTTGCTTTTGACCTCGGTGTCAACTTTTCTATTTGCACCCGGTCTATACCTGAAAAGGAGCAATTTCTCCATAAATATAGCATTCCCTGAAGATTTATTTTTATTACACACTTTATTAAAAAAAAATAATGAACACTATATATATATATATATATATATATATATATATATATATATATAGCGTTCATATTTATATATATATGTGTATATATATATATATATATATCGTCTCTTATATCCGGGTTTGGTCTATTATATATACATTAACACAGGCTCTAATCTGGGACCAGATAAAATTTCTCTTATATCCGGGCCTCTTATATCCGGGTTACACTGTATATATATATATATATATATAGATATATATATATATATATATATATATATATATATATATATATATATATATAAACATGTTTCGTTGAATATGAAAAACAAGGTTTATTTGATGAAATTTGTATATAGTTTTTTCTAATATTCTTACATTTTTTTCGTTTCGTTAGAGTAAAGTAGAGTAAAAATTGTGTTTAGTGTCTATTGAACCTAATAGTAGTAGTCAAAATAAAGCTATCAAATCGAAACTAGCAATGAAAAGAAAGCGGTTTTGACCGTGTCAAGATTTTTCAGTCTTTCCACAGGAGGCGATATCTCTTGTGACTGGGAGTGAATGAAGAACAAACTGCGGTAGGTCATAAGTCTCGTTTAAAAGAGTGGGAGTGAAACAGCCGTAAGGCAGATGATGCTGATTATCAGAAGAGTTTTATTATATCAGACAAAACCCAATCTTACTTTTTTATACTAATCTATCAAGAATTATTTTTAAATCTTCAAATTTAACATACTATGATTATTTTATCATAATAATTGTTCATATCTTCAAACATCTTTCTGAAAGTTTATATCTGATGTTAAATGAAATTTCATTCGAAAATATTACAGCAATTGTAATATGAACGAAGATTAAGTTTTCCGAAATATCAGTGAGATCCATGTTTAATAGCGGACTCTAAATATAGTGTATCAATTTCACTGCCCCGTGTAAGACTATTTACTATCATAAAACAATTAGCTATATAGTTCGTAAACACCACCACCTCCATGAGTAGACGCCTTATGTGTCCCCTATCAGATCAAAATGCAATAAAATGACACTTAGCCTCCCACATTTTACAACAACCCATAAGAGAGATTTTAGTTGATAACACTAGCGTCTTATATAGGTCCTCTTACCGGAAACATGTCACTGTGAGAGAGGCCCATAAAATAGCCAGTATAAATATCACCTTATTCAGCAGCAGAAATGATGTGTTGAAGTTTGTTTTTTGTTTTTTTTTACAAATAGAATTCCAAATATGCCCAACTCACGCGGCTCGGAATAAACCTACTACTATTTATACACCACAGAAACTACATTTTGAAGAGAAATTAACAACACATAACAACAAACCACCCTTGGAAATCGTTAAAGACTTGGCCGAAAATGTTTTGCAAAATTGACACTACTGACAATTTGTACACTACAACCGAACGAAAAATGTAAGAATATTAGAGAAACCAAATAAAAACTCAGCGAATTTTCTTTGACCATGATATTCAACGAAACATGTTTGAAAGAAAGGTTTCTGCCCAAATATACATTTTACACACACACACACACACACATATATATATATATATGTGTGTGTGTGTTGTTTAATATTTAGGTGTCAGTTTTTATTTCTATCATACTGCACAAAGATGAACGGACAGAAAGGAAAATTTAGAGTCCGCCATTAAACATGGATCTCACTGATATTTCGGAAAACTTAATCTTCGTTCATATTAGAATTGCGGTAATATTTTCGAATGAAATTTCATTTAACATCATATATAAACTTCCAGAAAGATGTTTGAAGATACGAACAATTATTACGATAAAAGAATCATAGTATGTTAAATTTGAAGATTTAAAAATAATTCTTGATAGATTAGTATAAAAAAGTAAAATTGGGTTTTGTCTGATATAATAAAACGCTTCTGATAATCAGCATCATCTGCCTTACGGCTGTTTCACTCCCACTCTTTTAAACGAGACTTATGACCTACCGCAGTTTGTTCTTCATTCACTCCCAGTCACACGAGATATCGCCTCCTGTGGAAAGACTGGAAAATCTTGACAAGGTCAAAACCGCTTTCTTTTTGCGACAAAGCAGACACGTAGCCTCTGAGCATTGGTTCAAGTTCAAGATCAGATTTGATCGAAACAAAAGAAAATATACTACATGCTCCTTGCTGAATATGCTTATTAAGAGAATTACGATGCAACGCATTAAATAGCGATTATTATATATGTCAGAATAAGAGCAATTTTATCATTGTAAACGGCTCTATTAAATGTGTTGAGCGGATAGTGTAATGGCTATCACACGCAACGTGGTATCGGCGAGCTTCTCTTTTCCCAGGAAAGCAACATACTGCGCCTTCAACTGACTTGAAGTGGAGTGACTACATTGGATCAATAGCTGCATCAACTGCAAGGAAGTTGGATCACTGTGTCGTGCCTGAAGATTTTTCTCATCATAAACCATCTTGCACATTTACAGATCTACCACCCGTTTGAGCACTGAATACTGCTATACATCTCGCGATCCTTGACAAGATTCATGGAAGGATTTATTTATAGTGTAATCGATCCTGAGCAGGTATCTCGACTTCAGTCACTTTCTCCCCGACGCTGCGTAGCCTTTCCCTGTCTTTTCTACAAATATTTTGGATTCTTGGTTCAAGCGTAGCTTCCCCTTTGTCCAAAAACTTCTCCAGTATTCACATGCATGGCCTTGGTGTTTACACCCAGGACAATCTTCCGATGGCCAGAGAACTGTCTCACAATGACCCCGACTACTCTTTCAAATGCTTCCGTTTTTCGCTACTAAACTCTGTCAAACTATCTCTTTTTCCTTTATCGCTCCCCCTCTTCACAAGACTCCAGTATATTAAACGCAATAGCTGACAGTATAGAAAAGGCGCTTTCTCTCCGTCCATCTGCGAACATTTTTGTCTTCGGTGACTTTAATGCTCACCAAAACACGTGGCTGAAACATTCCAAATGTACTGATGCTGCCGGTATACAGACATTAATTTTTTCCATCGCCCAATAGCTCACTCAAAGCGTGAACTTCCCTCTAGCCAAGCCGAGCAACAGGCTTCCATACTGGATCTACAAGGTGGGACATAAGTTTCCATACATAGGAAAATGCAAGTGCGTCGGTATTTGGATCAGCAGTTTCTGGATGCTTGGATTCGTCGGCGTGGCACCGTTGAGTGGCCTCCAAGATCCCCATATCTCTTTCCCCTTGATTTATATCTCTGGGAGTTCTTGAAGGCCATGCTGTACCAGGTGAAGACACGAGACATAAATCAGTTCAAGGAACATCATCAACGCCATTACGAACATAACTTCAACTGTGCTAATGCGTGTTCAGCCACAGTGGTAAACATGTAGTAATATGTGTTTTCGCAATCCTCTCCATGGTTCATCCCAGAATACTCGGTCGGCCATTACACACAGGAAACACTATTTCCGGCTATACCAGTGTGATAGCTCTCGGCATAACAGGTGCCTATTTGCTACTGGTCGTAACAAATGTAAGCGAGTCCTTGAAAGTGCTAAGTCCCTATTTCCTGAGGGAATGAGGAAACGCATAGCATCTAAAAACTTTGGCTTTCGGGATTACTGACGTCTCTGTAATAGGGTAATAAATAACTACAAGGACTCTATTCCCCCCTCTTCAATCGATTTGAGTTGTTATCATCCTCTTCTGATAAAACTGGATGCTTTGTCCGTAAATTCTCCTCAAACTCTACTTTTGACTTATTTGGAGTATCCCGGTCTAACTTCCCACTTAGAACTCCTAAGTGATATGCATATAATCCCTTCCATGGTCCCTGCTGTCATCTCTAATCTTGATTCCGACAAAGCATGTGGACCTGATTGTACCTCTCTAATAGCCATTAAGTAGTGTGCTCCCAAACTGGCTCTTGTTATCTCTAAACGTCTCTCTATAATAAATGTCTCGCTGCCTCATTCTTTCCTGTCTGCTGGAAGTCATCATCTGTTGTTCCAGTTTTTAAGAACTCTGGTGAACCGACCGACACATTAACTATCGGCCTATTAGATTTCTACATCTTTTCGGAAACTCCTAGAAGCCCCAATTAATACTGAAATGTTTAACCATCTCTCATCGCTCGTCCTTTTCTCAGACAAGCAATTCGGTTTGCAACTGCTGATGTACTTTAATTGCGGAAAAAAGTCTATCGTTCTCTATATAAAAACGGTGAAACCCGGGCTGTAGCTCTGGACATCTTGAAAGTATTCAGGTTTTCTCCTCAAGCGGAAAAGTTCTGGTATATCCGGGAACATTTTTTAGCTAATCCAGTCGTTTCTATCAAATCGTTAAATGAAAGTTGTTCTGAACGCCCATTCGTCTACATCCTTTCGTACTAACATGGTGTTCCTTAAGGCTCCAGCCTTTGTCCAACACTGTTTCTAATCTTCATTAACGACCTTTCCGATGACATCAGCTCTCAACTTGGTATCTATGCTGATGTCACTACCATTTACTCTTGCCTCGATACTATGATCGATCAGTCCGACAAGGTCAAAATGTCAGTTGATGTACAAAACGACCTCAAGACAGTCGTTAACTGGGGGAAAAATAGCTTGTCTATTTTGACGCCTCCATAACTAAACTTGTCTCTATTAATCTTCTGAGAGAAAACTCTCTGCCTTCCATCAGGATGTCTGATGCTATTCTCTAGGAAAGTGACTCATTGCGCCTTCTCGGACTAACGTTTTCAACTGATATGAAGTAGAAAGACAATATTGAATCCATTGCTAGATCATCTGCTAGGAAAGTTGTTTCACTGTTTCGGACGAGACATTTCTTTTCTCCTGAATCTATATCGCATATCTTTAAGTCTACCCTTCTTCCATGCTTAGAATATTGCTGCGATATATGGTCCGGTGCCCCTGCTATTTATTTATAAGAATCAACAATATTATTGGTTCTGATCTGGTGGCTCGGCTTCAGTCACTTAAAGTTGCCCTTCTGTGTCTTTTTTTAAATAAATTTTTACCTTTCCCAAGGTATGTACGCATAAGTGAATGCAACAAATTTGAATGGAACACGAACTCGGCTCTGCGTTTTTTTATTCCGAATGATTATCCGTTACGAGAACCGCACATCTCTATAAAAAATTCATATATTACATTACATTTTATTTCATTCTCGAACTTCGTTAGTTAGTCAGCCAATATGTGGGGGGGTGAGGTACACGGCCTCATAGAACCTTCGCCCGAAAGTGGACATTATAATCTCGATTGAGATGTCTAAGTGATTGCCACCCTATGCTCTGGGATTATTGTTCATATAACTTATTCTGTCATGTAGCTCGTTCTTAAGCTCGCAAACCTGCCTGCAGCTGCGAGTTAAAATGTTTCTGCATTCACCAGCCGGGATTAACCTTAGGTTACTTAAGACTGCGACAGACTCTTGCATTCCCCTTGTTCCTTTGATGGTATGGCACTGGAGTTAAGCATTGCCAATGAGGATTTACTGATGCGTGGTTAATGTCCCAGTGCTGTAAGCGGAGTCTAAGGCAAAAGTTGCTCAGCCTCGGGGATTCCAACCTTGCTGCAACACCTTCCGCATCGCAATAAAGCGGGTGGATCGGTGTAATACTGATGCCAACGTAACTGTGGTCGCAGGGGGCTGGGCAAATATTAATTTTTATCCTTGGCCCATATGCATATGTATGTGTATGGCGCTCTCCACGTTAAGTGACCTTGTGTCGCATCCAGCCTTGGTGCTGGGGGCGTGATGTGGGGCGGTAAATATACCTTGTGTGCAATTGAGAGCAAAGCCATCTCCCGCAAGATTCGGAGAGAGACCATTAATATTATTATTATTATTAGTAGTAGTAGTATTAGTAGTAGTAATAGTATTCAACTGCTTTTTTAAACCATTATTTGAAAGTACTAGCTTTCCTGAATGTTTGTATAGGGCAATGTAATCCTAACAGATATTACAATATAAGCCTTCGTTTTCTGAGCCGTGGTGATCGTCAATAAGTGCGTAAAGGAGTCAAGGACGGAGTGGATTATGACAAAAGAGAAGGGTGTGTAATGATATAACCCTGACTAATTTCTACCCTATCATAAAATCCGGTACATGTTGAAAAACAGGTTCTGATACGTTCCAAATTTCTGCTTTTCTTTTACTTTGAACTCCTTTTCCCCGTTGATGACTAATATATGTGCTTTCAGGCATAAATACACTTCCCTAATATATAAACATCAGAATGACTTTCAAAGGCAACGATGAGATCGGACTGCTTAAGACATGTGTGAGTAATATGACATTTAATCGAAATACTAAATCATTATTGAACAGAAACTTTACGGACATTATTTCCCACAATACAGCAAATTTCTACAAAACCAAAATATTAACCTAAAGACACTAGCCATGAACTTAAATCTCCTCGGTATATCAAGCCTTTCATATGGATATGTCGCCAAACTTATACAGAATTATCTAAGCTGTCAGCTGTATACACTCACTTTCTCAAATCAATGTTTAAAAGTGTCCTTGTGCGAATGAAACCTGTAGGTCTCAGCGAGGACTATCCTTCTTTAAATTTTGTGGACAGCACAACAGAATCACAAAGAAATAATTGTACCTAATAAAAAGAACAAGGACAATGGATAGGACATCAAACTGAATAGAAAATTATGACATATTCAAGAAGTCAGCATTCCATACTGCTTCAAATAAAAGGTTACGAATTAATCTCCCAACAATAATGTAAAGAGCAATAACAGCTACTGGTTTTGAGAAATCTATTTTTCTGAAAGATTGTATTAAGAGGAAGATTTTATAAATTTCAACCGGTAGCAGCACTGGCAGCTAGATCAATGTAGGCTGAATGTTTCCTTATACGAAAACATCTAAAATTATCATCAGCATTACAGCTGAAGAGAAAAATACTACAGTTTGATCCGAGACCGAGTGAATATATATATATATATATATATATATATATATATATATATATATATATATATATATATATATATATATATATATATAATTATGGATGTAATTCTTGGAAAAATGGTATTCGTCAATAGCATGGCTTAATTAAAAGTTTGCCTATTAGTATTTTCATAGAACAAAAATGTAAAATA
>OZ038477.1:66083783-66108783 GCA_964036315.1 Acanthosepion esculentum | reverse complement strand
TATATATATATATATATATATGGTGCATCTAACAGAGAATATAATAGATATTGCAAGTAAAGTAATTACAGGTATAGCGGATAGACATCCAGAATAAACACATAAATCTATACCCTCCACCATATATATATATATATATAGGTTTCCATATCTTCAGCATTTCAGTTTGAAAATTTAACCAGCGTTTGTTATATTTATCCCTCATCTATCTATCTATCTATCTATATATATATATATATATATATATATATATATATATATATATGTATATGTGTGTGTGTGTGTGTGTGTGTGTGTGTGTGTGTGTGTACGTGTGTGTACGTGTGTGTGTATGTATATGTACGGTCAAATCACGCTGAACACACCGGTTCCCGTTCAATCACCGAAGTTAAGCACAGGGCACCTTTGGCAAGTGTCTGATCCATAGCCACGGGTCCACCAAAACCTTGTGAGTGAATTTGGGAGAGGAAACTGTGTGGAAGACCTCGTTGGCCAAAGCTAGCACGATATCACAAAAAAAAACACCGTGATTGCGAGTTGAGGTGGCCAGCCTTGTTCATTTATGATCACGCTGGGTTCGTACCAACGCTCTAAAACTGTTAATTGGTTCTGCACACGCCAATAACAGTATAAACTGCAGGGCTCTGTGGGCATTTCCCAGTTGGGAAATTGCAAAAATGCCTGTGCAAATGTTGCCATATGCGCTAGCTAGCTGTCCATTGCAACGGGTGTCCTCGATATCGAGTGGCCAATTATTATTATTATTATATGTATATAATAAAAAATGCTAAAATAATCATACAAGTTAATCATATACGTCAAATTGTAAGTGTGCTTATAAAGTTTGTCAATTTTTCTGCAAATAAAATGCTCGATAAGAATAGAGTGATAATTATGATTACAATATAAATAAATTCGTACAATGAGGATGCTCTACTCATATATGCTCATGATACTGATTTACTTGACCTAGTAAATAAACTAAACCAATTCGACCATACCATACAATTAACATACAAAATGGAAGATTACAGTTCTTTACTCTTCCTAGATATCAAGTTACCCTGCGTTAACTGCAGTTTAAAACTTGGTTTCCATCTGAAATCAACCAACAAAATCGATCTAATAAATTTCTATTCTCATCATAACAATATATAAAATCCAGTACGATCATCGGATTCTACTTAAGAGCACTCGGAATTTGCATTCCTCAATATTTACACGAAGACGAGAAATACGTTAAGTTTCTTATTATTTTATACGCAATGCGACACAAAATGCTCATAAAATATTCTAAAATAGAAAATCGACCCCGTCTGACAAATCCAGTGCATCAAAAAATATATTGTCCTACCAGCTAAATCTAACACAACTGAATTGTAAAGAGTCTATCTGAACTCAACATAAAATTTGTTACTACTACGCCTAAAACAATAAAAGATTCAGTCAATATTAAAAAAAAAAGGTTAAATCTTGAAAAAGGAATTTACTCGATCACCTATAATAATTGTAACAAAAAATATATAGGAGAAGTCTCAAGAATCTAAATAAATGATTATATGAACACAAAAGAGACATTATATAAAATGATACATCAAATGCATTGGTTGCCCACCGTAACGAGACTGGCCACAATTTTGTTTATTTGTTTATTTATTTATTTATGTCAAATTATTTTGCTTGTTTTTGTTTTTCTTTTGTTTTTGTTTTTTTTTATCTTATATATTTATTTTTTTTTATTTTGATCGGTGTTTTTTATTAACGTAGTAAAAATTTGTTTATATAGCTTATTGTTGGTAGTCTATAATGGCGGTCATTTACCGGAAGTCGTTTATTTGCTTATTTATTTGGGTCAAATTGTTTTGCTTGTTTTTATTTATTTTTCATTTTTATTTTTTATCTTATATATTTGTTTATTTGTCATTGATTAAATCTATTTGTTGAATTTTGGGGTTGAATGTTGTGGTTTCTTCTGACTATTATTTTGGTGGGAACAGTTTTTAATTTATTTATTTGGGTTGATTATCTTTATTTGTTTTTTCTAATTTGTTTTTCTATATATATATATTGTTTTTCTATATATATATATATATATTGATTTTCTATATATATATATTGTCTTTTATAATTTGTTTTTATATATATATATATGGTTAGGTAAATGAGATAACTAGATATTTGCACCCGTATACGCGTGGGCTTGCGTGCATACGCTGGTAAGCAAATAATTACCAAATTTATACAAGAGTTGTAGACATAATAGTGTTCAATGTGATTAAACAGAACTAAGAAATATATAATAATAAAGACACATATATCTATGTTTGGTGTGCGACTCGAGTTTCGTTGGTTGCCCAACTCGTCGGGCAAGAGATTTCGCTTATTGTTTACAGTCTGTCTGTGGATGACAACATATATATATATATATATATATATATATATATATATATATATATATATATATATATATATATATATATATATATAGAGAGAGAGAGAGAGAGAGAGAGAGGAGAAGGAGAAAGAGAAAGAGAGAGAGAGACTCAAAACACAGATAATATAAATAAAAGAAAGCGAAAACTGAGAAAAAGTTAAGAATAACTATAAAACAAGCTGCTGTGGGAATAAATATTTAATAACTGACATGACGCATGAAAACGAGATAAAAATTGACATAACGCAAAAACAAAACACATATATAGATAGAGTAAAATATACTTGATAATTGCTTAAGAAAGACGAAAGTATTCAGACATCGAATAATTTATATCAAATTTGTCCGCGAAAACGAAAAAAATCATCCAAACTAAAGAGAAAAAAAATCCTTACTAAAAACATTTAGTTGGACTTCATGCAAACTTGTATAACTGAAGCATTTCTGGCCAAATGCATAAGACACTCACATCCACACACACAGTTAGGCACATATGCAAGCATACACATACTCTTATATTTAATTAAAACTTATAATATCAAAATTAGTTATTAGTAACATAGATAAATCTATATCACAACACAACATCATATTAAGTAAACTTCTTTTCAACAAGGTCAACGTAAAGTTTCCCCCGAAATAAAATCAACTGCCGAAAAAATAAGATCTATCCATTAAACGGTCAATGAATGACCAACAATGTTGTTCATCGAGCATGCATTCGCTCTGGTGGGGATTTTAAATTCTGCCTTAGAAGCTTCCTTTCTACCATCACCGTATGAATTTGGCTAATAATAAATACAGAAACAGCACTGTGCACTCCGGCAATTTACATTAAATGGTATATAATGGCCAAGCCTTTTAATGGCAAGGGGAATAAATACAGCCACTATTTAGCTGAAAAAATAAATATATTACAACATTTAAATAACCCGGGTTTACTAAATAAGAGAAAAAAAAACTGATTTGGGGAGTAGGTGTCAGAGAAAGGAACAAATATTAGTATAGGACATTTTAGTATCTTTTTTGTGGTGAAAAGATATTGATTTGAACGTTCTCACAAAAATGAAAAAACAATCGATTTTTAATGAAACCTTCAGCATTTATTCACAAATAAAATTATTTCAGAAAGATTTTTTTCTTACATCTGTTACTCCACTCACATATATTTAATTTTATGAAATTTCGAGAAATTAAATTTTGAGCAATTTAATCTTTATATTAGTTAAAAGCAGAAATTCATGGAGAATTTAAATTATCAATATATTTTTGTAAAATAGAAACAGCAGTGACCGAAAATCTACTCTGAATCGTAAAATAAAAAATGCAAATAAACTAAGACATTATTTAATTAGAAAAGTTTTTAATTGCATTTATGAATAAGATGTATTATAGACAGTATTGTCTTAAGAAAGAAAATTCGATGAATAAAGCATTTTTACAAGAATTATTTTCATTCTCTTCAAATAATATTTTCCTAAAAATATTTTTCCTAAATTTTTAAGATTACAGGGTAGGTAAAAAGGATAGAAAAAAGTTACTCAGGTAATATTCTTCAAGCTATCACCACCTAAAATAAACTAAGTTATATAATGTTAAATAATAATGTTAAATAGTATATATATATTTTTTATTGTTTTTTTAAGCATTTCACCCCAAGCAAGGCGGAAAGCCACTAGCACGCAAGGGGTGACAGAAGATTTGGAGCGAGGGGTGATAGAGGAAAGGATGTGGAGAAGGATAGTGGATAGATCAAGGCAACTGGAGATGTCGATTGACATTACATTTGAATATTTGGGGATTATAGTTGTCAGGGGAACAGGAATAAGGAAGGGAGTTCCACAGGCGAGAGGTGCGAGATATGAAGCTATTGGATTAGAAGAGACGGCTACATTTAACAGTTTAAACAGTGAAAGGATGAGAGTGGGATGCCAGCCTCGTAGGACGCTTGAATTCATGGAGTCTGGGAACCAGTGAAAGCAGCTCATCGGAGCAATTACCGTGAAAGTATTTGTAAAAATACAGGGAGAGGCGACGGCGCGTCTGTGAGAGAGCGACTGAAGACGAGATGCCAGATCAGGGCCAATTACATTGAATATCCGTCTCTGGATCTTATCAAGAACGCCGATGCAAACAGAAGAGGCTCCAGACCATATATGGCAGCAATGCTCCATGCAAGGGCGAATGCTTGATGTGTAGATTTGACGGATCGATTCCGGGGAGAAAAGTTTCCGTGCCCGGCACAGGGAGCCAACTTTCCTTGCGGTGGATGATGCAATTGACGCAATGTATTTGTTCCCTCTCGGGTCAGCAGTGAGCGTGAGACGGAGCAGCCGCAGAGAGGATCTCTAGAGAAGTTGGGCTTCAGACATTATAATGATGATTAATAGAGAGCAGTTTTGTTTTTGAGCGGTTAAAGTTAACCAGCCAATTCCTGCCCCAGTTCACAACCGATTGGAGATCCTTTTCGAGACGAACGGCCAGGCTAATTTTGTCAAACTAGATTTGTTTTTGAGGCAGAAGTAAATTGTAGTGTCGTCCGCGTAGATACCAACTTGGGAATCTATGGCGTCAGGAAGATCGTTTATGAAGATAAGGAACAGAGTAGGTCCTAAGATGGAGCCTTGAGGAACACCTGCGTTCGTGTGATAGGGGCTGGAGGAGAATTCCTTGAGAACGACCTTCAATTCACGGTTTGACAGGAATGATTGTATTAAGTCAAACAATCGACCTGTAATACCATAAACCTGGAGCTTGCGAAGAAAGCCATTTTTGCAAACCTTATCAAACGCTTTGGAGATGTCTAGGGCCACGGCACGAGCTTCTTCGTTATTATGAAGAGCTTGGTAGACAAATTCAGTGATGGCCGTAAGCATATCAACTCTAGATCGGGCAAAGCGGAAACCATATTGATTTTCTGAGAGCAGATCATGGGACGTAAGGTGGTTAACCACTTCGGCGTTGATTAGGGCTTCGAAGACTTTGCCGAACAGGGGTAGGAAACTGATAGGACGGTAATTAGAAGGGTCAGATGAGTCGCCAGAGTTCTTAAAGAAAGGAAAAATGGATGAGGACTTCCAGCAGTCAGGAAAACATGACTCCTTGAGGCAGTAGTTATATAATTTAGAGAGAGCGAACGCCAGTTCAGGCGCGCATTTCTTCAAAATGGCTGGTATTCCATCTCCACCACTAGCCTTGTGGAGGTTCTAAATTAAAGATAATGCCCAATACCAATGTCGGGGATATCTGTAACCCGCTCAATAAGGCCTCAGTTCTAAGAGGAAAATCGGGTATGGGTACACCGGAAGAGTTAAGCGTTGAATTGAAAGAAAATTTCCGAACAAAGCATTCAGCCTTGTCGGCAGAGGAGGTCAGGACCTCAAACTGGTCGAACAAAGGAGGTATAGAGAGTTTGCTATTGTTCAGAACGCTCTTGCAGAGGCGCCAATAATCCTTGGAGCCGAATTTGCGAGATGCAATACGCTCCTTCATCCGAGCAGCAAATAGTGACTTATCTTCGTTGAGGACACGCTTACACTCGTTACGGGCGGAAGCAAAGTGGCGTCTATTGTAGTCTGACATGTCGCTTCGAAATAGGTGGAAGAAGTGGTTCCTATGGGCAATGGCGGCTGAGCAAGCAGCGGAAAACCAAGGGGAGGAGCGCGATTTGACCTTAAATTTCCTCGAGGGGATGAAAGCGTCAATTCCAGCTTTAACCCAGGATCAGACCTCAGAAGCACATTCTTGAACGGAGAGCTTAACGACAACATTCCAGGGGACATCGCGGAGGAAATCACGGAACGAGTCCCAGTCTGCTCGTTGATAGCAAAACAAGATTCTAGTGGTAGGAGGCTCTTTGCAGGGGGTGGGATTGGAGGAGATGTTAACAGACATTACAGCATGATCGGAGTTACCAAGAGGGTAGAGCTGCGTGGCACTACAAGACTCGGGGATGGAGGTAAAACACAGCATTCTCTTGGTCACTAGTTCGGCTTACTTTTATCGCCAAGCTACAAGTTTCAATGAACGCAGAGCTAGGTGGTGTCAATCCTCCCCGACCAACTGTAAGCTTGGGGTACTTGCTTTCAATAAAATTAAAATCAACGAGGAGAAAGAAATGGCCAAACAATTCTACGTCGAGACATTTTATCTTGCAAGATGATACTCGGCCAACTAGCACATAAGAATCCTGACACACTTTAATTTGCTCTCAAAGACTTTTTCTTTTTTCCTTTTTTTGGGGGTGGGTGGGTTCGGAGAGGGATTTCTGACTAATTGAACATACAGGGTAACAAGTTTGGTTAGAATAATTAGAACAAAAATAAATATGTTAGATTAGTCAAACAGACCGAGTGTAAAAAAAATAAATAAAATTACAGAGTGGACAGGTTGGCAAATACAGAAAGAGTGAAAGAGAGAGAGAGAGAGCGCGCGCGCGGCCTTTGGATGAGTTTCGGGTAAAGCGAATTTATAGCCACTCATGGCAGCAAATGTTCAGCGTCGTCTGCTTTCATTCTCATCCTCACTAATGATTGTTCAGCTTACCTTATCGCTAAGGAGGGGGGGGTCAACGGGCATTCCTCCCCCAACCAACAGTGGGCTTGGGGTACTTGCTTTCAATAAAATTAATATACATATATATATATATATATATAAAAACTGTCCGAATGTTCTTTTTATCCGAGCGCTTTCGGATATACATTTAGCCATTTTCAAGGATTATATTTCAACTGTTAGAATTAGAAATAGAAATAGTTTGTTATATGTATGTTTTATAAAGTGATTTTAATTTTTTTTTTGTTTCAAAACACGGTCAAGATATTATGTCCATGTTCAAAGTTAATATTATTAAGTGTTGGTTTGTTTGTTTTTATTAGTAAGGCTTCCATTATTTTTAGCCTTTTTTTGCAAGTGGATGATGCCATTATATTAGTGTTGTCGACAAGTATATTCCGAATAGTGTCCGGTAGGTCTCCATGAATATTTATCACTTTATAAAACATACATATAACAAACTATTTCTATTTCTAATTCTAACAGTTGAAATATAATCCTTGAAAATGGCTAAATGTATAGCCGAAAGCGCTCGGATAAAAAGAACATTCGGACAGTTTTTATATAATTTATCCTCTGAAAAGAAAAACTTTATTAGATCGCACGAGAAATTATATAAAAAACTAAATAAAAGCACCTTGTCAGTCGTTTTTAATGAAATGTGCATGAAAGAAGGATTGCTGCCTAAATACACACACATATATATATGTGTGTGTGTGTGTGTGTGTGTGTGTGTGTGTGTGTGTGTATATATATATATATATATATATATATATATATATATATATATATATATATATATATATTATAAATTTACTAATTTAAAAATATGATTAAATTAAAATCCTTAGCACTGCTTCATTTTCAAAAATCGCTTGAAAATGAAACAGCAAAACAAAATAACAGTATTAAACCTGAAGCAGCATTTTACAAAATTGACTGCAAAAAATATCCCTCAAAACGAATTAGTGAAATATTTAGGAATTAAATAAAATATGTTTCGAACATAAAAGTGGACTTATGAAATAACAATGATTTACTATATCATATATACTCGAGTATAATGCGAGATTTTATGACCAGTCATTTACGCATAAAGCGGTCGCCCTATACAAAGATAATTTTAAGAGGTTAAATATCATGCATTTGCAGTGACCGGTTGCACTATACACAGATAAAAATTTTCTGGAAGCGGTTAAAATTAATGCCAAACAAAAATTCAGGTGTTGTACTATACATGAAGTCGACTTATACTGATTTTCCAAGCGTAGCTTAGATGTGGCACCTTGTGAGGATCGAACACACTACTCAATCGTAAGTGTTTTAGCGAGACAAGCCTGCTAACCATTACACCACCCAAAGTGTACAATGAAGTCGAGATATACGAGTATATACGGTATTCATTCGTCATAATACGTCAGACAAGGATTTCAATTTAAAGCATGTAGATTTTATTAAAAGAGAAAGTAGTTTATTTAGCTGAATGTGTATTAAAAGTAACTTTACAAATGAGCTATGGTAAATTTACGTCCAGGATCATACGACGTATCCCATTTACTGACATAATTACTGCTATTACAATGTGAGTTAATTAAAAACAGTACCACTAAAGCTGAAACTAAAAACAAAAGTAATATAAAATTAGTGAGATGGAAACGTTCAAACATCTTGATACATACAACATTCAAATTTAAAGCTGCCATGTTTCTTGATCTTCGATGTAAACTTTGTTATCTTTCGCCTGCTCTCCTATATCAGATTTACTCCATCGCTAAATAATCGTTATTGTTCGGAAGAAGTTCGTTTTCGACATAAAACGCCTTACCGAAGGGTTTTTCCATTTCGTAAATTTAAATTTAAATGCAGTGTCAATCTTTATCTTCTGCCTCCTTAATATTTTTTATTACCTATCTCTATAATAATGTGTTTTTCTCAGATTATTCTACACTCAGTAACCTGTTCTGTTTTAATGGATTTATCGGTTTGCACGGGATGAAATGAGTAAAAATATACGACTATTCAGATCTATCTATCTATCTATCTATCTATCTATCTATCTATCTATCTATCTATCTCAGTCTGTTCATATCTATCTATCTCAGTCTGTTCATATCTATCTATCTATCTATCTCGGTGTGTTCATATCTATCTATCTCAGTCTGTTCATATCTATCTATCTATCTCAGTCTGTTCATATCTATCTATCTCAGTCTGTTCATATCTATCTATCTCAGTCTGTTCATATCTATCTATCTATCTATCTCAGTCTGTTCATATCTATCTATCTATCTATCTATCTATCTATCTCAGTCTGTTCATATCTATCTATCTATCTATCTCAGTCTGTTCATATCTATCTATCTATCTATCTATCTATCTATCTATCTATCTATCTATCTATCTATTTATCTATCTATCTATCTATCTATCTATCTATCTATCTATCTATCTATCCCAGTCTGTTAATATCTATCTATCTATCTATCTATCTATCTCAGTCTGTTCATATCTATCTATCTATCTATCTCAGTCTGTTCATATCTATCTATCTATCTATCTATCTATCTATCTATCTATCTATCTATCTATCTATCTATCTATCTCAGTCTGTTCATATCTATCTATCTATCTCAGTCTGTTCATATCTATCTATCTATCTATCTATCTATCTATCTATCTATCTATCTATCTATCTATCTATCTATCTCAGTCTGTTCATATCTATCTATCTCAGTCTGTTCATATCTATCTATCTATCTATCTATCTATCTATCTATCTATCTCAGTTTGTTCATATCTATCTATCTATCTATCTATCTCTGTCTGTTCATATATATCTATCTATCTATCTATCCATCTATCTCAGTCTGTTCATATCTATCTCAGTCTGTTCATATCTATCTATCTATCTCAGTCTGTTCATATCTATCTCAGTCTGTTCATATCTATCTATCTATCTATCTATCTATCTATCTATCTATCTATCTATCTATCTATCTCAGTCTGTTCATATCTATCTATCTATCTATCTATCCATCTATCTCAGTCTGTTCATATCTATCTATCTATCTATCTATCTATCTATCCATCTATCTCAGTCTGTTCATATCTATCTATCTATCTATCTATCTATCTATCTATCTATCTATCTATCTATCTATCTCAGTCTGTTCATATCTATCTATCTATCTATCTATCTATCTCAGTCTGTTCATATCTATCTATCTATCTATCTATCTATCTATCTATCTCAGTCTGTTCATATCTATCTATCTATCTATCTATCTATCTCAGTCTGTTCATATCTATCTATCTCAGTCTGTTCATATCTATCTATCTATCTATCTCAGTCTGTTCATATCTATCTATCTATCTATCTATCTATCTATCTATCTATCTCAGTCTGTTCATATCTATCTATCTATCTATCTATCTCAGTCTGTTCATATCTATCTATCTATCTCAGTCTGTTCATATCTATCTATCTATCTATCTATCTATCTATCTCAGTCTGTTCATATCTATCTATCTATCTATCTATCTATCTATCTATCTATCTATCTCAGTCTGTTCATATCTATCTATCTCAGTCTGTTCATATCTATCTATCTATCTATCTATCTATCTATCTATCTCAGTCTGTTCATATCTATCTATCTATACATCTATGTCAGTCTGTTCATATCTATCTATCTATCCATCTATCTCAGTCTGTTCATATCTATCTATCTATCTATCTATCTATCTATCTATCTATCTATCTCAGTCTGTTCATATCTATCTATCTATCTATCTATCTATCTATCTATCTATCTCAGTCTGTTCATATCTATCTATCTATCTCAGTCTGTTCATATCTATCTATCTATCTATCTATCTATCTATCTATCTATCTATCTATCTATCTATCTATCTATCTATCTCAGTCTGTTCATATCTATCTATCTATCTATGTATCTATCTCTCTATCTATCTCAGTCTGTTCATATCTATCTATCTATCTATCTATCTATCTATCTATCTATCTATCTATCTATGTATCTATCTATATATATATCTCAGGTATTCAAATAAGATATGTATAATTCATAATGACATGCAAAGAATTCACTATGTAAACATCTATGTAATTTAGCCGTTTTGTGCACGTTTAATTGCACTGCATACAAACTGACACATATTCTCATGCGATAGAAAATTGTTGAGCAGTGAAAAATGATTTTTAAAGTTTTAGTGGTTTAAGAATGTTTTTAAAGATATATGAAACCTATATAAAAGAACAAGCAAAACAGAATGTAACATATATGAAAAATATTAATATTAAATTGCGTTTTATACAAAACAAAATAAAATATATTAAATAAAGTCACATAAGACCAATGAATACCTGGTGTCCGACGAAGAGACATCAATTCCCTCGAAAAAGGTTTATATTTCTTTTGCAAGGCTCAGCATTAAGAATCCACACTCTCTGTAATCAGTGAAACGAATGTTGATGTCTTCATTTTACTTCACAAAACGTCTAAGACAATAAAGATAAAAGCACAATAATCTTTACAATTCTTTTCATTTGGATACTTCCCCAGCACGTACTAATACTTACACAATGGCATTACATGCGAACGTATATATATATATATATATATATATATATATATATATATATATATATATATATATATATATATATATATATATATATATGTATATATATATGTATGTATATATATATGTATATATATGTATGTATATATATATATGTATATATATATATGTATATATGCGTGTATATATATATATATGTATATATATATATATATGTATATATATATGTATATATGCGTGTGTATATATATATATATATATATATATATATATATATATATATATATATATATATATATATATATATATATATATGTGTGTGCATTTAATACTTATTCACAGAAGTTTTTACATTTATGTTCGCACGCGAAAGAACAATGTGGGATTATTGCTGGCTTAATCGTAAAAAAACATCCCTTCTTCAAATCTAAGTGTTAACACATCTCAAAGAAGCCCAAAGCGTTTTAGCACTTATCAGTGAATTCATGAATTAATCGGCACATTATATCTGAAAGGGGACTTGTTCCCAAATACGTCCGACATCCCTTTCAAAATGACAAACATGGAAGCGTCATAAAACAATTGAAAACTTATTAAAGAGCAAAAATCCTCCTCTAATGAGGACCCGTGAAGAGCGTATGATGTGTGAAGCTATTGTTTTGTGCGACCTATTTTCTTTTGAAGGCAAGTTAAGGTTTTGTCTGCAAAGGTCAAACAAAGGTTAGTAAGAGCAGGGAATACTGCTTAAATTGCAAACAGAAATAAAAATAATCCGCCGATAACCTACTTGCAAGGCAACTGTAATTCAATGAAAATCTGAATTTTAAATATATTCATATATAGAAGAAAGGATACACCCGGATATGAATCGAATTCATTTTAATTCCTTTCCACCCAATTCGGAGCTTGAGAGTCACTCAAGGTAGAGATTAGACTCAGAATAATGATGAAAGAAATGAATGGAATTAGAGAGTGTGAGGATAAGGATTTTCTTTTATGTACTGTGTACCTTCAGGATGTAGTCGATAATGGTCCTCCATATCTTCCTGTCCCTTGTAGCTCTTAATAAGTTTTGTCGTTTTGTTACTGTTCTACCATCTATTTGCTCTGTCCATCTTTCCCTCAATCTGTCCTGTGAGTATCAGGTTTTCCAAGCACTCCTTCCTTATTATATGTCCCAGAAACCTCACCTGTCTCTTCGTGATGTTAAATATAATTTTCCTATTTGTTTCCATTCTCTCCAAAACCTTGTTATTGCTCACATGTTCCGCCTGTGTTATACTTTAGAACCACATTTCTGTTGTTTCAAGTCTCTTCTTTATATTTGAGGAGATTGTCCAGCATTCGCTGCCATACAGGCGGACAGATATGACGTAACACTTCAGTACTGTTTTCTTTGTTTTTACAGAAATTACTGTCTCTTAATACTCTGCTTAGCTTTTGGAATGAATCTTTGGCCATCACAATACGTCTTCATGCTTGACTTTAAAACATATTTTTTAAATATTTAAAAATAAATATCTCTCACCTTCATTTGAAAAAATAGCGTTTTCAAACAATGAAAAGCAACGAGGGCGTACACTGCCATAGCTGCAACAACGGGGAAAAAAGAGTCCTTTTGATTCAACCTTTTTTGTCTGGTCCTAAGTTGAACTTCGCCAAAATGTATTGTTCGTAAAAGAAAATGTCATTTAGAAAAGTGGATTTCTTAAAGTTTATTTTGAGTATGTTTAAGATTGTGCATTACTCCCACTTGGCTGCTAAGACGACTATGAAAGCAGAACACTTCCTGTTTCTTACTCGTTTTTCTTCTTTCCTTCCAACATGCAGTATATCCAGGTTTCTCTTATATCCGGGTCTCTTATATCCGGGTCTCTTTAATATCCGGGTCTCTTATATCCGGATTAGACTGTAGTAACAACACCAGCACGAGAACTTGTCCAGGATTTGACGGATCTCTCTCTCTCTCTACCCCCTCTCTCTACCCACCTCTCTCTCTCTCTCGCTCACACACACACACACACACACACACACACACACAAGCGCGCGCACTGTTCCTAATTCCTTCATGTGATCTGAATAGCACAAACGATGATAAAAATTGAATATTATGCGGAGAAAAAGGTCAAATTGCAATTGAGACTAAATAAAATGGTAAACATTGAAGTGTGCAAGGAAACGCCCAGGCGAGAATCCATTCCACGAAATGTGGCTGTTGTTGATAAAAAGTTGTTTGAATGGGACTTCCAACTTATTATAAATTTGAAAAATCTGCATTTCCCTTTTGTTGGCGATTTTTTTTTTAAAATGCGTGAAAGCGATCTATTATAATTATTAAAAAAAAAATTATCCGTTGTACCCCTGTATTTTTTTTAATAAAACAAGCGTTTCAATAATTATCAGTTACAATTAGTCTGCTTTTGTAAATCATCCCTGAGGGTGACCTTGGGGGAGATCGAAAGTACTTGGCTAGGAAAAACCTATGAGGCCTTAATGAATTTCATCTTAAAATCAAGCAACTGATTAGAGAAATGTAAAAAATCATTATAAAAATAAAGCGAGATAATATGTTTACATTATTCAATGAAACATTTTTGAATGTTCATATGCTGCCTATATAAAGGGTGTTTCATTAAGACGGATCAAAGTCAACAGTAAATAAATTAGTGTTATTGATGAAAATTTATTTATTTCTCTATTGGATCATGTTATTTAAGTCATGGCAATTATGTGTGAAATATAATTTCGCCGAAATATCCGCTATTATACTTTATTATCTCATCCTTCAGCTGTTGAATTGTTGTTGGCTTGTTGGCATAGACATTACTTTTGGGATGACCCCAAAGGAAGAAATCTAAAAGCGTCAAGTCGCCCGATCGTAGTGGCCAATTGACTTCGCTGTTTCGGGAGATGATGCGACGTGGGAACTTCTCATTTGAATTCTGTGTGAACGTCCATTTTCATAACATGCTTCGATAACTTTACCACGTCCTTTGATTGTTAATCTTTCCATAGTTGAAACTGCCAACGATTTAAGTTGTTAAATTTGAAAGAAAAAGGACAAAATCATTAGACGCTTAAACTTAATTCACATTTAAAATCGGTCCAAGTTATTGGAACACCCCCCCACACACACACATATATATATATATATATATATATATATATATATATATATGAGAGAGAGAGAGAGAAAGAGGGGAGAGGTGAGAGAGCGAGCGAGCGTCTTTGAAGGAGTAATATCATCCATGAAATGCTCTTTCGACAATGATGCTGGAAGTATTTGCAGAATGTTTTTCTTGTTCATGTAAAATATTTCGGGTTTACCGTTAACATATAGCAAACGGAAGTTGTACATCAAACATCTCTTTCACAACAATTCAGCGGTGCAAAAAAAAAATAATTAAATAAAACACACCAGTAAACTACTTTCATACTTCTATTAAGATTGAAGTTTAGAGTCTCAAATATATGAAAGCCATTATATATTTTGTTATCAATTTTTACTTCATTGATTTTGCATAATGAGATATCAAATCGAATGGGCAAAGGTACTAATGCATTTGATAAACTCTGTCACCGACTTTAGAATGATATTGTTATAAAACTTGGAGGCAAGCTGGAATAATGAATAGCGGTTCATATTGAGGAATCCGAGAGTCAAGTTTGAATTACGTACTAATCACCATGGGAAAGGTATGAATCCATCTCTTCACCAGCTACCGGCAAATAGCAAGACAGAATGGACCCTATATCTTTGGTTGATAACAAGACTAGAAGAAAGAAATCTCAGAATTCAAATCAGGCTGGAGACTCCCGCCAGCTATCGGTCGAATAGCAAAACAGACTGGATCCTATAGCCTTGGTTAACAAACTGTCTATCGCAGAAAGGAATAGCAACCTACTGCGAGAAAATCTGTTTAGTCAGTCATGAATCGAAAGAGATATCATCGCCCAAGTGTGTATCATGTATCGCACTTAACTGACAAAGCTAGGCAGAACAATCCAAGTATATAAAGCTGGTTTTCTTCTATGCGTCAGGATCACATATGAACCAGTTCGATATTTTCAATAAAATTTTCAAGAAAAAATATCAAGTGTCGACCTTTTTACTCAGTGCAAAATTGTAAGCATTGTGATTTTTCTCATACAGTCGCAACTGAGACAGATTTGACATGTCATTAGAATGACTTGACGACAGCATATCTAAGGTCTTGTAGCGGTATTGACAGCGTAAATCAACCCGCACATTGTTTACTTTACGAATGTTCAAGCAAACAAAAAGAAAACAAGAGAAAAAACACAAGAAAATAACATTTCATAATAGGTACAAAATTTATATAATGTCAACAGTTTTTTACATGAATTATTAACATGAGTTGCTTCCCTTTAACTGGTTAAAGATTTTTACTACTGAAGATTTTTTTTACCTGAGCTCACAAAAAGTTGAATTAACTTCTCGCTCAAAATGTTCGGTGAAAGAAAGATTAGAAAGTCCTGTAAAGCTGAAAATATGTTGATAAACTTTTAGCTTTAAAGAAGTCGGAGAAGTGAATGTTCCGTGAATGCTCAATTTGTTTTCGTTGCTCGTAGTAGTTGAATGTATTGTTCGTAAATGTTTGTAATTTCATCTCGTAAGATTCAATAGCGTGATTGAATTATTTTTTGTAAGTTGCAAAAGAAGTTGGTGAGTGAGTTGAAAATTTAGCTTGAATTACAGTGAAGTTATTTCATGTTAAAGAATTTGAGATTCTAACTTTGTACTTCGCTGCAGTAAAGTTACAAGCGTCGTGAACTAGTTAAGCAAATGCTAGTCGTCGTAAATTCTCACTGGTTGGGTTCGCTCGTACATTCAATTTATATGTTTTTTAATCACGTGACAGGATCCTGAAAGCATTGTTTTTTCGTCAGGTCAAAAACTAGGTTAATGCTATTCGGACGTAGTGGTGAGCAGGTAAATTGTTTTTTTAATATTTGTTAACCACTCAGGGATCGCTTTACAAAACTCAGTCTGGAGCCTGATATGTTTTGTTTCGCTCATTGAGAACAAATGTACGTGAAGATAAGCGAGATAATTTTTAATATTTATTGTCCAATGAGAAGCTAAGGTTTTTCAGAAAAAATGTATGAAGCTGTGATCCACTTTTTTGCACGAAAATCGACATTGAAGAAAAAGTAGTTGAGGAATTCTAAAATACTCATCCCCAGATTGAAAGTTTGAAGAGAAAAAAAAAACTTTCAATATGTATGATATTTCGCGAATTTTGTAGGCCAGTGCACATGTCTGCCTGCTCTAGTTGTAGTTTTTGTCGGAGGAGTTTCTGGTAGAATATCCTTCTGCTGGGCGGAAGAATTTTGATCAAGCGAGGTTGAAGAGTGCTTATCGGCATCAATGAAAGCAGGTTTCAACCTGTCAATGATGACAGTTGTTGTCTTATTATTGATCAAGATGGTAAAATATTTCGGTGCACGGGAGATAACTTGGAAGGTACCGGAGTACGTCGGTAAGAGGTTTTTTAACTGCATCTCTGCGTAGAAATACAAACTCACAGTTTTCCAAAGTTCTCGGTACGAATATTGCTCTATTTGATGTGCGCGCTGGGGTAAATACGAGGTTGGACATGCGTTCTTTCAAGTCCTGAATGAAGTATGTAGATGGTCTTGTCGACACATCTTTTCCATCATTTGACCGGGGAGTGTAAGTGGGCTACCAAAAACAAGCTCAGCTGTGGTGCATTTTAAATCTTCCTTGACAACACTACGCAGTGCTAGCATTACTAATGGTAATCTTTCAATCCACGATCGTGAGTCTTCGCTAGCTGTAAGTGCTGCCTTTAGTTGCCTGTGAAACCTTTCTACCAAACTGTTTGCGCACGGATGGTAAGCTGTGGTTGTTATATGCTTAGTGCCCAAAAGGTTAGTAAATTCAGTAAAGAGGGTAGACTGGAATTGGGGTCCACGATCCGTGGTGATGACAGACGGGCATCCAAATGTGGCTATCCACTCACGTAGGATCGTTTGTGCGATTGCACTGGCGGTAGTTGATCGCAAGGGTACCACCACTGGCCAACGTGTGAAACGGTCCACTATTGTCAACAAGTATTGGTATCCGTCTACTTCCATTAAAGGACCGACGAGGTCGACGTGGATATGTTTAAATCGACCATCCGGTGCAGAAAAGTGACCGGGAGGAGATCTGGTTTGTTGCTGAACTTTCGACTTCTGGCATTTAATACATGTCTGCGTCCAGTGTTTTATGTCTGCAGACATGTTTGGCCAGACAAATCGCTCAGAAATGAGTTTAGTTGACGCTTTACAACCTGGATGAGATATAGAATGAAAGTGGTCGAAAATTTGTCTGCGCATAATAGGAGGCACGTAGGGTCTAGGATGATTAGTGCTAACGTCACAAAACGAATATGCCGCACTGAAAGGAATTGGTCGTTGCACAATGAGCAGTGACGTGTCACTTTTCACTTTCTCTAGGGTGGCATCCCTCTGCTGTTCTCTGGCTAAACATTCAAAATCTAATGGCTGTAACTTGATGGAATTCATAGTAGCTCTAGAAAGGGTGTCTGCAACGATGTTGTCGCTCCCGTTAATGTGACGAATATCGGACGTAAACTGTGCGATGTAGTCCAGCTGTCTTATGTCACCAGGGTTATACTTATCTGTTTTAGAGTGCAAGGCATACACTAAAGGTTTGTGGTCAGTGAAAATTATAAAATTCCTGCCCTCCAACAGATGTCGGAATTGACGAACAGATAGGTATATAGCAAGAAGTTCACGTGAGAAGGCACTATATTTGCGTTGTGCTGAATTCAATTTCACGGAAAAGAATGAAAGTGGTTTCTTCACATTATCACTCTCTTGGTGTAATACGGCTCCCACAGTATCAACAGATGCGTCCGTAGTAAGAGTAAGAGTCGCTTCTTCACTATCCGAAACGTAAGATAGTTTGATGTAATTAGCCAGGGCTTCCTTGGCATTATTAAGTTTGTCAACGGAATCAGCACTTGCTAACAATGAGGTATGAATTGTCTATAATAGTTAAATAGACCAAGAAATCTACGTAGCTGTCGAAGTGTAGTTGGTTGTGGGAAGTTTTGAATTGCTTCGACCTTTTGAGAGACGGGTGTAATCCCCTTCCCATCTATCTCATGACCAAGAAACATCAGCTTCGGTACAGCAAATCGTCAATATAGGGCCTAGGTGAATGTGAAATGTAAGCCACGCAGTACTTCGTCTATAAGTCGCTGGAAGGACTGCGCTGCATTTCTTAGACCGAAAGGCATTCTAGTAAACTCGAATAAACCAAACGGTGTAGTTACAGCTGTTTTTGTGGATGTCTTTTGCCACAGGGATTTGGTGAAAAGCCTTTCTTAAGTCCAACTTTGTAAAAATTGACGCCCCTTGTAACGTTATAGCAAAGTCTTGTAGATGCGGGATCGAATATTTGTCCGGGATTGTTTGAGCATTAAGTCGCCGAAAATCACCGCAGGGTCTCCAAGCTCCAGCCTCCGATTTCGACACCATGTGCAAAGGAGAAGCGTATGGACTGCATGACGGACGGATTATCCCTAAGTCCAACAGATGCTGAAACTCAATCTTAGCGTTTTTATATTTATCGGGATGTAAACGCCGCGGAGGTGAATGCACGGGAAGACCAGTCGTCTGTATCCTGTGTTCCGCATTGTGTAAGATTGGTTCCATTTCGTTGAACGGAGTCAGAATTTCTGGATATTTCCTTAATAAGTATTGAAGACTGTTGTCTGTGGGTAGGACTGTACTGATACCTGCCGTTGTCAATTTTGGATGTAATTCCCTTAATTGCAATATCAGTCTGTTTATCATCTAATGATCGGGAATACATGTTCACGTTAAGTTTAAAATGAGCTAGGAAATCAGCTCCTAGAATTGGTGACTTTACTTGCGCGATGGTAAATACCCAAGGGAATGATCTACGTAATCCCAGGTTTAACGCGAGTGATCTTTCACCATAGGTTTCTATTCGAGAACCGTTGGCAGCTTGGAGGTTGTACGATGTAGCTTTGGTCGCCATGTTTGCTGTAGGTGGAATCACACTAACTTGTGCGCCCGTGTCAACCAAGAATAGGTAACCAGAATTGGCGTCCTTAACATAAAAAAGACGGTTAATATTTTTTCCCCGGGAGCGAACGCCGTCTTCACTTGCCACCGGGAACATCGTTTCCCGCTTGCTGTGTCGGTCTACTGCGAAAGAAATTCGCGCTAAACCTGCAAGGTTTACGGCATTTATGTGCCTGGTGGCCAAACTTAGCGTGATACCAACATACGTTGTCTTGATATTTTTCCCTATTTCGTGACAACGATCTGTGTCTACGTCGTGATTCAGGAGGAGCTCGATTCGTGAAGTTGCATTTACGTTGTTGCATAGACTTCTGAATATACCCTGTACCTAAATGGAAAGTTGTGCTAACCTGTTACTAAGTTCACGCATGTCGTCTGCGTCAACCACCGATGCTACTGGCTGTGTCTGGGTCGCAGCATACACAGGACTACCTGGCTGGTTATCAGCTATTTTATCAGCTATTTCAGCTAGTTTTTGTAGCTCAATTTCGTCTGGTAGGGAAGCTAAAATTTGGATGGTGTTCACGTGAAGCTTGTCCAACCAAAGCTGTCTTAACACTGTATCAGACATTGTGTTGCTTCCTAGTAGTACTCTCATTTTACGCAGCAGCTGTGACGGTTTACTTTCCCCAAGCTTAAGTTGTTAAAGAGGTCACGCAGCATTTGTTCCTCAGACTGACCAGTTCTATGGAGAATAGCTTCTTTTAGGGTGTCATAAGGTTTATCGGATGGCATCTCATCCAGGAGATCCGAAACCTCAATCGCTACCTCTGCCGGTAGCTTCTCTACAACATAGGCATATCGGGAAGTTTGTGAAGTTATCCACTTGGCGTTGAATATAGCAGTTAACTGTGCGAACCAAACTTGCACATTGACATTGTTGTAAGCTGGCAAATTCCCAGTTATTGCGGCTTCTGTGTGTGCATCAGTTTGCTCGGCCATAATGTTAATATCTCTTCGACGTGGAGTCAGGATACCAGTTAAGTTGGGTTTAATGTGGTAATTCAAATTTTTAAACGTCGGTACAAACGTCAGAGTTGACAATATTAAATCTGTGTAAATCTCTTATTAAATATTGCTCAATACTTTTCCAAGTACATTCGTATTCGGGGTCACCATTTATGTAGCGGTATTGACAGCGTAAATCAACCCGCACATGTTTTACTTTACGAATGTTCAAGCAAACAAAAAGCAAACAAGAGAAAAAAACATAAGAAAATAACATTTCATAATAGGTACAAAATTTATAATGTCAACAGATTTTTTACATAAATTATTAACATGAGTTGCTTCCCTTTAACTGGTTAAAAATTTTTACTAAGATTTTTTTACCTGAGCTCACAAAAAGTTGAATTAACTTCTCGCTCAAAATGTTCGGTGAAAGAAAGATTAGAAAGTTCCGTAAAGCTGAAAATATGTTGATAAACTTTTAGCTTTAAAGAAGTCGGAGAAGTGAATGTTCCGTGAATGCTCAATTTGTTTTCGTTGCTCGTAGTAGTTGAATATATTGTTCGTAAATGTTTGTAATTTCGTCTCGTAAGATTCAATAGCGTGATTGAATTATTTTTTGTAAGTTGCAAAAGAAGTTGGTGAGTGAGTTGAAAATTTAGCTTGAATTACAGTGAAGTTATTTCATGTTAAAGAATTTGAGATTCTAACTTTGTACTTCGCTGCGGTAAAGTTACAAGCGTCGTGAACTAGTTTAGCAAATGCTAGTCGTCGTAAATTCTCACTGCCTGGGTTCGCTCGTACCTTCAATTTATATGTTTTTTTATCACGTGGTTGGCTCCTGGAAACATTGTTTTTTCGTCAGGTCAAAAACTAGGTTGTTGCTATTCGGACGTAGTGGTGAGCAGGTAAATTGTTTTTTTTTTAATATTTGTTAACCACTCAGGGAGAGCTTTACAAAACTCAGTCTGGAGCCTGATATGTTTTGTTTCGCTCATTGAGAACAAATGTACGTGAAGATAAGCGAGATAATTTTAATATTTATTGTCCAATGAGAAGCTAAGGTTTTTCAGAAAAAATGTATGAAGCTGTGATCCACTTTTTGCACGAAAATCGACATTGAAGAAAAAGTAGTTGAGGAATTCTAAAGTCTCATGCGTAACTCCTCTGACAATAGAAACAGACAGATTGAAGCTCACTCTTACGGTTGTCAACACACCGTATATCATGTGTTTGTTTCGTCTTTAGAAATAGAAACATCCTTTAGTGTTTGTTGCTGGAGATTTGTTGTTAGTTTTTAGTTTCTTTTAGGGAACTTAATTTTGTCTATTTCCAGGAGGTGGCCTCGGATAGTAAAGTGTAGAGTGATTGTTGTTTCAATGGTATCTGTGACATGTTTTTTATATATCATTTCTTTTAATGAGGTAAGATATTCGCTCGAATTTTCTTAGGATATCGGCAAACATGGATCTTCATGTCCGGAATAAGACGTAGTGTCAAAAGGACGGTTTTTCCCATAGCACCGCTTCTTTTTAACTACCTTCACTCTTCAGCAATGTTAATTGCTTTAAAATTGATTATTAGAATTGGAATATAACCTAATCATATGATGAAAGTGAATTCATACATTTTTTGTTCTTGACAATTTACAATAAAAATATTAAACACTATTTACTTATTAAATTGTTTATTTCCAAGAATATTTTTATATTTACAACATTCTAAAAAAATAATACAGTTTGAACGGACGCAATGCAATATTTATCATTTACAAATTTATAAAGAAATAGATATGAAAACATTTTTATTCATAAATTTATAATATATATATATATATATATATATATATATATATATATATATATATATATATATATATATATATATGTTTAGGTTTTATTAACATTCTAATCATCACTTTTTAAAACAATAAACATCTCAGAAAAGTGAAGGTAGTTAAAAACTAGCGTCATGGAAAATCTGTCCTATTGACATTATCTGACGCATTTGGCGGATTAAGAACGCTGAAAGTCTGGTGGAGAAGCAGCAAAATTTTTTTATAAAACAAAGAAAAAAGAAAAGTTATAAAAAAAATAATATAAATAACATTTTCAAAAATAAATAATAAAAAAGAAGGTGTATTTTATATTAGATTCAAACGCCTATGTATAAAATAAATGAAAAAAAAGGTGAACGTATTTAGTACGTGTTTTTGTGGTATGGCATCAGGTCAAATAGTGCGACCAACGCGGCGTGTTTCAGAGATACGATTGAATATTTTAACACTTGATCAAGAACCTGTAGACGCATATTAATATCCGGGACAGTAAGAGCGGAGAATCTAATGTGGACTCTATTCTTTTGTCCAAATTTTAATAAAAAGGGCGTCATAAAATGTGGCAAAAAATAAGAACCCAGTCACAGATGCTCACACATGAATACAAAAATTGCCACAGACAAGAGCATTTACAGACACTCCTCCGTAATAATACTGTTATATGCGCATAGTAGCTTTTTGTGGAGTAAATATTTTGCTTCTTTTGTGTATAGGACCATCGCAAAAGTACTTGAAAGTTATTCTGAAATTTCCACTCTAATATTTTGGATGATTTTCATACGTACATATATTTAAGTACGTAAAATAACTCGCTAAAAATCAGTATAGCATAATGATAAAAGGCTTCAAACTTAATAAAAATAAAGTTTTATCGTTAAAATGTTTATATTATTATTAAGAGGGAAGAACAAAGTATTTTTTAATTATTTAAAAAAAAAATTTCCTTCTTTCTAACACGTTCTAAATTTGGGTAAATAATCGCGTTTATTTATCTTCTTTTTTTTATTAACTTTGTACTACTTGTGGTAATGACCATTTTAGTGTAGCAGTTTCCCGGGAAAAACCCATTAATTTGGAAATTTTTGCAAAAATCAAATAATTATCTGATTTTAATGAAACTTTCAGGACTTATTCAAAAATGCATGGATTTAATTTTTTAATTTTTATTTTTTAAAAATCTTGGCAAAAATATTGTTTTTACATCTGTTACCCCTCTATAACTTAATTTTATGAAATCTTCCAGAATTTCAAACAGTTCGTAAATTATTTTACATTACTTATAAGCAGGACTGCTTGGAGAAATTAAAACATCAATTTTTTTTTCACATCTACTGCCAAAGTTTTTAAAATCTGCTCCAAATCGTAAAATAAAAACTGCAATATAACTATCTAATTATCTAATTAAATAGGCTTTTGTTTGCATTTATATATAATATACATTACGGACATTATTATTTGAAGAAAAAAAATTCGATGAATAAAGAATTTTTACAAGAATTATTTGCATTTTTCTTTTAGGTTTTTTCATTTTTCTTTAATTTTAAAAAATGTTTTAAAATTCTTCCAAACAGAGTATGGGGTAGGTTATTAAGTTTTTAAGTGAAGACTATATTTAGTAAGCGAAAATTAAAAGCTTAATACAAATAATGCTACCAAAAATCTTTACTATAATTAAAAATATTTTTTTTTGTGTGTCCCAATGTTATATTTTTTTTAGTATGATATCTCATATGGCTAAAAGGTCACGTGTTTCAAGGCTTGTCTCCTCTTTGAGTAAAGGCCCTTGACATATAAATGTATTTTCTCACTCTCGGTTATTAAATTAAAAATTAAACTGAGATAATAAAATTATCTCATTTATCAATTAAAAAAATTAATAACTGAGTGAGATATGTTAATTATTAATATGATAATAAATTTATTAGTTATTAACTAAGTTATTAAGTTAAAAATGGCATAACTTAATGTAATATTAATAAAATTATTTATCATTATCTTAGCTATTAAATAATGAAAGAGATAGAGGTAATTCAATAATGTAAGAAATTTTTATAGTATTTTAAATTATTATAAGAAAAAAATACTGTTATGTCAATTTTCGTGCAGCGTACTAAACCTGTCAACACATTCAGCCATCAAATTATCGATGGAGACGTGAAAATAACAAAACACCGATGTCAAGTAATGTTTGTCTAGAAAATTTTATGCTATAAGTAAGTGATATTTGTTTCAGTACAGATTAATTTAACTTTAATTTTGTTAATTTTACAAAAGTAACGTTTCCGAAATGTATATCTTATTTTAGCGGGATTTTGAAAAAGGAAAAAATAAGTTTTGTCCAAATTTCTCTAAAAAAGTTAAAAATGGCCGTTTCGATTTTTTTTTCGGAAGTATCGACTAAAAATCAGTCAAAATTCTATTTGAAATACTCCACAGTATTTGTTTTCTGAAATTAGAAAATTTAATCGTTTAGCTTTCACTTGAAACTGTGGTAAAGCTTCGAAAATGATTTG
>OZ038477.1:66046283-66076283 GCA_964036315.1 Acanthosepion esculentum | reverse complement strand
TTATTTCGTAACTTGTATTTATAAACGAAAATCACTTGGGGGTCGGGAAGATATCGTTACATTTCTAAATTTAAAGGTCTTGAGATTTTCTTTCTCAGTGATCTTCACCAAGAAAACAAACGTGGCCATAGAAAATTTGAAAAATTATAAAGAAACTGTTTACTCATGATATTTAAATATTTTACATTTAAATAATTAAACAAAATAAAATACATAAAAATAAATAATAATTACAATAAAAAGTAAAATAAATAAAAAAAACATCAACAACCGTTACTAACTTTCCTTTATTAGGCAATAAATTACTTACTTATCTTACTTAATGATTTACTTTTTCTGACACAATAATGTTTAAGAATGCTTTCTCAAATTAAAACATTGAAAACTTAACAATATGTTACTTTACTTAACTTCTGTGTATAAATACAAGTTATGTAACAAAATCTACACATTTACCTTGATGAATTTCACCAAGGATCAAAACACGTTGGTATATAAGTTTTCCTTTTGTTACATATATATATATATATATATATATATATATATATATATATATATATATATATATATATATATATATATTCCTTACACTACATTGGGGAAATTTGCATAAGTATAAAACATAGCTGAGAGTACGTTCGTCAGTTGTTCGCGAAGTTGAGAGGTGGAAACTTTGATCTGGAAATACGAGAATGTTCTAGCAGGGACGATAACCAAATCGAAACACTGATTAAAATTAATCCAGGCCACACGACATGGTATACTCTCCGTATCTCACATAAGCGTGGTAACACATCTGAAAACACTTGGATATGTGAAAAACTACGATGTTTGCATACCTCACGATTTAACAGAAAAAATGCTTGTTTACATGATTTACATTGTTCGGATTGCTGCCATTTTTATTGCCATGTTCATGACGTTTCGGACGTTGTACGCTCCGGCTTTCTTCGGGTGTCTGAAATTTCGAACTGAAACATTTATTTGGTCCACCGGGGTAGATTGTTCTAGTCTCATGTGCCATACGTCTACCGAGTGTCTCAGTTATCATCCTATAACTCAACCCTCCAAGTTTTTGTTCACCACTTCAGTAGCTACGTATATTCCCAGGTATGTGTCCTGGACACATGGCCCAGTTGATAAAAGCGTTAGATGTATCCAGTGACTTGACTTGAAGAGTTGTGAGTTCAATAACTGGCTACTGCAGAGGGAAACAAAAACATGGAGAGTTGAGTTAAATTGCGGTAACACCCGGAAGATTTATTTAAAAGTTATTTATGTTTAAACGTTATTTTTTAAATGGATACTCATATTTGAGTAGATATTCTGTTTTTATATATTTATTAAAAAGAATATTTATTTATTTGCATTTACTGAGAAATGAATGAGGCTAAATGGGAATAAATGAGTTTCATTCTTAGATTAGGTATAAATACCCCCGCAAACATGGAATATTTTGTCCATTTCTATAGTTTTAAGAAGGGTCGTTAACATTCAGATAGTTCTTCAGATGAAATAACACAAGGGAAAACCAAGAAATACAAAAAAATATTCTCTGAATTTTTATTAGTTGCTAGCAGTACATATTTTTTTAATTTTATCATTATGAGCAAAAATAGTTTAATTTTTCGTCAACAATTGCCAGGCTAAACCTAACCATAAAACTAACATTGACCATAAAATTAAATTATATATATATATATATATATATATAGTTTTCAATGGTCAAGTTTTCTTTCGTTTATTCATTAATCCGCGCAAGTCAGCGTTATTTGTTACCTCCCTTTGGTACATTTTACTACTTCATAAAGTCAGTTTATGAACCAGTTACAAACTTTCACGAAACAATTTTGTTATGCTTTTGAATATTTACTACTACCGGGGATACCAGGTGTTGCCCGGAAGATCTCGGAATAATAGTTTATTATTGACAATTTATTGGTATTCTTCAGCTATCTTATCGAAAATAATTTTTTATTCAATCTTTAAAAATAAACTTCATAGATTTTTTGGGGGGGTTTGTTAAGTAAATTTAGGAAAATACCACCCTACAAATACCACGCACGGTGTGTGTGGCGTGCTTAGGGGGCTGAGCATCCCCATATTTTTATTAAAAAATACACTTTGTTTTTCGATTTAAATACTAACATAAATACTCTGTTAATGTTGTTTTCACACAAATGGAAAATTAGATAAATGTTCATTAACATTTTTTCAAATCATTATTAATAAAAAAAGTAGATAAACTTAAATTAAGATATATTTGGATATTTACCTATAAAAAGCGATTATGTTTAAATTTCAAGCTATATTTGTATTTGAAATTAGCATAGACAGACATTACTTACTGTCAACATTAGTCGTGTTGAATATTTATTTTACGAATAAATCATTCGCCTAACGAAATAAACTTTTTTCTTGAAGACTGTAAAAGTCGACCAGCTTTTTAATGCAGAAAAACATCCTAGAAGAGGGATTACCATTGTTTTCTACCACATTAGCTCTAAATGTTACAGAATGCAAAGGCCAGGACTAGAATTGTCAGCAATTAGCCGAAGTGTCTCGTAGGCGGGTTATTTTAACAGTGATGGATTATCTTTGTCTGTGTTTTGAATATAAGGCCAAAACTTCGCGAATTCAACAGAGAGTCTCAAGAATTCTGAAGTGTTGATATGCCTCCCACACCAAGGTTAGCAACCGGCTAAAACCACCTACGGATTGATGCTGATATAATGTGCGACCTGAGTTCCTGTGAAGTCATTCCTTCTACTGCTTCTTAGAATCGAAGCTGCCACCTCTCTCCTAATAAAACAAATGCGAAAAAGAAAGGATCCTTGATACTATTTTATGTGTGGACCAAGAGACAACACAGAACGCAACACAACGCCATATCTCTAACGTTCTGTTAATATACTACTACAAAGACGCTGCTTCCATTGCATTATGTATTCTACAAATTCAAAACAACATCTAGCATTATATTGTAAGGAAAAAAACAAAAACATTTCAGCCTTTCTCAGATGTTATTATACTTAACCAGACAAACATCTATTTCTGTATCGCTGCATCTACAAATATAGAACATTGAACCTTAAAGACTTCAGACTGATCTGGCTGGCGTGCGAAGCCTCCAGTCCATGCTTGGTATCCACATGAAAGTCCATATCTTTATTTAAGAACATGACTCGAGTTTTCTGGTTAATAATTTGGATTTGTATCAGTTTTTAGTGTTGGACGAAACTACCTCTATCACTTCAATTTCATATAGAAAATCTGTTATAACTGATCTATACACCGAGGTATTTAAAATGTTTAGATTTTTACTAATTCCACATTCTGAAGATTTATGATGAGATTCAGGGTATGTGCCATCAATGCTTTTATTCCAATTCGAGAGCATAGTTTCTGTTTTGAAACGGTTTAACTTTGGTCCTATTTCTAGGAACGCTTCGTTTTCTGTTCAATATCATTCTTATCCTGGCTGTAAATACTTATGTCATGGGCATAACCCCATCGGTACATTAGCTTCGTGTGGGAAAACAGAAACACCGTCTTCTTTTAGTAGATTTGTTTGGAGTTTGGTATGGAATGTACAAAAGATCTATGCGAATCCCTTCACATATGTGCGGGCAAACACAGGATATAGTCTGGGAAAATAATAGATAGACTAGGGTTTTCATTTCCTTCCCGTTGCAATTGTTTCCGTCATGTGGTCCTCGCCATGGATGTAAGACTGTGAACCGATAAATCTCCTCTATTAGATCGATAAAAAAAAAACTCTGTGTTAATGATGTTGATGCAATGTTGCTCATAATTTCAATTTGCTTACATTAGCTGACAGTGGGCGATGCAATATGTGGCTATTGTAATAGAGGCGGTTTTAAACTTTTAAGCAAGTCTGATATTAAAAAAAATGTCTTATATGATTTAATAAATCTATCGACCTTTATAACTACCGAATATATCTTTTCTTTCCTTTTCTTTTGCGTATTTTGGATTTAGTTAGAAAAAGGAACGTTGCTTACAAAAGAAAAAACTTACAACGATAGAATAGAAATGCAAATTGCTGATATTGATTCTTAAAGAACTTGGTTTGAAAAGTAAATTTATGTATAGAAAATGTTGTACATGTCAGCATTGAATAGAATATATTACCGGCAACAATCAAACTTTTTTATCGCGTTTACTCTGTGCACAGTTGAGTGAATCACGTTTCACTGATCACATAACACGGCGGGGAAAAACCTATTTTGCAATAGTATGTCGAGTTCGTCCTCTATGACCCCATGTCATAATGACTTGCATTTAACAAAAATATTTCTAATTCCTACAGGGCCATATTTATTGACTACATGTGCTTGATTTGATTTTTCTTTTAAACGGTGAAATTAATGTTTACCGGCCTAGCGATCGAGAAATTCTGATAAAGAAAATGTTCTTCTCGCTAAGAATCGAATCTGTATTCATTTTTCCAACAAGAAGCTCCTTTTGACGTGTGGACTAAAAATTAAGCCTCGTGAAAGTGATATGATAATGCAAGTCTCGAGTAACTATTTCATAAATGTACATCCCTCTTTAGGACTTTTCGAATTCTATATCCAGAGCCGGTGCGTACAACCGCCGGCCCCTTGACATGGGGGGAGCCTGATTAGGGACCCTGTCAGTGCATTGTGATCCTCGCTATCTTATCAACATTTAATTTTTTCTACCTATATTTGTATACGTTATAAATTAAAGTAAATACAACTGACTATTAAATAGGAACATTTTTCGCGGATTTTGATGTCATTCTGGGGTTTTTTTTCTGCTCAAAATCTGTGAATTTGTTTTGCCCATGCTAAGTCTCGAAACACATTGTGTACAATTCACTTTTATCCATAATTTTGAAAGTGTTACAATTATTCAACAAATTATCAAGAAAAATCTCAAGTTGATGTTACAAATTCCCGCAAAACATTGTTGATTTAAGATAGAATAATCTAGTATGAAATATCTTTAATTTATATTTAGTTATATTATTTATTTTCAATATTTCTAGTTGTATTGTTCAACTATATTGTATATGATGTGGGCACCTCGGCGTGGTCTAATAGTTAGCAAGATTGTCCTGCTATATTGTATATGATCCATTATTGTATATATCAATAATACCTTATGAAAATTGAGATGTAGTAGAGTGAGGGTTCTCGTATCATAGATTCGTGGGGGGGGACTATCATAGTACTGGGGGTAGAGCATGAGACCCTTGCACTCTCTGTATTTAAATGTCGTATATGTTACCTAGAATTATCACAAACATTATAGGAATGATATTTATTTATGATTTATCAATGCGATGCTGAATATCTTGCAAGAATTGATCAGAGGTTGGAGGTGCGAATTAATCAGCAAGTACAAGCTATGATTTGTATTGGGCAGTGGGAAAAATGTACATATTCTTGATAATATTTCCCGTTTAGCAACTGAGGACAACCTAATAAATAATCTGATTTGTGACACGTCTATACCAGAATTTTTTTCTCAGAAGTCAGCCGATCACTACCAATTGAAAGTGCTTGAAACTATGAAGACGAATTCTAGGCAAAATTCCCTTGTAAGCAGTAGTCTTAATGAAATCTGTCTGTGATTTATATCATCGAATATCTTTTAGTAATTTTCTTCCCTTTTTTTTCTCGTTGTGCCGATATGTTTTGTTCACAACTGCTCTTTGAAGCCAAGGGCGATAACCGTCTTGCTTCTGTTTTTATTATATTTGCTTTTATTCACCACTTTAAAGTGAATACTACTTTTTTATCCACAAATGTTCTTCCTCTAACTTTGTTTTAATATATTTGTATATATTACTGGACTCTCCCGTCGTTTTTCGACGTATGAGGGTCAAGCAATTCCGTTCCTAGGAACCGACAATGGTGAAGGCTATGTGCAGAATCAACCACACTTTTTAAGTGCCGAAAACAGAGACCTGATGCACCGTTTGCAACAAGGTCCCCAAACGTCCCTTCGCAGGTTTTGAATTTAGAGTTATCCTTCTGCCATAGAAGGCTATAGAACCCAGTCTATCCGGCTATTTACCCATAGCTTGAAGACTATTAACACGTAAGTGAATGTAATGGATTCGACTGGAAATCGGACTAGGCTCTCCGATTCCTCAATCCGAGCCGCTTTCCATTAATCCCCTGAATATTTGTATATATTATGTGAATATATATTCTGAAATTCACGCTTTTAAATGCTTTAGTATTATTAGATTTTTGCAGAAGAAACGCCAGTTATTTTTGCCTAATCAATGTTCTAGTCGATAAAAATAAGGTGAATAAAATTATTTGAATGAGAAAGAAAATAAAAGAAACATGTGTCATTGTAGAGTGTCGGTTTGCGGATCATCAATAACCTAAGTTCTCTAAAATTATTTCTAGAAAATAGAAATTTAAGAGTCCGAAACTTTTCAGGGATGTTTAGAAAATGCTAATGAGATGAACCGTTAATATGGCTCTTTTCCTGTCAGTTTAAACACAGAGGTTTCAGGAGAAAGCATTTTGATGGCTACACTAACAATTTTTGATCCACCGTAAATCACTGACAAGGAATTCTCTTATTTCTAAAATCAGTATTTTGTTCATTTCAGATCTAGAAATAAACTTCCAAACAATTCGAATTATTTTGTTATTTCTGCTGCAAAGAAAAAAACATTGTTCATATTTTAGACAAGGAATCATTTTTGAATCAATAAAACGTAAGTAAAAATTAAAAAAATTATAATTATATTACGGTCTTGTCGGAAAACTAACCTAAGTAGCAAAAGTAACATTATGCAAAATCTCAATAACTCAAAACAGATTATAGTCAACAATGAAACACTTCAAGCTGGTAGTAAACCGCCAGCATACGGATAGAAATCATTTAAGAAATACAATACAAATAAAAATAGAAGTAAATCTAAGATATGCCTTTTCACCAGATTTATTCAACGTCTACTGCAGAAGTTCCAAACACTATTGGCGCCATCTCCCGCTTTCACACCCACCTGTATAGCAAATATTTAAAAAAATATCAAAATTGTTTCGTAAAAGTTTGTTAATGGTTTGTAAAATGATGTCGTTTCCATACAAAATAAATAAATAAGAATTGATTATTGAGTCAAAAATAATTATAATAAAATAATTATAACAAATATAATTACCATTAATTCACTCATTTTTAAGCCAATGAAAATTGACCCCACTTTCTTCCTGTACATATACAAACACATGAGATTCTCACTATCGGACAAGCAGTTCACACGGACGGGTCGTTAACACGCACATCAGCGAACCTTTCATCTCTTTTTCCATTTCAGGTCATAATAGTAACTTTTAATACTCAACAAAAATTCGAGGTAAGAAATCCCAGACACTTCTTGTATTTTTCCAATAATCTGGTCACTCATTACACACTTTTATTAAAAAAAAAACATACAAGAAAGACTGCATGCACTTTACCTATTATTTATTTTATCCTTCTGTCAGTTTCCGATCCATATTTGATCTACATTTTATCCCAAAGACACAATTTTACTCAGAATTACTATCTCTCATTTCTTCAACACTACATTACAACCAGATAATAAATAATACTCGTTTTGTTGCTTCAACCACTTGCTGCTTCTCATTTTTACTAGTATTTTTGTATATTTAATTGTTATAACTCTCCTACATTGATTTTATGATGTAATAAGAAATACTAAACGGAGGTAACAAACAATGCCAACTTATGCGGCTGGTATTGCTGCTATTATCGTATTAAAAAAAACAATCGAAAGCAAATTTGAACATTGAAAATTACATATATAATTTAGTTTCATAGTCAAGTTTAGTTGTATGGTGAAAATCTTGACTAAAATATAATAATTTTTGTTCCCAATTATAAAATTTAAAAGAATGTTTACTACTAGCAACTAATAGCATTTTTTCTGTTTTGTGTTCTTTGAAATAAACTTCTATTTATTTGAAAGTTAAAAAGCGTGTAAAAAGTTAATCCGTATAAAAGAAAAAGATATTTTATGCTCTAAAAGATTTTAAACATTTTTAATCGAAAAAAAATTAAAAACTTACTTCACCTCAATTCGATGAACGAATTTTATGGACGCCGACAACAGAGAAATTAAAAAAAAGTTTTTAAATATTTTCAAACTCCAAGGTCTGTTCCAGACTTGTTTTTTTTAATTTTTAAAAAAAAAAAAAAAAACATTGATTAATTAAAATTTTGTAAAAATATTACTTTTTGAAAAAACCCACGAAATAGAAAACTATTTGGAAATATGTTTTTCACTTCAGAATGAAATCACTTTCTTGCTTGTGGAATTGTAAGTAACTCCGTAATCAAATGATTACTTTATTTTAACTCTCTTTCAAAGATTAATATAATTGCACAAAAATATTTATTGAGCCGGCAAAATTGCTATCAACATGAGTAGATTAGTCAAAACATCCAATAATTTTGGTTGCCCCAGAAAAAAAGCCGCCACTTTTTAAGTCAAGGGCATAATTCAGACTGTTATTTATTGATCCTACATAGAAAAAAAACAGTTTTAGAATTTAAAAAATGAATTATTTAAAAACTTTTCCACTCGAATATTTCATTAACCTTTACATTTTTCGATTTTTACAAACACATTTTATATTATTTTGTCAGAAACGTCCAAGATTTGAAAGAATTTTAAAGTCATAGTTTTAAAACACATAAACATTTCTCAAGCAAATCTATATCATTTTTTTTTCTTATGGAAACAAAAGATATACAATATATTTTAATTAGGTCCCTCCATGAGATCGCTAAAAAAAGAGCATAGTCTGATGAAAAAGACGCCAAACTTGACGAAAACAAAATTTTATTTCATTGATTGCCGCGGGGCGGGGTTTCGTCCGGGGAGGTGGACGGTCCCTGGACCCGTTTATATGGGTGCTTATGGGCATATTTTTGGCCGAGCCTACGGGCTCGGTAAGCCCACGTTAAACCGGCCTTGTGCCACATGCGACCCGTGTGTGTGTGTGTGTGGGGGGTTAAATATCGACACTAAGTCAGTGTTGGAACAGTCGTTTTGACTGTTCTTTGCAGTCGAACTCTCCGCCTCGGTGGGGAGGAACTCGTACGGGGCTTTGCCGCAGGGCAAAGTGCCGTTTGGGGAGGTAGTCAGTCCCTGAACCCGTGTATACGGGTTCTAATGGGCATATTTTTGGCCGAGCCTACGGGCTCGGTAAGCCCACGTTAAACCGGCCTTGTGCCACATGCCACCCGTGTGGGGGTGGGGTGGGGGTTGTTAAATATCGACAGAGTCAGTGTCAGTCATCCAGTGACTGGAACAGTCGTTTAGACTGTTCTTTGCTGTCGAACTCTCTGCCTCGGCGGAGTGGAACTCGGACGAGTTCTTTGCCGCAGGGCAAAGTTTCGTCCGGGGAGGTAGATAGTCTCTGAACCCGTTTATACGGGTTCTAAATGGGCATATTTTTGGCCGAGCATACGGGATCGGAGAACCCACATTAAGCCGGCCTTGTGCCACATCCGACCCACGTGGGATGGCTGTTAAATATCTACACAGAGTCAGTCAGTGAGTTACAGACAGAGCCGCGTCAGACGATTACTGTAAGACATTGGGATACTTCGAGACAACATAGTTCTCTCTAACCTAACCTGATTGTTATTACTAACACTTCTACTTCTTTTGTACATATTCAGTTTGTAATATATCTGTGTTATTCCATACCTGTGTTCGAGTTATTCTTCATTGGTTCTACCTTGGACCATCACCGTGGTACAAGGAACCTGGACCAATACAGTGGCGACGAGGAAACCCCCAAGGAAATACGAACTCTATACGCGGAGAACATGCTTTTTTACTATACGTCGCACATAACAAGCGGCGATCTGGAAAACCCCAAAAGAAAAACAAATTCTCTACGTGGACATACCTTTTTTTGCTATCCGTCGCACATAACAGTGGTCGACGAGTAAACTCTAAAAAAAAATCAAATTCTACGCGAAACTCTAAAAAAAAAAATAGTTCTACGCGAACACAAAAAAAAATTCGTTTTGGATATCAAATTTCACTGGCAACAAAGGAAATTTTTCGCGTACACAGGTCACAGAATATCAGGTTACACACAAAATACGTCAACATGAAAGATTTCAAATCAACCATTGTGGAGCTTATCAAAATCCAATTTGAACAGCACCAAAAGTACAAACAGAAACATCTGGAATTGCAAGAATTATTGCTACTTGTAATGTCAAATAAAGAGCAAAAACCCGAGCACGAAACAGTTCTCTCACAAGACGCTATTTGGAGTACTATCAAGATTTCAAGAAGCACCTGACGAAAATAAAACCTTTGCAAACTACTTCCGAATGTACGAAGATCTATATGAATTTGACTGCAAAGATTGTTCAGACGCACGTAAAGTACGTCTATTACTAAGAAAATTAGGCACATGCGAATATACCAAATTCGTAGATTATATCCTTCCCAGAAAAACAAGTGAGTTAACGTTCAAAGGAGCCATTAAACTGCTAACTGAACTCTTCATCCATAATACTTCACTATTCCACAAAATATGGAAATGCATGAACCTTACAAAAAAGGACAACGAAGATTACATAACTTTCGCGCCCATTGTTAATAAATATTGTGATGACCTCAAATTATCAGAACTCAGCGCGGACAATTTTAAATGCTTAATTTACGTCCAAGGCCTGGTCTCAGCCAAAGACGCGGAAATGAGACGCAGAATCCTTACTAAATTGGACAGTGAACATGATTTGACACTTCAAAAGCTAGCCGAAGACTGCCAGAGATGCGTCAGAGTGAAGAAAGACTCAAAAGACATAGAAGAAGCGGGCATAGCGTACATACATAAAGTACGAAGAAATACCAACTTACCCTCCTCACAAACAAAACAAACCGATTTTCCCCCCTCAAGAACAGGTAAAACTAAATTTTCTAACTCTAAAAATCAATATTAAAAAAAAACTACGAATCACTGTGGGACTTGGTATTGGTTTAAAGACTGTACTTATCGTTTTAAAACTTGTCTACCATGTAAAAAAATAGGCCACAAAAGCTCTCTGTTGGAATAGAAGAGAAAATAAAAGCAGCATAAGAATTACGAGGACTAACCAAGCAGATGAGACTAACATAAGAAAATAGGCTACATTGGATTCTGGCTCAGACCTAACTAATATAAATCTACAAACATGGAGAAAACTGAACAAACCTGCCATGTTAAAAACGGATAAAATTGCTAGATCATTTACTGGGAGAAAGATAAAATTCGAGGGTGAAGTAATTACAAATGTAACATTTAATGGAATGACGAAAAAACTAAAAATGTACGTCTTAAGAAATACTGAAAAACTATTCGGAACGGACTGGATGCAAAAATTCGAACTGTGGGATTTACCTATAAGTACGTACTGCCAAAATGTAAAAAGCTTACCAGCCGAGGTTGACAAATTAAAAGATAAACTAAAAACGAGTTTCCCCGAAGTAATTTCAGCAGGCCTAGGAAGATGTAAAAAAATGGCAGCTAATATCGAAGTAAAGGAGCGTACCGTTTGCGTCAATTGAAAAATTGACCAAGAATTAACCAGCCTAGAAAACACTGGCATATTGACAAAAGTAGAATACAGTAAATGGGCCGCACTGACGTCAAAAAGAAATCAGGCGAAATTCGAGTTTGCGCTAATTTTTCTACAGGTTTGAACACAGCAATAAAGGACTACCACTATCCTCTACCCAGTCGAGAAGAAGTATTCACTAAATTAAATGGCGGAAAATATTTTTCAAAAATTGATTTAAGTGAGGCGTACCTGCAAATTCCAGTCGACGAGGAAAGTTCTAAACTACTATGCATAAACACACACAAATGACTGTACAGATACCAAAGATTACCTTTTGGAATTAAGGTCGCGCCGGCTATATTCCAATAGACAATGGATAAGATGATTGCCTGACTAGAGTACACAATTGCATACCTGGATGACGTATTGATTAATAGCGAAAGCGTTGAACAACACAAGGAACATGTACAGGAAGTATTTAAAAGAATACAGAGCTATGGATTCAAAGTAAAAGAAAATAAGTGCGATTTTTTTCATAAAGGAAATCAAATACCTTGGCCATATAATAGATCAAGAAGGTAGACGACCAGACCCTGAAAGGTCAACAGCAATTAAAAAAATGCCAGTTACTAAAAACATAACAGAACTACAAAGTTTTCTAGGATTAGTAAGTTACTACCAGGAATTCATACCTCAAATGCATAAACTTCGCGCACCACTGAACGAGCTGCTAAAGAAAGAAAAAGTTTGGCAGTGGACAGATCAATGCCAAAAAGCATTTGACGAAATAATCAAAATATTAACTTCAGATTTATTTTTGGCACACTACGATCCTAAACTAGAAATTATTGTAGCAAGTGACGCTAGCACTCACGGAGTCGGAGCGTGTATGTTACATAAAATGCCAGATAGGACAATAAAACCCATCGCACATGCTTCTCGAACCTTACTACCAGCGGAGAAAAATTATTCACAAATAGAGAAAGAAGGTCTAGGAATTATCTTCGCAGTCACGAGGTTTCATAGGTACATCTATGGTAGACATTTTACTCTTTAGACGGATCACAAACCGTTACTAACAATTTTTGGTCCAAAAAGGTCTACCGGTTTACACTGCAAATAGGTTACTTAGATGGGGAATGATTCTTCTGAACTATAATTTCAGATTGGAATATTTACCAACAAAAAAGATCGGGCATGCGGATGGTCTGTCGAGATTTATACCAGCAAAGATAGAGCCATTGGAAGATACGGTAATCGCAGCCTTAAGAAACGAAGAAGACATCAGGACAGTACTATGTTGTACAGTTAGAAACCTCAAAGTCACATTGCAAGACATAAAAAATGAAGCTAAAAATGACGAATTTATTAATGAAACAAAAAAAATAGCAGAAAAAGATAAGCAAATATCGGACAGCTTTTCTCTATGCGACAATGTGTTACTTTACAACGAATGGGTTACAAAAGCGGATCTTAAAGGATTTCCATAGGGGCCATCCTTGTAAAAATAGAATGAAGTCGCTAATGCGAAGCTATGTATATTGGAATAATATGGACCAGGATATTACTCAGATGGTGGAAATGTGCAAGGTTTGTAATTTAGCAGCCAAAGCACTGCCAATCATACATAAGCCATGGCCAGAGACTGATCGTCCGTGGTCAAGAATACACGCAGATTACGCAGGACCAATTGTCGGCTTCTACTATTTAATCATAGTGGATAGCTATAGTAAATGGCCGGAGGTGTTTCGTTGCAAAAATCCTACCTCAGAAACGACCATAAATTGCCTCCACGAGCTATTCGCTCGGTTTGGTTTTAGTGGATTGCCTAGTCACAGATAATGGAACGCAATTCACGTCAGCAGATTTCCAAGAGTTTTGCGAAATTTATCAAGTAAAACATATAAAATCCCCGCCTTATCACCCAAGATCAAATGGGCAGGCGGAGAGATTCGTTGATACACTCAAAAGAGCGCTACGAAAAGCCTACGATGTGCCTACGGAGAAAGCATTACAGCAATTTCTTCAGGTATATCGAATAACGCCAAATAATGCTACACCATCAACATTATCACCAGCAGAAGTGATGTTTGCTAGAAAAATCAGATCAGCATTTGATAAATTGCTACCAAGTAAAACAAAACAAGTAACACAGTCTTACGCACCAAAAAGAAAATTTCTCCCAGGAGAAAAAATATTTTTAAAGCCTATAAAAATAACACATCTTACTGGGAGCAAGGCACAATTGAGAAAAGAATTGGCAAGATGGTTTACATAGTTCAGGGTCAAACATTCTCACACAGGAGACACATAAACCAAATAAGGAAAAGACTGTTACAGGACGCTAACGGTCCGCCTCAAGAAGAGGTAATGGACACAATTTTCGATACGTTTGACATAAAAAGACCACAAACAATGCCAGAACCAAGAAAATCGTCTCGAAAAAGAAAATTTACGGAACCTTTGGGATAGATCCAAAGAAAAGAGATATTAAAGACCACTGCTACGCAAAAGCTTCGGAAGGGGGTGTTATTGTAACTTACCCATAATATTAATAGACTGTTCCGTACCTCATAAATACTGCGCCTCAAAAGGGAGCAGCAGACGCAGAGTCAGTCAGAGTGAGTCAGTCAGTCAATCACAGACAGAGTCGCGTCAGACGATTACTGTAAGACATTGGGATACTTCGAGACAACATAGTTCTCTCTAACCTAACCTGATTGTTATTACTAACACTTCTACTTCTTTTGTACATATTCAGTTTGTAATATATCTGTGTTATTCCATACCTGTGTTCGAGTTATTCTTCATTGGTTCTACCTTGGACCATCACCGTGGTACAAGGAACCTGGACCATAACAAAAATATTAAGAGACATAAAAATATTGTTAAAAACAACGAAAAGCGTGCTCAACTATTAGTAATATCAATCATTCTATAAAGCAAAGAATTTTGAACAATTTTCTCACAAAGGAAGACGTGAGATAACAGAAATGTGGGTCTCGAGAAGAATGCTGTGAATAATATGGAAGGATCATTTAAGCAATGAGAAAATTTTAAGGAAATGGAAATAAAAATACTTAAAATCAAAGGGGATACTTGAAATTCGGAAAGATTACTTGGAGAATTTGACACTCATAGGAAATATTGAAGGCAAGAAAGACAGAAGAAAGCTACGAGTATTCTATCTAATGAGATTGTGTAAATGGATGACAGAACGGTGAGGAGATATAGTAAATGGACAGACATTGTTAAGTGCAACGAGGGTTAAGATGTTGTAGAGAGCCATGATCGCCAACGTGCTGAAGGGAAACAGTACTTAAAAGAAGAAAATCCACTCGAAATGATAAATATTCAAAATATGTCCATTCATAGTTTCACCAATTCAGTCATTTATTACTAGAACAGACCGATTAATTTTAAGTGAAGCCGAATTGCATTTATTTCCTCATTGTTTCAAATGTAAGAAAATAGTTTTCTCGTAAGACCGCCACTTTACGCAAGACGCCACATGTTATTTCTTTTTTTTTTTTTGAGAAAACATTAATCTTGATCTCTTATGTATAGTGTCTATTGATATATTCTTAATATCCTTTTTCTACCAGTTTTTCTTTCATTCCTATCACAAAATTGTTCATTAAGGAGACGTATAATGCAAGTTAAATTTTATTTTATAAGTCATTGTTTCATAATAAAATTGCTAAATCCAGGAAGCATTATAACAGTGGACAGAAAGTGCGAAACTGAAACCCAAAGGTGTATTGGGATAATGAAAGATGCTTTTCAAAAGCTAAGCAAAATATTTAGACAAAAATAATTAGAAACAAAGGAAAGAGTATTGAATAGTTATGTAATATCATTCCTATATGGCAGTGAATGCTAGACAATCTCATCACAGATGAAAAAACTTGAAGCAACAGAAATGTGGTTCTAGAGAAGCATAATGACAATACTATGAACATGTCAGCAATGAGCAACGAGGATGTTTTAGAAAATATGGAAACAAAAAGGACATTTTTATTGAACATCAGAAAGAAACAGTTCAAATTTCCTGGGAACATAATAAAGAAAGAGAGCTTAGAAAATTTGATAATGACAGGATAAGAATACAAGAATGACTGAGGAAAACAGGGTATAACATATCTAAGTAGCCTGCATAATTGGTTGGCAGGTTCAAGGTTTAGGAGAGATAGAAAAAAGAGAAAATTTTCCAAGAGCTACAAAGGACAAGCAATTGTACAGAACCATGATTGCCGACATCCTGAAGGTACCCGACACGTAGAAGAAAAGTTTTAGAATAAACCTATATTTACATTAATAGAATATGGCAACATCAGCTCATATATCTCCTTATTAAATGCACCTACACGCAAAAGACCAGTGGCCCGCTGGCGGGATGCCGAAGGCAACGCCAGTGGTCCTCTGGTGGCAGCCACCGACAGGCCAAAAGTGGGACCACTAGCGGTTCTCAAGTGGTAACATTGCCGAGACGAACACGGCGGCGTCCCGAGAGCGGGCCACTAGCGGTAAACGCTAGTTGCTTGCGGCCTAGTAACAGATTGGTGGCTTGTGTGTAGGGCTCTTGACAAGTGCTTTGAAGATTATTATTTATATACCTCAGAACATCATTTTTTAAATTTTTAAATAAAATATAGTCAGGAGAAACACATTTTCATGAACGCAATATACAGTATAACTGAATACATTATTATTATTACCTGTTAATATTGGATTGCTGACATTCTATAAATACCAGCATTCTTCTAATCATTGATTTTGTTAATAGTTCTTGTTTCAAATGTTACTTTCTTTGCAGCAGTTCTTATTACTCTCCAAACAGCATATTTGTTATTATTACATATATCCCTTTTTGATGTGACCAAATAAATGGTTAAATAATAACAAAAATCCGGTTTGCAGATATATCGTATATTAAACAGTAAGTAAACCAGAAGAGTATTACATGACGAGTGAGAGTGTATCGAATGAACTAGCACTCAATCTATTCACAGTTCCCCGAAGCCTTTTGTCCTGCTAATCGTATAGTAGGCGGAAGCGTCTAACATAGACTCTTTAGAGGGAGGATACAACAACAATTTTAATGATAGGTTTCCATGGGATTCCTATCAGTCGTGGGTGGGAGTATACCGTATGTTTTCTTTGAAATTTAAACACGGGCAATAGCTAAATTTTCCCAGAGACGACAATATCTGTAAAATGTTTTAACAGAGGTGGAAAAGTTTGATACTGAAATCAAAAGGCATATTGGCATAGCGAAATATGCCTTCCACAAGCTAAGCAAAGTATTAAAAAATAGAAAAATGAACATTTAGAAACGAAGAGAAGAGTACTGAAATGCCATGTAATACCAGTCCCCTTATATGGAAGCGAATGCCGGACAATCTCCTCACAGAAAAAGGTACTTGAAGGAACAGAAATGTGATTCTACAGAAGCATACTGAGAAAACCATGGACCGAACGACGAGTTTTTTTTAGAGAAAATGGATTCAAAAAGGACGATTACTCATCAAAAGGAAGGAGACAATTTTGATTTATAGGGCACAAAATGAGGAAAGAGGGCTTGTAAAAATTGATACTCATAGGACAGAATGAAGGCATATGAAGCAGATGAAAGCAATGCATCACCTACCTAGCGAACTAAATGCATGAACAAGGTTTAGTAGGGATAGCAAAAAGATAAAATTTACTAAGAGTTTCAAAGGACATGGAATTGTATTGTACCATGATCCCAAAGTCTTGAAAGGACAAGGCTCCTAGAAGAATATTCGCCGTTCTATCCTCTATCACATAAGGATTTCTTGTCCAAAAACTTACACTAATTTTCTGCATTAACTTCACATAGATATATATTTTTTAATCGATTCACTCCAACAAATACGATAAAGCCACTAGGACGCCGTGAGTTACAAGAAGTAAAGAGAAGACTTTAGTAAGGAGAGGTAAGGAGACGACGATTCTCTACATAAATCGTTTGAAAGAACGTGCGATAATCTGGCCTTGTCATCCGCCAACCAGAGGAGGTAACACAATTTCGATGGTTAAAGCAATACCACCAGCAGCTTTTGCCACCGGACAGGATATTGTTTTTGTATACGTGGTAATCTCTTGCCATTTCTTTTTACAACTGCATGAAAATTTCAACGTTGTGTTAAAATACACAACGCGCACGTAGCGACCGTTATTAATGACGTAGAATGGAAAGAAAACAGATGTGTTTCACATTGGAATTAGCATTGCGATGCGAACATAGTTTATTTTTTTATGGTTTTCTAAAGATACACAGTTCAGGAAAACAAAAGATGGCGATTAATGTTCCATTTAGTTTTTAGGTGGCAGGGAATCAAGAATTTTTTTTTTTAATGATAAAAATATTTATTGAACAAAGTAACTAATAATAACAAAACAAAAGTCATTGAAACAAAGCAAGTTCAGTCGACCAATGATGACAATTCCAGAACAACGTAACTATAAACATTTTTTTCTATCCTCTGCCAGTCGCTATGATAGAGAAAGCATTACCTCCAACCGTCGCCAGTGAGACACGCCGCAAGAGCCACTCCGTTTCGCGAGGGTCGTTCCTTAATCGAGACGCCATCGAACGAGGGCCAATAACCCCTGAAGTCTCCACTGCCACAGGGAAAAAAAATCTATCAGCAAGAGAAGAATATTTAGCTATTTTTTTATCTCTGCGTCTCGGGCGACGAACCCCGGCTCAACCGCGGACCTGATCAAATTACCGGCCGAAAATGTATCTGCACAGGTCGCATCCCAAATCAACGACTTACACATTTTAAAAGAGAAGATGGTAATGCCATCCGGCCGCTTTCCATCACCACGGTCGAGGCCCACGGGTTTAATTTGGGAAGGGAACCCAGCTGCATCCAAACCTCTTTTGATGATGTCGTTAATTGCTGCATGCCGTGGAGAGAGAGGATGCAAACCAAACTCATCGATGGAGGTTCCACATCTACATCTGTGACGCTCAGATAATTTGAGTCCAAGACGGATCGCGACTCCGACCCGAGTGCACTTATCATCTAGAAGAGTACCGGTAGATGAAGAGGGCACTGCGTTGAGCCAGGCGCCACTACTCGGTTGTGAAGCAGATAGTAGACAGGCGAGGCGATGCTGATCCAGAGAGAGCCTCAAATTAGTAAAATTGGCCTCGCATTTTATTTTATCCCAGCTTTTTTGTTTTGATGTGTCTAGTGGGATAGAAATTAATTATTGAGTCCAGACGCTGCAAGCCTGTTCGAAAGAACTACCCGAGAAACACTGAGACGATCCACTGAGTATCTCATCAATTAATTCGTGACTGGACGAAAGTGAAGAAAGATATGCTGGAAGGGCCAAATCTACCGCTGATCGAAGGCCCAGGCCTCCGAAACTCAAAGGGAGCTTTGCCTGCTTCCAGCCTGTGTCGTCGAAATTGACGTTGCAAATTAGCTCCACGCATCTCTTAACTGTGATATCTATCTCATTTAAGAAATCCTGTTTGAGATAGCAAGGGGCACTTCGGAGAGTGTAGAGGAAACTCGGTAGCGAAAAAACTGGTCTTCAAGAGGAAGAGGACTGGATGTGCATCAATTAGTTGCAATTTCTCAGTCATTCTTGTTAGAATGACATGTTTAGTATCCAAACACTCTCGAATGGCCATAGGGAAGACTGGAGAACCAAGAATGTGTAATTCCTCCTTAGGTGTTTTTTTAATATCCTCAAGGATGAGTCTGATATCCCGGATAGCACTCTCGAAATCATCTGCACTATAATTCAAGTTTATTATCTCTGACTTGGACGAGTTAATCTCAAGTCCAAGCAGCGATAAAGCAGGAATAACTCGTCGGAGGTCAGCAGCTACGGTCTCGACAGATCCTCCTAGCGTTGTATCGTCAATATACCATATATTGAAAGAAGCGATGGAACGAGCTACCCCGTCAATAGCCATCGCAAATAGTAGCGGGCCAAGTGGATCACCTTGCTGGATTCCAGTAGCTGAAGAGATAATATTATCGGAGGCGATCAACATACGTGGATGACTATACGAAAGATGAGCCAGTTTAAATATGGAAGGAGTCCGTTGATGGCAAACCTCCAGGGCATGATCCCTTCTGATGCTATTGAAAGCGTTTTTCATATCCAATTTTAATAAGATACTGGGGGAAACAGGAGATGTATTCTCGAAAAATGATCTTGTGGCATGTACCGCAGCTTCACGTCCGCCCTGTATGCCTACCCCGAGCTGGACAGGTCACAACTCATACCCTATCTCCTTCATAACAACTCTACAAGTAATTTTTGCCGCGAGTCGACGAAAAATGTTACCAACAGCGATAGGGTGGATACCTCCATCTTTATATTTTAAAGCCGTTAAGTTGGCTGAAAATATTAAGTCACAAGCATGTTGGGGTATCTCAGCTCGGAGAAGGGTATTAATAAGAGCTGTTATGGATGTTTTCAAATGATCACCGACTTCGGCAGTGTGGGCAGAAATTAAGTCCTTGATGTGACCAGGTCGAAGGCCGTCCACACCTCCACTGCTGCTTCCCGAGAAAGACTTCAGAGCGGCAACCATCGCTTATTTTGAGATTTCAATATTTGAAACATTGTTTTCCATCTGAACAAATCTGACATCTGATGGTGGCGCAGGATGTTTCCAACGGAGCGCTGTGAGAACTTCTGGTGTAGTAGCTAGTATAGAATCTGATGAGGCCCATACTCTAACTAAATTGGAAGGATGTTCCACAAGCGAGAAAATAAAATATTAGAATAAAAGTGATGGTTGCATCTAGATAGTTCAACCGTAAAACAGAGAGACACTGTTGCCAATCTAGTAGCACACTTAAATTCGAGCAGACATGGCGAAAATTCAGAACAATTGCCATGGGAATATTTGTATAAAAAACAAAGGGAAGCCATGTCACGTGACTGAAGTCGAGATACTAGACCAGGATCGATTAGATTACACACCCTTCTTTGAATTTTCTCAAGAATCCCGATATGGCAGCAACATTCAATGCACGGACGGATGGTATATTTATAAATGTGCATGATCTTTTCAGAAAGAGAAAGAGAAAGAGAAAATTATCCGGAACCTACTTACTATACTATCCGTTAACATTACACCACCTGACCATTTTCCTGGATGTCATGTTAAATGATTAAGAACGCATATCTAACGTAGACGTCAGATCCATGCAATGTTATCTTATCACTAAAAATTACATTTGACAAATCAGTATTTATATATTTACATTTATTTACTCGATAGAAGCGATTCTTTTTGTGATATTTACTTGCATCTGGGAATTGTATTGATATCCTATGTTTAGGTGCAAAATGATCTTTATATTCTGTATTTTTCTTTCTGTATGCATTTGCAACATGAGTTTCTACAAATATTTCCCTGCTTGTCATTCCACTTTTCATATCTATTTTTGTGACGCACTTAAACGAACTTATTCTGCTTCTTACCTTTTAAATATTTTTCGATTTATTTTTTTAAGGTTCTGTGAAACCTATTCAAACATGTTCCAGTTTTCAACGTCATGTCTGCATACATATATTGTTTATCTTTTCAGCATATGTTTTTATGCTCTCTCTCTCTCTCTCTCTCTCTCTCTCTCTCTCTCTCTCTCTATATATATATATATATATATATATATATATATATATATATATATATATATATATATATATATATATATACAGTAGCGGCCATAATATAAGGAACGGAAACAACAAAGACATAAATATGTGTATTACTTAGAAAGTAATGCATGATTAGCAATGAAATTTTTACCGAATAAAGATTAGCGTGTAATGCATAAATATTATACAAAGATACAAAAATTTACATAATAGTTCTTTTTAAAATAAAGACTAAATGGAACAAAGGAAATAAGCTACTGGACAAAAGTTAAGGAACGATGTTCATAATCTGCATAAACTTTTAATTTACATTGTTTAAAAAAACTCGATGGAGCTTTTCAACAATAAGTAAAAGTTCATTTATCATTAGTACTTTACTTTTAAGCAATATGGCAAATTCTACGCGCAAAACACTCACTTTTGAAAAAAGAATATCATTATCGCTATCAAGAAACAAAGTCAATTTCAGAAATTGCTGATATTGTTCATAGGTCTAAAAGTGTCGTCCATCGTGTAATTAATAAAACCGACAAAACGTTAGATGCAAAACCAAAAACCGGCAGACTTCCAAAAACATCGCAAAGAGAAGATCGAAGAATTGTTAGAATATCTACAAAAAACCGTTTTGAAACTGCTACATCAATTGCCCGTAAATTTAATGAAGAGACAGATAAGATCTCAAGGAAAACGGTTGCTCGCAGGTTAAAAAAATGCAGGATTGCATGCCCGTATTCCAGCTTCGAAGCCTCTCATTTCAAAGCGAAACCAAAGGGCACGTCTGGAGTATGTGAGAGAACATGTTGTTTGGACTGACGCACAATGGGATACAGTTCATTTCAGTAACGAGTCCAAGTTTACTATATTTGGTTCTGAGGGCAAAACTTGCGTGCGCCGTAGAACAGGTGAAAGACTGTCTTTTCAATGTGTCAAGAAAACCCTTAAGTTTGGTGGCGGCAGTATGATGGTGTGGGGAATGATTTCTCCTGCAGGAGTTGGCCCTATAATCCGCGTATATGGCAATATCAATGCTGAGATTTACAAAAGGCTTCTTCAGCACCATGTGGTACCAAGATTACACCATAATATTTATGAATCTCCTATTTTCATGCAGGACAATGCACCTTGCCACAAGGCCCAGAAGGTTATGGCTTTATTTGAAGAAGAAGGAATCGCCCTAAGGAAGTTGCCAGCCCAGAGCCCCGACCTGAATCCAATAGAAAATGTTTGGCAGATAATTGGAGAAAGGGCTCAGAAAAGAACACGGAAAAACCAGGATTACCTATTTGAGGGAGTTATTGAAAGACGAATGGGAGGGAATTACTGCTGATCTTTGCAAGAAATTAATTAGACCATGTGGTCGACGATGCAGAGAAGTCATTGAAAATAAGGGGATGTTTACCAAATATTAAATTGTGTTGATATTTTGTTCACAATCAAGTATTAACAAGATCGTTCCTTAACTTTTGTCCAGTAGCTCATTTCCTTTGCTCCATTGAATCTTTATTAAAAAAAAAACTATTATGTAAATTTTTGTAACTTTGTATAATATTTATGCATTACACCCTAATCTTTATTCGGTAAAAATTTTATTGCTAATCATGCATTACTTTTTAAGTAATACACATATTTATGACTTTGTTGTTTCCGTTCCTTATATTATGGCCGCTACTAGGTATATATATATATATATATATATATATATATATATATATATATATATATATATATATATATATATATATATAGAGAGAGAGAGAGAGAGAGAGATGTGTGTGTGTCTGTGTGTGTTTTTTGTGTGTGAATCTGTGCAAAGTTTCAGATATATCTAAAATATATCTGTAAAAGGACAACATGAATAAAGACAAAAGGAAACGGTTAAATTCACAACCTAGTTATTTAAAACATATAATACATAAATTTATCGCACACTAAAATAATTTAAATATTAACTGCATAAAAAGGAAATGTACTAGGATGTTTTCACGTTGCCTTTTCCACAAATTGGAATTCAGTGTTTTTCTTTTCTTATGCTAGTTGCCACCTAATTCTGTTCTAACCTTTTTTTAGAGCCAATCTGTACTATTTAGCGCATTGAATGAGAAGAGACGGTTTTTGTCCTTGATGCTCAAGTGAACTCAACATGCTATGGCGGAAATTGAACACAACTCACCAATTTCAAATTCTATGCCAATAAACTGTCAGTACCTATACATTTTAACTGCGGATGGGGTACATTTTGTTCTTGATCCATCTTAACCATATATTGCGCCCCCACAAACGTTTAGGACCATATATTACATTCTGATGCCATGACAAGCAATACTCTCTCTATTAAGAATTATAATTTCTATTTTATAACATCATGTCCCTTAGAGACATAGGTGAACATGAGTCTTCACCAATTCTTTTTTCTTTGATTTAACATGCGCTATTAGGGAATATAGCGCATGTTAAATAGTTTTAGATAGTGTGGTTTCCCTTCTCTACGGGTTTAGTCATGAGTTTTACTTTTCTGAGACTGCTTGCCGGCCAAGACAAAAACGCAAAGTCTATCCTGTTGAGTGATAAGGGAAGAATTCACTTCTTTTTCCCAAGGTCATTTTTGAGAAAGTGAACACAACAGACTAGTCCAGAATTTTAACTCGGCTCCCCGACTCCAATTTCCGTGCCCGTGTCACTTACACTACCCACACACCCCGAGGATCGTAAAAATGATCATATATTTATCAAGTTATAATTCAATAAAATGAATTCTTTTCTTTGAGGCGATGGACGTAAGAGAATGAATCCCAAATAACAGCTCAGGTTATACACAGTGAACACTCTTTACTTACCTGATCATGAGTATAATTTTAAATCTGGATGTCTTTTCGGTTGAGTAGAGATGTTTATCAATTTCATTTTCGATTGGTCGATAAATTTTACTAGTAATTTAATATATCAATCAATTGCGCCTTAAAAATATTTTCTGCTTGTAAATATAAATGTATATCCTTGTCAGATGTTAGTTCATGCAGGTCTTATTCAAAAGTTGTTTATTCCCTTTATACAGTGCTTAACTGCTGAATAAAGAAAATGAATTTCATGAGAATATATACATATTTTTATTTGTGGGAAATACTTTCTCGTATTTTTCTCAGAGTTGAATAGATTATAGTTCGATGAGTAAACAACGAAATATCCTTAAGTTATTTTATCATCAAATGTTCAGGTAATAGGGCCTTCAAAAATATGCTATACAATAATTACGTAATTTGACATTTTGTAAAAGGTATTGGTTTCTGTAAATGTCGATCTGTTTGATCGGCTTAATGTCGAAAACTACTATATTTAGAGACATACAAACACACAAGAAGGAAATAAACATTCGTAAACCAGAAAATGTATTCCCTATCTTATAGTATAATTACTTCAAATTTAGACAAAATATGGTCATGATATTAACTCAACAGTTGTTAAATAAAATGAAAATACTTTCAATATATTTTTACAAGTAGAATTTTCGAAATTACGTATGTCAAGCCGTGAATTTTCGCCTGTCATATTGAATGATTGTTCTCTCAAGGAGGACCCTTGCCTTGAATATCTATTGAGATTCAATTTCGTACCAGAGCCCAGTGGAATCATCGCTAAAAATGTTGGGAAAATGATCGGTCCGCTTACCGTTTCAGTAATTATCTGAGTCAGAGCCAGATTAAATCAAATATGGAGTTCTGCTACCATATCTCTGCTCAGTCCTCGCTTTCGTGTTTTGATAGGGTTCAAAAGCATCTTTACGTTCTTGTAAGTGATGAATTATTTTCCACTCCGTAACACTTTCCTACAGACGAATTGTCGCAGGCATCTCACTACAGTATCGCTATTTCCATAGCAAATGTTCTGATGAGTACATTCCTTAGTTTCACTATTTCTGACTTTCAAGGCTAAAATCCGCCATAACACATACATTGGAAATAATATATCCCATTCTCTTCGTATACCGCTAGTAAGAAGGAATTTCCATGGAAAAGATTCCCGTGCGGGTCACTTCAATCTTAACCGCTTTAAGTCTAGGGTTAACTGTTATCATTCCTACATATACTGATAAAATGAACTTCTTACCTCAGCTTTTTACGTGCAACAATCTAAATCAGTAACCTTTGGCCCTGAATGTCTTTTGTGACTTACAATTGTGAGAAAAATTAGGAAAAATAAGAAGTCTTAAAAGTTGTTTGGGTGAAAATTCTAGAATGATCCAGCAATGACCGCAACAGCTTATAACGGAGGCCTACGGTCAAATCATGCTGAAAAAAACAGTTCTCGTTCGATCATCAAAGTTAGGCAGCATCGAGACAGGTTAGGACTAAGATGGGGGACACTTTTGGAACAGCTGCTCCTGTAAGCAACCATTACACTCCAAAATATCTCTGAAAATATTTATCTTAATAAATATTCCATTTATATAATTAAACTTCAAACTTGGACAAAACATGGATATTGACAGTAAATTAATAATTATAAAAAAAAAACGGACGAAAAATATTCAATAAATTTAAAAAAAGTTCGAAATTTGATAGCTAGATTGGATTAGACTCAGTAACTATGCGTAACAAAAAAAAAGCTATTATGTCTCAGACGAGGCTATGTCGAAGGGCAGAATGTCGTCTCGATAAACAGCTACCCGACCACATTTATACGGGAATTTTTGGCCGAGCCTACTGACTGGGATAACCCATATTAAATTCGGCCTTGTGCCACATCTGACTGCCTAGGGCGGTTGGTAGATATCCTGAAGTTGGAGATTCGTCCCCAGCTTTGCTGGTTAAACTCTATGCCTTCGGGCAGAGAGGATCCCCAGACAAGACTATGTGGAAGGGCAGAATCTCTTCTCGGGAAATAGCTACTCGACCAAGCTTTATATGGGGTCTACTGGGAATACCCACATTAAATTCGGCGTTGTTCCACATCTGACAGCGTGGGGCGGTTGGTATATATCCTGCAGCTGGAGATTCATTGTGCAATTCCCTTGACTCACTTCTAACAGTTGACTACTTCTACGCGCCGCTGGCGTATCTTATGTGTTGTTCGTTCTTTTCCTAAGTATTAACGTTCATTACCAAACTTCGTTTGATTGTTCTATGCAGTAACCTTCCCCATGTTACACCAGTAAGATACAAGTTACACTTAGAACTTTTACTTCATAGAACAGAATATTCTTCCTTGATCACTACCATTTTAACCTCTTTAAATCTACACTCGACTGTTTTCTATCCTATATATCCTCATAATATGCACTTCTTACTTTAGCAAATTCATTCAGTAAAAATCTACTTTGAATGACTTTTAAACCTTGCATTGGGTAATGCTTAAGGAAACTAGAAATATAAGGAAATATACCTGCAATCAGAAACAGACAGTTGGAATTTTGGAGACACAATGAAAAAGTTGACCTGGAGAAGTTAACACAAGATATAAAAGGAGAAAAAGCCCACTGAAAGAGTTTCAGTGAATGATTCGTAAAAACATTTCAAGAAGTGAGTTAAAATATATTTAAGATAAGACCGAAAGTTGGGGAGAGCTATGATCACACATGTTCTAAAAGAACATTGCACACAGAGAAAGAAAAATATCTCAACAACCTGATTCAATATGTAAGGTTGAATCGAATAACTGAATCAGAACGAATGTTGCAGTAGATTGCATGACAGACGAACAACTTTTCACACAAGTATGGAGATAGATAAAAAGTGACAGATCGACAGGTTGGTAGACGAGATGATATTTAAAACACAAATGATAAATGTGTCTACACTCCGCTTTTCTGAAAGAGTAACGATTGAAAATTATCTGGACGGATAAATGATCAAACAACGCTTCATTTCACCTAATGTACTGAACATGATAATACCTGTAAAGTTTAAAATTTTGCATGAGCAAGAATAAAAAGTATGGAGACAGAAATATGTAGTAAGAACAATCTTGAACATGCAACATCCTGTGACGTTTCTTTGTTATTGAGACATTCCAATGCACACGACCAGAGACATACAGGGCGTTACTCCTGTTTTGATACACCTAGGGCGTTGACTATATCATTTCGAACATCTCGCACACTAAAACAAGATATAATGTATTCCGCGACGGCGGACGAGTGTAGATATGCCAGGTAAGCTCTTGAAAGTAAACTCAATGCCTACAACACTTGCGATAGAAAGAGGACTTGGTTCGGCACATACAGATGATGGAAAAACTATATTTTGCGTACACACCCGATCTAGGAAACTAATAAGGAGTGTATTTTGACGTGTCTCAACGATCGACATACCGAGACCACCCTTAGAAGAATGGAAAACAGATGTCCTGGCGCTCTCGAGGAGCCTTTTCATAGCAATAGCGGTCGAACTGGAAGAATTCTTACGGGGCACGGGAGTGGAAGAACTGAGTCAGTAAAGAAGGATGACTTCCCTTTAAGAAAAGATTCCGTCGGGACTACAGACTTACCTGCAACTTCGGCCTTCTCTCGAATTTTCGACAATGTTTTCCTCCAGCTGAAAGTCGTACCCAAACCATACGCCGAGTATCTTGCATGGGAAGGGCCCGCGGAATGAAACTCTCCTCTACGAGCCCAGCTGCAAAGCAGTAGACGTATCGGCGTTGATCTTGGCCTTTCGTCTCGTACACAGAATTATTTATATTCTCCGCATTGTTTATTACAAGCGCAGACACTTCGTCGGGATAGGTAGTGTATACGGTCTACGTTGTGGCACCAGTTAACATGACCGCGTGGGACCGCGTGGGACCGCGTTCATCTTTCACTATCGAAAGAAAGGATCTAACACAAGAATGCAAGCATTGACGAAAATGCATAAGCTTACCGAACTTACCAGGACAATAGGGAAGTTTTCGTCATTACGACATTCGCTTCTATCGTTGTAACGAGGCCGTATTCAAGATCAGGAACCAGGAGAGAACGTACAGTTCGAAAATGGCCTAGGCGAGAGCAATCGAACTGATTTAAATTAACCAGTTTTCTCTCGGTGTCGACATTTTCTATAATCAAGCATACCAAATGCAGATTAGCCTGAATAGTCATGCTCTTATTTACACTATTTACAAGCGGATTATTTTCGTTGTATGCTCCGGCCATCACAAGGTGTATGTCGATCTGAGTAACCTACAGATGATGCCGAACTTGACCCTTTATTTAATGTGCGGCGTAGACTGTTCTCTTTCCATTGCCCATGTTTATATATCATCTAGGGCCAGACAGTATGTAATTGAACTTACAATTAGAGTGGGTACTTGTACTCAGTGGAAACAGGACGAGTAATAACTCAGTAGTAATAAAAAAATAAAATAGTAGATGAGATATCCGTAAGTATGGGCAGTGAAATGCGAACAATCTGCACCCGTATATTATATAAAGGGTTAACTTCAGGATTCCCTGTAGGTTACTCAGATAGACATACACCTGATGAAGGCCAGAGAGTACAACGTTCGAAATATTGGTTCTGAGAATTCTTCTCACCGAATAATCATGTATAGACTTTCCAGAATCTAGTCAAAGTAGACTTGACCTTATTTAATTTTATCCGAAACTGGACAAGCCTATTGCGTTGATAAAATATGCGATGAAGACTTGGACAACATCAGAATCCTACGTGACTCTCTTCATTAAGACTCGGTCGAGTTAGTTAGTTGTCAACATCGAATGTTTGAACTAAAAAATTACTGGACCATAACTGTAGGCAAATTATAAATTGTATTGAATATTTCTATATGTTTCGGGACTATTCATTTCCTCAACCACAGAAATTGATTTAATTTTAGGACTCTCATACTGCAGTATAATACTGACATACAACGAAAATTTCCATGAACATGCAATGAAATATCTGTACGTGGATAAAATGTCTTTAATTTAAAAGCATTTGCCAAATAAAGATCAGTGTAAACAAAATTGTAATTTTGTTTACCATCATCGACCGGACAAACACACCGAAGAAAATGACATAAAAATGATTTTGGACTAATAACAGAAGGCTTATCTAAATTATTATTATTATTATTATTATTATCATCATCATCATCATCCCCTCCTCCCCCTCCTTCTTCTTCTTCTTCTTCTTCTTCTTCTAAGTGTCGTGTTCTCTCAGGACATAGACAATGATGGGTCCACACAATTTCCTGTCCGTTTTAACTCTTAATAAATTTTAATCTATTTCTTGGTGCATTTTTCCTAATTTCTTTTTAAACAGTCTAATATTCTGTGCCGTACTTTGGCATTGTTTTTTGTCTCCTTTCCATCATGTTTTCTCAGTTATCCATAATTTGTTTCTTAGTCTATTTTTCTGTCGGATGTTCGATTGCTTATGCAACTAAAACCTTTGTTAATGTGTACCCTTCGCGTTTCCATTATTATTTTGCATATTGTATCTACTTTTGACACTGTTCATATATTTATCCTTCGCAGTCGAGACATTCGAAAATCTGTCGTATTTGGGTGGTGTCTCTAACATTTTCAGCTTCCTTGGTTCCACTGTAAATTTACATATTACTGGAAGGTGGTCGCTCCCGCAGTCGGCACTTAGGTATCTGTTGCAGTGTAAAACTATATACCTGAATCTGTTATTTATAGTTGTATAGTAGATTTGGCTTTTCTTCTCTCCTCCTTAACTTTTCCATGTCCATATACGTCGTGGTTGTTCTTGAGACTAGGTGTTGGATGCTACATGCTCATTCACCATACACCACTGGACC
>OZ038477.1:66036283-66041283 GCA_964036315.1 Acanthosepion esculentum | reverse complement strand
AATTTAGTTCATGCCACCTTTACTAAAAAACATACTTCTACAAAAGAATTCTCATATTAGTACAAGAACGCACAATTTTAAAATTAAAAAAAATTCAACCTCAGCGTCGTGACTGCACGCTCCAAAAGTATTTCTTACAGTTAACAATATCACATTTCTAAAAACACTTCTTTCGGATGACACTTTATCTTTCGATGTCCTGTTATTACCTGAATGTAAAAAACTTACCTATTTCCCTACCTGATGATGATTGTATGAAACAATTGAAAGCTAGTAGTAAAACAACCCTGATAAAACCGGAATTTATAAACAAGGATCATACCATTCATTAACCGATTCGAGGTTAATGTATTTTATTATTAAAAATTGTTTGCGAGAGTGATTCTTGCCATTTATATCATTAACTTCATTATCTGCTTTTCCTATGAATGATTCGCGTAATATATATATATATATATATATATATATATATATATATATATATATATATATATATATATATATATATATATATCGAGAGAGAGAGAAACAGAGCGAGGGAGAGAGAGATATTGGATATAAAACTAATAACTCGACATTGTAATAGGCACTGCGGCAAGCAGCAAATTTACTGATAAGATTCTATTTACCAGTATATAAATTTCTATTCTTCCTTTGACAGTCAAAGAATGACCTCATTTTTGTAAAAAGTTCTATTCGTCGAAATATTAACATAAATTACGCGAATTTCTAGATGTTGCTAAGTTGTCTAAGGGATTTTTCCTTCATTTATCTTTGTATATTCTGTTTGTTTCTGCTTTTATCTCAGAGATATACTGAACGGGTTACTGAATAAGCCAACACAAAAGTCAATTTTACAAACAGTCTTTATCTGAAAGCAAAACTAAAATAAACAGATTGCTACAATATACACAGGTGCACATATAAATAAAAGTAAATACCTGCACGCCCTCGTACAATGACAATGAATATTCATATTGTATATAGCGCAGTGTAACCTTTCACTTATTTCCTCTTCCATTTACATTTAAAATTTTGAAACATTTTTGTATGTGGAACAAATGTAATTAAAATGATAAAAACAGAAATGTTTAAACCGCAACAAAAAATAATAACAAAAAAGAAGGGTAAAACAATATTGCTGCAAATTTGTAATATCGAAATAAAATGTGATCATAGGGAACGTCTAAATCACAGCTAAATCATGAAATAAACTAATAATACATGAACACCAAGACCATATTTTATATAATAAATATAACACATAATGGCCATCAAGCATCCCGTTTGCTTACAGAGAGACGGCTGGTAGGACTTAATTGCACAGATTTTCAGTACAGTGGATAAATAGTTACGATACCGCATCTCAGAAATATAGACATATCTATTTAAATATTAAAAACAAATTAACTACGATTTTCTTGTTTAATTTGCTGGTATGAGGAATTTTTATTTCGAATATTATGAATTTTTGCTCAAAGAATGCGGAATTCATGTAAGACTGTGGACAACAGAAAATATAATTTGTAATATGTGATGCCGCATATCCTGAATGAATCATACAAATTTAGAATGTGAAATTTATAAATTCTCTACATTCGAAACATGGAATCGCCAACACATCTCTTCTAACACAGATTAAAATTGCTAGTACGTCCATGTTATACAGCTTAGAACATGAACATATTAAAACTGAACTCATTGAAAATGTTTAATGTATTGGACGAAAGCACTTGGAAGAATAATTATGTAACACATAAAAAAGGAAACTAAAGATAGATAGATAGATAGAAAGATAGATAGATAGATAGAGAGGGATAGAGAGAGAGAAAAAGAAAGAGAGAGATAAATTAAAATGGTTAGCTCTTCAGAACGAGAAATCGTCGACCCGAGTTTGAATTCCAGTTACGTTAGTTGCATTAACAAAGTGTATTAACAAAGTATATAACCCGTACGGGGTTATAAACCAATATATATATATATATATATATATATATATATATATATATATATATATATATATATGTGTGTGTGTGTGTGTGTGTGTGTGTGTGTGTGTGTATAGACAATATTAGTGGTAAATATACACATACATGTGCAATTATATATACACATGCATATAGGTATAAAAATAATTCCAAGAGGATATGATCCAGGTAGAACTCAATGTCCAGGACAGAGTAAGGATATAATAAAAAGATTTGAACACTAAAATTCCATGGTCATAATTTATTCCATTGGAACCGTAAAAACAATCCAATTCATCAGACCTACAGATTCAAAAAGAAAAAACTATATATATATATATATATATATATGTGTGTGTGTGTGTGTGTGTGTGTGTGTGTGTGTGTGTGTGTGTGTGTGTGTGTGTGTGTGTGTGTGTGTGTGTGTGTCTTTAAAGAAAGATAGCATAGACCCACTCTGATGCTCTAGTAGCTATGGAATTAGTTCTATATTTTTATCAAGTTCTACAGGGTTTGGACAAAATAACTGAAACACTTGTTAAATTCAAAGAAAATTTATTAAATATGGAGTTGGTCCCCCTTTAGCCTCACATACAGCTTTAATACATTTAGGAATGGAATCATACAGCTTCCTGACTTCATCCACAGGAATTTTTACCCATTCTTCCATTAACACCTGCTCTAGCTCTTTAAGACACAACGGCGGAGGATAGTGGCTCCTAAATTGTCGCTCCAAAATTGTCGCTCCAAAATTGTCGCTCCAAAATTGTCGCTCCAAAATTGTTATAGTGAAAGACAACTAGTCTATAGACTCTCCCATCTATTATAAGTACGAGTCAGTAGTAGTCGAGGTAAGGAGTAGTTATCAGCTCTCTGGCTGTGCGCGACTCTTGTCGAACTCTCTGCTTTGGCAGTGAGGAACTCGGACGGCGCTTTGCCGCAGGGCAAAGTTTCGTCCGGGGAGATAGACAGTCCCTGTACCCGTTTATACGGGTTCTAAATGGGCATATTTTTGCCCGAGCCTACGGGCTCGGTAATCCCACATTAAACCGGTCTTGTGCCACATCGAACCATGTGGGGGTGTGCTAAATATCGAGTAGTGTTCAGCGAGTTTTTGCTCTCTGTCCTGTTTTTTACCGATCGTTTACGACCGGTAATTTTTCAGTTCGTGGGATTATCTGTCTATGTCAACGACCTTTTGTTTGTGTGAACTGTTTTGTTACGTTAAGTTGTTTTTTCAATTTTTCTTTCGTTTTATTGTACTGACATACTTTGGAAAAAAAGTTTGATTTTTTTCCATTTTTTTCATCACCCCTTTTTTCACTATATTCATTTATTTTTAATTTAGGTTTTTATTTTGTTTATTTTTCTATAACCCTCCCCCTTAAAATCCTCCTTTGTTGCCACGTAATTATTTTGTCTTACCTTTTCAATTTCTCTTCATTTGTTACGTATTAATTGTTTCTTTTCCTTTTTAAAATATCATTTAAGTCCGTCTTTTTTATCATTTAACCGTTCTGTGTTAAAATTTCCGTTTATTTTGTTTAATCTGTCTTTATTATTGTTTGTGTTTCGTTCGTCTTCTGGTCGGACTAGATTTTTCTAGCGGCCATATTGTAAATTTCTTAAATGGTTGTTTCGTATTTTTTTAAAGTTATCGTTAAACGTTTTTTTTTCCTGTATTATTGTATTAATTTTTGTTTTGGAATTGTAACCTTTCTTTTTCCGTTTTAAAATTTTTTGTGACCGTTACTTGTTTTATATTTGTCTTTTTCGTTTAAATTTATTGTTTTCATTTCGCCGTTAGGCAATCCTTGTTTTTTTTTTGTTTTGTTTTTTAATTTCTGTACGTAATTTTAGCTGAAGCTTGTGTTTTATGTATTTTTTGTAATTAATTTTTGCTTGTCTCGCTTTCCGGCGAGTTTTGTAATTTATTTTATTTATTTATTTTATTTTTATTTGGTCATTTTTCGCTAATAGACGAGCTTCACTTAGTTCTACCCCCCCTATAGGCGATATTTGTTTCTTCCTCCCCTTCCTTTCCCTTCCCTTCCCGTCCTATGATTTTTTTTAATGGATAAAAAGAAAAGTAAATCCACTTCCTTTCTGATAAAAAACAAAAAACCTGTGATAGACATTAAAAAGTCTTTCAAAAAAAAATTATTTTCTATAAATAAAAAAACCGCCAGACAAAGACGATCCACTGGAGTGCCCAGGTTTAGAGGATACTATGGACGAACAAAATAGGCAAAGTCCTAAAACTGCAGAAGCTAAAAATAGCTCAAATACAAAAGCTATGGAAGCTTAAAAGGGTCAGAATCCAAAAGCTTTGGCAAACCAAAAATGGCTCAATTCCTGAAACTACGGAAGCCGAAAATGGCCCAAATCCAAAAATTATGGAAGCCAATAATGGCTCAAATCCAAAAAGTATGGAGGTTAATAATGGCCAAAATTCAGAAAGTATAGAGGCCAAATATATATAAAAAAAAACAATGATATGGAGGCCAATAATAGCCAAAACAAAGAAAAGAACAATTCAGAGGCCGGTGAATCGCCCTCTTGTTGGTTGTCCCCACCAAAATGCATAATCAATTTAGCACAGTTCTTGGAGCGTGCTAAGAGTTACGCTCACCTCGTCGTAAAAGATGGACTCTTAGAAGACCCCATAGAATTGAAGAGAATTGAGAAAAGAATTGTCAGTTTTCGTCGTCGATAAGCGTACGCGCAAAATTAGTCGCTCGACGAAAAACACAGTGTTGAAAACACTAGGGTCCTTGGGGTTTAAGCCCCTCAGAATAGTTAAGGGAGCAAAATATTTCATGTGGAACGTACTGCTACCCACACCTGAAGACTGCGTTGCTGCGTCCAGCCGTGAATTAATAACAAAAGATCTTATATTACGAACGGAGTACGAAGGCCGAAGACGGACCAACGTGGCAGTATATGAGGTCCCTCCTCAGGTTATCGGGGAACACATTGCTGCATTTTTGTCCCAGTATAGCGAAATTCTGGGTGCCTCCTGTGATAGCCTGA
>OZ038477.1:65961283-66031283 GCA_964036315.1 Acanthosepion esculentum | reverse complement strand
CAAGCCAGCTGAGGTCTACCTGGGTGTAAAACATAAGTGAGGTATATATATATATATATATATATATATATATATATGTATGTATGTGTATATCTATATATGCACGCACAGATATATATATATATATATATATATATATATATATATATATATATATATATATATATATATATATATTAATAATGAACAAATTTAAATCAAATATGGATTAGAAACAAACAGAATGATAGAATACGGAACAAATAGGAAACGTTTATATTTCGCTTTTATTTAAGCTTCATCAGAAAATGAAATATCAATGAAAAATAAGAAAATTATGTTATATTTTGTGTTGCTTGTTTCTCCCTGGTTAAGTAGACTTTATGTGTATTTGTCTTGTTTGGTAGCGTTCGTGTTTATAGTTTATATGTGTGTATATTTTCATGATTCCAATTCACTTTATACAGAATAAGGTTGATAATGTGTGTGAGTTTGAGCGTCTAGTGTGCATTTTTACTTCTGTTTTGTAATGTCCGTGTTGCTGATAGGGGGAGATTTCATATGAAAATGAAGGAATTTAAATGACACCGGTTATGGTTGTTAGTAGATTAATCTTAAATTATTTAATTATGAATTTTGTAAAAATTGGTGGTAGAACAAATTGTTTATAGTAATATATTTATTAGGATTCCTTCTAAGTATTTTCTATGTAATACATTGTATTCTATTCTTGTCAGGGTTGCATTTATTAAGTTGAAGTCTGCTTTATTTCTGCGTGTTACAAGCGAATTTCAAGGGTTGTCCCAACATAATGTAAATATATCCCTACCTATGTTTGTAGATGCAGGGTTTTTACTTTCTGATATTTCGCCGATTTATCTCTTCTGGTTCGCAAGCATTTTATACACTTACGAGAAAACCAATGAATGGACGGTAAATTCAGATGAGCCCAAATTCTAAAAAATCTCAAGAAACTGTTAAAAAATGAAAAAAAAAATCCTGGCCAAAATTAATAGAAACCCATTCTACAACACCCACACTATAAGGCTTACGGAAAAGACACGAAGCCGGCATAACTTTCAGACCGATTAAATCAAACATCGTCAACGCTACTAACCCACAAAATAGCTAAGGCAACTGCAAAACTCCTAACTCCAGTCCTAGACACCATCAACACAACTCACATTAAACAATCTGATGATTTAATCCAGAGAATAAGAAACATAAACATGGAAAAATAGTTATGGCTAACTTAGGCGTTTAAATCATTATACACCAATATACCCGCCAAAACGACCTCAACTTATTAAAAAACCACCTGACCAGATCCAAAGGAAAGACTTGCTCTACCGGTTCACAGAATTATACAACTATGCAAACTAATTAATAACCAATGCTTCTCTTTCAATTAAAATTTCTACAAAGAACATTTCGGTTTTGTCGATGGAGTCGTCAATATGTATTATTATTGCTTGTCTACTCTCACAATTCTTAGAGTCTGGCCCATGTAAATACGTCATACCAAAAAATCCCACTTATCTCAGATAAATAGATAGCATACATGTAGTATATCAACGCAATGAAAATTTGTTAAATATTAATAATGTAGAACCGATCATCGAATTCACACATAAACATGAAAGAAACAGAATTCTATCTTTCCTCGGCGTTCTATTAATACGAAACAGAAACAAATAAAATTTTAAAGTGTACAGCAAACCCACAAGCATAAATTATTTAATCCATTTCTACTTCTACCAAAGCCAAAAATAAAGGCTTTCCATGGGTTGTTACTTCAGAGCTCTTAGAATATGATACCCAGAATACCTAGATGAAGAAGACAAATACATTTAAAATACATTTAAACCTAAACACTTTCAACATCATTTCATGCTCTATGCTATAATATGAGCTCGCAAAGTCCACACGTACAAAAATATCGGCACACCGAATAAGGAAAATAGAAAATTTGTTATCGTACCCGCCAACAATTTATCAACTAAATTTGAAATTAAAAGAATTACCCCCAACACTAAGATTATTACCACCACTTCCAAATTAATAAAGATTTTGTGTTAACTATTCTTCGTAATGTAATCTATCTATCTATCTGTGTGTGTGTGTGTGTGTGTGTGTGTGTGTGTGTGTGTGTGTGTGTGTGTGTGTGTGTGTTTATGTGCAGACACGTAAGGATTGTGTGTGTTTTTTGTGTATGTAAATGTGGTACAAAATTATTTTATTTAAAATGACATGTCTCTTCATGGAATATTTGTAGAAACATTCCATTCTATTGTTTTATATGGATTCGTATAAACCCGTTGCAGTAATAGCAATCTTCATCCTGCTGTATTCTCCATAGTTTGGAACTCAAAATATTATAGAGATTATTTACAATATTATTTAACCCATATCTGTCGGTGCTGGAGAAATCGTGGAATGAATGCCTTTTCCAAGAGTCGGCTCGCTGAATTAATTTTCAGCACAGATAATTAAATATATATATATATATATATATATATATATATATATATATATATATATATATATATATATATATATATATATAAAGGTATGGGTGTTAATAGGATGTAGAATAATATCCGAATGAAATTGAAGATAATGATTCAAAGTATACTTATTAAGTTATTCGGATACACGTATCATTTCTTTGTAGTAGGCGTCTTTCAGTCTAAAACCGCCTACTGCAAAGAGGCGAAACACGCAACTTAATAACTTTTCAATTTTGTCTAATTCTCTCTAGCATTTACCAATCAGTAATCCCTAGATACATTCGATAAGTTAGAATTTGCCAATCTTATCTTTAAACCAAAATTCTATATGACCAGAAATTGTCATGCTGATCTCACCTCTAACCTAACAGCTCAGCGAGGAAAAAAAAACTGGCTGGTCACATTCAATGCATTGAAAACCAAACTAGTGAGCATCGGACTCAGAAGTTTGACAGATTGTGATGGACTGACGTTCCCTCATGTAGATACCGTACCTTGAGTAACTACTGGGATAGAAGTGACAAAATGGAAAGGTTTTCGTGTGGCGCGTTTCGTCATTTCGCGAGACTGACCATAATTTTGATTATAAAAATACTACTCCAATTAAACCGACGTTCCTTCAAGGAAATCCCGTACCTTGAGCACCTCATGTGATTTAAATTAAACCCAAGCTTTGGCTGCAAATCGTAAATAGGACACTCCGTTAAATTGCTGGAAAAATGGTCGGTTCCTTATACCTCTGCAGTAATTCACTGACTTCTCCTGATAGCCATTAGAATAGCCTGTGCTGGCTCCAAAATATAGTACTATTATCATATATGGCCAGGAGCTTGACTGTCTTCACTTTTCAGTTTCGATAGACTCCAAAAGCATCTACACATGCCTGTTGGTGACGAAATGTTTTCCATCCTGCAACCCGTTTCTCGCAGACGAAACGTCATAATCCTCGGGCTGCGCCATCACTATTTCAATGGAAAGTCTTTAGATGAACTACATTCTTTAGTTTCGCCATTTCTAACCCGCCATACTACGCACATTGTAGAGAAACACATTCATTCCCTTCGTATTTCATTGGGAAGATGTATTCTTCCCACGAACCATTGCTCTGCAGAACCAACACTCAAGAGGATGCTTCCCCGATCGTTGAAATAATAACCTGTTCATAGGGTTAATCATTATCTCCCAGTCATATACTATGGTACATATCCCATAAAACTCTATATTGAGTGGTTTGGGGGCGTCGTACAGGGTAAACATCATTGTAAAATAATACTTTTTTATATATTTTTATATATATATATATAGTTTATTATAAAAATATTTGACTGCTGGTACTGTGCTTAAGTCTCGGATTTCTGAGAGCAAACCGCCTGAAACCAGATAGAATATGAATTCAGTAAATATACATAAACAGAAACGGATGTAAGACAAGAATGTGACTTCTTACAAGATTTATTCGGCCTACACAGTGGGGCAATTCTGAGAAGGCAATTATAGAAGCCCTATCAGGATATGTTATTGGCGGTTACAATGTTAACAATATAAGGCATACAGGCGAATAGTGTTGACAGCAGACACGGAAAGGAAAATACCAAACCTCTTACCGAATGTAGTGATGGAAAGCCAGAAGAAACGACTAAACATCAATTGCAAGAAGATAGAATGCATGGTTGTTAGCAAAATGAACGGCCCAAATTACAAATTGAAGATACGAAAATCAAACACGTACAATAATTTAAATGACTGGGAAATATTTTAACAGAGGACGGAATGTACGTCACAGAAATCCAAAGGCGCATTTGGAGTTTTTTTTCTTTTAAGTAAATATAGAAATAAATACGGGAAATATCCTGGTAGCTCTTACATGTATATCCATCATAGAAGTAACAGCTATATTTTCTCTGATCAATTCACATCTGATCCACAACTACACTTTATCATTTAGATTGAATTCTTAAGTATATGTTTCTATTTCTGAGATTAGTTACTGTAATTATTTATATTATTTACATTGTTCGGACTCTTGTCCTCATCTTTATCACCATATTGATATGACAGTAAAGTATTTACATTAGTCGGACTACTGTCCTCATCTTTGTCGCCATATTTGTCACAACGTTTCGGCCGTTGTACGCTCCGGCCTTCTTCAGGTGGTTGGAATTTCGAACCGAACCCTTTATTTCGATCACTGGGGTAGACTGTTCTAGTTCCACGAGCCATGTTTGATCACCATGTCAGTTATCAGTTATCTCCTGCTAATTTTCCCTCTGAAAGTTCTCCACTGCCTGAACCGGGTATTGAACTCACATTCTTTGGGTCTGTCACTGGATCTAACCAACGCCTTTATCCACTGTGCCATGTGTCCTTGAGGACAGTAAAGATGAGAACAAAATTCCGAACAATGTAAATAATGTAAATTAATACTTAAGGCATAATTGAGTGACCTGGAGTGGAGTAATGGTTAAGAAGCTCGTCTAGACATTTATAACAGAGAAATGAGTTTGATTTTCACAGCGTGAGCGATAATTTAGCCTTGTGCCAGACTCATCAAAGCTTAGTAAGTTAAAACAAGGTGACAAAATTAACATTCGTTTACACCCACGTTGCTACCACAAGCTTACATTTACAAGTAAAGTGAACCACTCCCGGGCATCCGCATCGAATTACAATTCTACCTGTATGAAAAGTAATTTGCCTTCAATAAAGTTTCCTTTTCGCTAGACTTGTTCACAATATCACTGTCTAAAGTTAAGAATAGTACCAACAGTAGAATATATTCAAAGGATCCGCATATCGAATTCTTCAAATGGAACTAATCAATTACACCTAAGTATCGACCACCTTCTTTACAAAGACGGTTTACCTTCAAAACGTTCTATGTTAGAAATACACTGGTTGTTCGCTTTCTTTTTGCTAAAAAAAAACTTTTCATAATAATAAAAGTAATTAACAACAACAACCACCACTTTCTTCCTTGGTGTTTCATTTTAAAATGTTGTTGATTTTATCCCCCACAGGCAAATTGTGCGAAGTGGTTAGGGCTACATAGAGACTTGGTGTATTACAATGGCTGTAATGAGAATGGTAAGTAAGAATGTGTTGTTTTGGTGTAAGAAATACTGTGGTATGTTTGGGTCAGTAATCATGGTTGACTAAGTTTAGGCTAAGACAAATTATAGACCAGCTTTCCCTTATCCCTCCCCTTGTGGCCTTGTGCCACATTTGTCTATTACTCAATATAATTGTTTACTTTCTTGGTATCGTGACTTCATGAATTGAAGCGTAGCACTAGATTATCAGATAGGTCTCATCAGTTTACTGTTGAAATTACTTGATATAACCGCAAGTTCTATTCTAATAGTTTTCCCCCTCGCACTTATCGCTTTCAGCTACTTGTCTTCTTGTTAAATACAGTCTGCAAAAATGTAAATGTACTTTTATTAGTAACGTTCGGTATTTTGAATTCTCTTCTTTTTATTTACCTTTCTCCTCAGTAACATTTTCTCAGTTTCCGTCTGTCATTTGTCCTTCATCTTCTATAATCAATTTGCGTCTTCGTGGCTTTATCACATTTCTTAGCGTAAAATGTAATGCGGCGGTAGCGACTCACACCCAGTGGGAACTTCAGCCACTGATGAACCGTTTCTCCCAGACCTGCAGAGACTTCGGGCTGACCATCAGCCTGAAAAAGTCAAACGTCCTGGCACAAGATACCGAAACACCAACAGCCATCACCATTGACGACTATGAGCTCGATGCGGTTCATCATTTCACGTACCTTGGCACCACCATCACTGACAACCTCTCCTTAGACGCAGAGATTGACAAGAGAATCGAGAAGGCAGCTACAACACTTGCGCCCTTAACAAAACCCGTGTGGACCATTCCCAAGCTGACAGTGAAGACCAAGATGGCATTGTACAACACTTGCGTTATCAGCACACTGCTATATGGCAGCGAGGCTTGGACCACGTACGCCCGGCAAGAAAGGCATCTGAACACCTTTCACATGAGAAGCATCCGCCGTATGCTGTGAATAGCGTGGCAAGACAAAATGTCTCGAGCAGGTCTGCCCAGCATGTTCACACTGCTCAGACAGTGCAGACTCCGTTGGTTAGACCACGTCCACCGCATGCCAGACGGCTGCATCCCCAAAAACCTCCTGTATGGAGATCTGGACTCTGGGAGGAGACCCGCCAGGCGGCCACAGCTGCGGTACCATGATATGTGACGCGACATGAAAGCTGTGGACAAAACACGCATGCGACCTTTGCAACAGAGATTGTCACTCCCGCATCGGCCTCTACAGTCATAGACGTCGATGCTCCAGCCAAGAAGACGTTGCTGCCCATGGTCAACCCTGGCCTACGGGGTAGGAGCGGTGTAGGGTAAAATGATTAATAGAATACATTCGTATTCTAGAGTTGAATCTAATATCTGTTACAGATCCCTGCTCAAGGACGTATGTGCTTTTTCAACACTGACGGATCACAATTGGGGTTTAACTTGTAACAATACTAAGCGGACATTACTTGTAGTTTCTGGTAGAGAGTGTGTGTCTGATGAGATCAGTAGCTGAGTCGAGACAGTAATTTTAAACTCTCGGTCATGATGACTTGTGACTTCGTGCTAGAAAATACTAGCAAACAAAATGAAATGTTCACTTACCCGCTAAAAAATCCAGCTTTCAAGTCAGCCAATCCCTGAGACTTCATCCTGGTTGAGATTGTTGTTTATACTACACTGGTGTCAATAGTCATTCTTCACGTGGGCAATTGTCGCTTTCCATAAATTTCTATCCTTTGTAGACATGGCTTCCTTCTCCCCTTTCTACAAATATTTTCATGGTAACTGTACTGATATACTTTTTCCGTAGTGCTTCGACTACACGAATTTAAGCGTTGCTACTAGATTGGCAAGTAGGTCTCACTCTTTTACTGTTAAACTAGCCAGATGCAACTGTTTCTCTTAGTTTCTTTTCTAGCACTTCACACCTGTGGGACTCATTTCCGATTTTTTGTTTCCTGCCAACTATAAACTTAAAAATTTAAATGCAACGTCAGTCGCCACAATTTGTCTTCGTGGGTCCTGTGTCTTCATTGTCCTTGCCTAACTTCGGCTCACTAAAGTCTTCTCATTCTCTTTCAATCCCCGTCACTCTCTCCGTCCTAGTGGAATTATCGCCTTTCTTGGCCTGAAAGGATTAAAAATAAAATTAAAAAATACAGGCTGTGAGAATGATTCATTGCTTTCCTTTGAGGAAGGAAATAGGTTTGAATTAACATTTTTATAAACCAGTAAATCCTGTGCATAAAGAAATAGAATAAAGCAGGAGTTTCAGGAGTTTGTAAGAAAGTAAAAATAAAATAAAAACATGAAATATAGATAAGTTGAAATAAAAAAGGAGCACTTATAAGTGTTCAAAGGGCTCTTTACCCACGCTTTTTTTTCGACAAAGAAATGAATTTGTGAACTTTACACGTGTGTCGTACATGTGACTAGGGTGTTTTGAAGTATACAAACCTGCATTGTTGTTTCTGACGGTTTCAATCACAGCAGTTTTTTTTACTGACTTTTAAACTTTGATCATATGGGAAAATGACACAAACCAATAATACATAGATTTGGAAATTTAGAAGATATTAAATGTTAAATAACAAAAGAAAATATGCATTTCATCTTTTTTAATACTTTGAAGTAATATGCGAATAAACGTGTCAACATTAACAAACAAATAGCATTAGTGCCATATTCACTATTTCTGCTTAGGCACGAGATCACTTTTTTACAGACGTGGCAAGATAACATTTATAAGGCTAACGAATCGGTTTACAGTTGGCTTTCGTATATCATGTCACTTTTGGACATGGACAAGTCAGGCTCTCTACAGCTCTCTTTTTCTTGTTGGCTCAAATAATGATTGGCGCCTTACTATACATCATTTTCCTTGTCCTGTGATCCTTTTGCTCAAAATCGCTAAATCGGTTACTATTCATTTTCTCTTGATTCGCTTGCGTTCAGTATGCCTTACGAGTGTTAAATTTGTCAAGCCGTCTTTCCTTAAGGTAAAATCACTTTTCAAAAGCAAATACATATAATTTGGTAATAGCTACCAGTATACACATAAACACACACACATACACACACACATTGCACGAAATATCTAGTAACAAAATCATTCCTATATCCCCTTCCGACAAAGATGTTGGAATTATAATGATGGGTATACCCACATCTCATTTATCTCATATACCCACAAATATTAAACTTTTTCTCGAAGACTACAATATTTCTGAAAAATACACGAACCCAAGGTCATAAAAGTGATGCAAATCGGAAAACAAAAATTAAAAAAATGAGGGCGTTTTCTGGTTACAAGTCATTCCCCGAAAACTAACAAACTATACGGATTAACAAAACAAAAAAGCTAGTTATTGCAATGAAACCCAGTATATCAGGAATAGGTAACGCCGCACATAAACTAGCCGGCGCAATAGCCCAAATTCTAACTCGACTTCTTGTTATAATTACCTCCTCGCATATAAAAAATATACCTGGTGATCTTTTAAATAATTTAAAAAAATATATATCAAAAACAGATATATGACTTGTTTAGATATAAAATCTTTATATACAAATGTTCTCGTAAAAAAATGGCTAAATTTACACATTTCATCTTCACGTTTTATCGACAAAACTTTTGGCTTATCAATGGAGTCTCCTCATAGTGGTGTTTTGACTTGTTTATTTTTAGAATTTCTAGAAAGTGGTAATATTCTAACACAAATTCTTTCTTATTTGAGATACATAGATGATTCTGCATTAATATATGCACAAGAGATTGTTTTACCCGATCTTGTTGACAAGAACGCACAATACATTTTACCTTTGTATCAGAGTCTAACAACACTTTATCCTTTATCATAGATCTCGGAAGAGATCGAAAGTATTTGGCCAAGGAGAAACTATAGTGTTTTTTTGTTGAATTTTATATTAACCCCAAGAAACTGGTCAGGTAACTAGAAACTAATTAATATAAAATAAATAGACATAATGTCTATACTATTCAATGAAATATATTTGAATGAAGATATGTTGTCTCTGTCTGTCTGTCTGTCTGTCTCTCTCTCTCTCTATATATATATACATATATATATATATATATATATATATATATATATATATATATATATATATATATATATATATATATAATCAGTGTGGCTAGACGTCCGATTGCTTCAAGCCGGGATCGAAATCGGATTGATTTGAGATCAGTCAGATATCTTACCTCTAGGCCATCTTCAGGGAAAGGTTATAGTTGTTCCAACGAGAGAAAAATGTATATTTTAAAAAAAGAGAACAACCGCAAACGTTTTTTATTATAATTTGGATTTATTTTAGTGTATATATTATATTTTCTTCTTCATATTTTTGCTACACGAGTTTCCGGTCTCGTGACCTTCTTCAGGCAAATTAAAGAAATCAATTTTAAAGAAATAAATTTTCCTTATGTTCTTTTAAAGTTTCATTGTTCTTTTTTTTTTTTCAACATTCCAAAAATGGGATCAAGGCTCACTACAAATACAGAAAATGAACAATGAAACATTAAAAGAATATAAGGAGAATTTATTCCTTTAAAAATTGATTCCTTTATTTTGTCTGAAGAAGGTCACAAGACCGGAAACACGTGTAGCAAAAATATGAAGAATAAAATATAATATATACACTAAACCAAATCCAAATTATAACCAAAAACTTTTGCGGTTTCTCTCTTTTTTATAATATAGACACACACACACAAACATATATATGTGTGCGTGTGTGTGTGCGTGCGGACGTGTTCGTGAGAGTAATATATATCTAGTAAATTATCATATATGAATATTGTGTTGGCTAAAATATCATTTTGATTATTGGTAGGTAGCATTTGCTATTTAGTTTTAATAAAATTCTCTGAAAACGATCACGTTTGACTGTATTGGGACCGCGGTCACATTGCCGAGTTTTTCTATCTTCAAGAGTTAAATTTATTAATAAATGAGTTTTTATACTATTTTAAAATACTCGCTGAATTAAATTTTATGTTAACGAAATAATGTTACTCATTAGACTTTGTTCAAATTGAGTAATTTCATTTAATTAGTTATTAGATCATTAAAATGAAGCTGAAGATAATTTAGAAAATAAAATCTCCAAGCAGGTTTCATTTTTTTTAATAAAAAACAAAACAAAAAACGCTTGTTTACTTATAAACTGGCAATGCTAGTGCGTACATATTGGGTAGGCGACTACTTTTTTTTAATTATTCATCTATTCACTTAATATTATATCGAGGCCAAAAAATCTACACAAAAGTCACATTTTCAAGATTTGCCACATTATTCTGGGTTTGTTTATTATATTGATAGAAATTAAATATTCTCTTGTTTTATAATCTTTATACATGGTAAATTATATATTGTAAATTATTTATTTTTACATTTTTATAGATAAACATTGAGAAATATTATAGTTGAATATAGATAAATATTAAGAAATTTAAATATAATAAGAAATTTAAATAAGAAATAAGAAACAATAATAATATAATAAATTGAAAATATAAATAATATTAATAAATATATATAAATGAGTATAGTTAATATTATAGATATAATAAATATAGGTAATTATTATAGATAATTTAGATAAATATTATAGATAATATTACAGGCAAATATTATAGTTGTGTTATTGTAAATTTTATATTGCAAATTATATATTTTATTGTTGAATTTTATTTTGCAATTTTATTGTAAATCATATATTCTAAATTATATATTTTAAAATTTTTATAGATAAATCTATAATGAATTACATGTTGTAAATTATATATTTTAAATTATATTTTATAAATTATACAGTGTAATTATATTATATTGATAGAAATTAAATATTCACGTTTTATAAGCTGTACTTGTAAATAAGTTATGATTTAATATTTATGGTTTTATTTATTTAGGACCGCGAATTTTAATTATATTGGTGACTAAGCGCGTTAAAGAGATAGCAACAGAGAAAAAGACTTAGAGTGTGGGTGGATGAGTGAGGGAGAGAGATTAGGAGATAGCCACAGAGAGAAAGAGGAAAATGTGGCGGGGCGGAGTGAGCGCGAGAGAGTGTGGGTGTCTGGTTGACTGAATGAGTGAGAGAGATAAAGAGATAGTCATCACACAGAGAGAGAGAGGGAGGGAGTGGGGGTGGCTGAGTGTGTGAGAGAGATAAGCAGATAGACGCAGAGAAAAAGAGTGAGAGTGTTGGTGGCTGAGAGAGAGAGAGTGTGTGATAAGGAGATATGAACAGAGAGAAAGAGTGAGAACGTTGGTATCTGAGTGAGAGAGAGTGAGAGTGAGGGAGTGAGAGAGATAAGGATATAGGCGCAGAGAGAAAGATAGAAAGACATGGGAACTGGATGTAGTATTTCAATTTCCAGTTGTTTCATATATTTGTCATTCTATTTGAAGTTATACGATTCATTCCCAATGTAAATTATAATTGTTTTGCACTAGACCTTTCTCTCCACAATAAAAGAAGACATGCATTTAAACAAAAATTCAAAGTTTGAGGGTCTGCTAAAAATATTCGTTGATTACCATGTAACAACGGTAGTATTGTTAACTGTTACTATTTACTTTGTTTTTTTCTTTTCTTTGCCTCAATTTGATATTCGAAAGTTCCCTTTTGTAGCTTTTTAATAACTCTTTCTTTTCCCTTTTCGCTTTTTATGTTTTTTCCTTATATGGTTTTCCACTTGACTTTCTTTATCTTTGTATAAAAAGCAGCACTCCTACTTAAAAACATATCCTTGCATGCCTTATGTTTCCTGTACCACGCAACGTTTAATTTTAAGAATAGAAAAATGCAATCAATGAAATGATAAGGAGAATATATATATATATATATATATATATATATATATATATATATATATATATATATATATATATATATATATATTATTTTTTAAAGCTTTTCCCCGCAAGCAAGGATGGAACCCACTAGCACGCAAGGGGTTACAGAAGGTTTGCAGGAAGTGAAGATAGGAGTGGTAAAGGAGAGGATGTGGAGAAAGATAGTGGATCGATCAAGGCAAGAGGGTTACAGAAGATTTGGAGCGAGAGCAGATAGGAAGGAAAGGTGAAAGGATGTGGAGAAGGGAAGTGGATAGATCAAGGCAACTGGAGATGTCGATTGACATTACACTTAAATAGTTGGAGATTATATTTGTCAGGGAAACAGGAATAAGGAAGGGAGTTCCACAGGCGAGATATGCGAGACATGAAGCTATTGGAGTAGAAGAGACGTCTACATCTAACAGTTTCAACGGTGAAGGGGTGGGAACGGGATGCCAGCCTTGTAGGACGCTTAAATTCATGAGGCCTGAGAACCAGCGAAAGCAGCTCCTCGGAGCAATTACCGTGAAAGTATTTGTAAAAAAGACAGAGCGAGGCAACGGCGCATCTGTGAGAGAGCGACTGCAGACCAGATGACAGATCAGGGCCAATTACATTGCATATCCGTCTCTGGATCTTATCAAGAACCCTGAGACAAACAGCAGGGGTTCCAGACCATATACGGCAGCAATACTACATGCAAGAGCGAATGGTCGATTTATAGATTTGGAGGATAGATTCCGGGGAGAAAAATTTCCTGGCTCGGCACAGGGAGCCAACTTTCCTTGCGAGGGATGAAGCAATTGACTCGATGTATTTGTTCCATCTCAGGTCAGCGGACAGCGTGAGACCGAGTAGCCGCAGAGAGGAGCTCTCGAGAAGTTGGTCTTCAGACATTCTAATGGGATGCAGGGATGGATCCCTGTGGTGGTTAATAGAGAGCAGTTTTGTTTTAGAGGCATTAAAGTTAACCAACCAATTCTTGTCCCAGTTCACAACCGATTGTAGGTCCTTTTCGAGACGAACTGACAAGTTAACTTTGTCAGCATCACTAGATTTGTTTTTGTAGCAGAAGTAAATTGTGGTGTCATCCCCGTAGATGCCGACTTGGGAATCTATGGCGTCAGGAAGATCATTTATGAATATGAGGAACAGAGTAGGGCCTAGGATGGAGCCTTGAGGAACACCTGCGTTAGTGGGATAGGACCTGGAGATGAATCCATTGAGAACGACCTTCAATTCACGGTTTGACAGGAATTATTGTATTAGGTCAAACAATGTGTGTGTGTGTGTGTGTGTGTGTGTAACTCAAATCGGACCCGAATAAAAAAAATCAAATTAATTATCTATTATAAAAATTTTAAGACTGCTAACCTTATCCACCAAAATAACAACACACCAGTTAAGTCAAAATTACAAGGAACGAACATTATCTATGAGTTCAAATGCCGCTAAAGGAACTGTGTTCCTGATCAAACCAGACACATAAATAATTACATGCTTATCCAGACGCCTTACGTTACACCTATCTGATCATAGCTCCATTAGAACCCATTTAAACAGGTACACAAACTTTCCAGACTCCATTAGAAACATACTAGTAGAAAACACAAATATAATTACTTCATCCACTTGTAAAAAAATTATAAAAAATAATGGAAGCTTTAATAATAAAAAAGAAAAAGCCAACTCTCAACAATATTAATTATGAACAAAGCCGCAATGGGCTAACCGTATAATTAAAAATAAAAAATCATCACTAAAACATACACATAATGCACACACTCAATTAAGCTGAAACATTGAATCACCCTTGATGATGGCTAAAGGTATAGTCGAAAGCGCTCGGAACTATAAAACATTTGGACAGTTTTTAAACACTCTTTCCAGAAAAGAAAGATCTTGTTTGAACACCCCCCAAAATGTAAATAAACAGCTAAACAGTATTACCTTGTCTGTCGTTTTTAATGAAACATGCATATATATATATATATATATATATATATATATATATATATATATATATATATATATATATATATATATATATAATGCATTGAAACTGAGACAATGTTGGATAAGAAAATTGAAGAATGAAAATAATTAACAATGAATAAATAAATAAAATTAAAGACCGTTGAAATTATTTGACTTCTAATTTATACAACGATTCAGTTGAAGGAAATATCAATTGTTTAGCCGCCTAACCTGATTAAATTTCTTTCATATGCAGATTTTGTCCTTTTTAAATAATTCTTTTTTTCTGATAAGCACGGCTTATCGATGAAACATGACAAAAAAATTTTAGAAAAAGTGGTGTTATAATAAAATACATATCTGCTAATGTAATATATCATACATATGTTATATATATATATATATATATATATATATATATATATATATATATATAAGTTTACGAAAAACTAGGTAATCCGTATGGGTAGACCCAATGAGGATAAAATCCAGAGAGCTCAATGTAAATCAGAGCTAATAATTTAAATAAAAACAAATTACTTTAAGGTTCCATATAATAAATTATTTCACCACAGCCCTTTTAAAGGACAGTGGATCATCAGATTTATTTCCAAATGTTGAAATGAAAAAATGAAAATAAATTTACATATTTATGACGGGCAATAATAAGGAAATTAACGAAGTGGGGGCAGTGTAGGGGGTAGAGAGACGACATTGAGTTAGATGTAACATTTCTATTGTTTCAAATTTAAATTTTCGCTGAAATCTAGACAGTGACACTTTAAATCTGTTAACGGAAGTTATATCTTGATATAGGAGGGGGATAGACCAAAAAGCATAAAAAGAAAAAAAGAAAAAGAGAGAAAAAAAAAGAGTTCTTCTTATGTCTATCTTTGAAGGACTGGTGGTAGACATAAGAAGAACCAAAAGGCACTGTCAAAACATTATTAGAATTTGTTGGAGGGTGGCTTAACCCCACAAATAACGTGGAAGATCGTCTCGAGAGCCAGAACTCCAATAAATTTCCGGGACAGATGCGATCTGTGTGTAAGAGAAAAGATCTTCATTATAAGGCATAAAGATCCGGATACATTACTGAACAGTCATAATGAATTAATTTTTAAATGTCGGCATAGGAACAATCTAAACCTAACAAAATATATTACTTGATCTTTACTCTTGAAATGTTATTATTCACATGTGAATATGAACACATAACTGTATGCATGCCGAAATATGTTTGTGGACTGAAACAGTGATACGTTTTTTGATATGTATATGTATATTTGTTTATATAGAAAGATAGGAATACATCTGTATAGTTGTGTATTGTGAAAATATATTTGTGTTTGGCCGATATGAATATTGATATGTATGTATAGATACGGGTAGGTATATAGATAGGATATATATAGGTGTATATGTGTATGTATGTGTGTATATATGTGTGTGTACATGTGTATATGTATGTATGTGTAGAGATATGTGTATAAATGTGGGCATGTGTGGATACAGATATGTAGATACATGTATATATATATATATATATATATATATATATATATATATATATATATATATATATATATATATATAGGTGTGTGTGTATGGGGGATGTGTGTGTGTGTATGTGGGTAAATATGTGTATATGTGTGTATATATATGTGTGTGTATATGTGTATGGGTGTATGTAAAAATGCTTAAAAGAAAAAAGACTTACAAGTAGGTTATTGATTTTTTACCCCACTTACAATACTTACAATATTGTTTTTTTAAATGAATTACGATTAAATAATCATTATTAATGACAAAATATTTAGATTTTTGATGATTGAATACTAAAGTCATCACCTAATTTCTTTTTTAAAGAAGTTTTTTTTAGGGAATTCTAGTTGCACCCCTATATATATATGTAGGTATACGGAAACATCTGAGAAGATATATGAAATTACCCATGTATATCAGTACACGTGTACCTGTATAAATGACTGCAAATATGAAAGAACGTATGTGTATGAAATTCACATAGATGTGTTTACAATATATGATGGAGCATGATCTGTAATATTGCGTTAAAATGCCACTCCATATTAAATTAAAACTAAATTTTAAGTAATAGAATTTACTAATGTAAAAATAGTCACTAATCAAACTCATAAATAAAATTCAAACTGATAAAGATATCACCTTAATAATCATTTACTACTAGATGTAAACTTATATTTGAGAAAAAGTTTCTAGTGTTTTAATCTAAATTCTATAAATGTCTTTTAATCGACTATTTCACATTAAATCCCCAAAATGTTCATAATAAGGTTTTTTAAAAAAAAACTTTAACATATAATTAAATTGCTTAGATTGTTAAAACAAAAAAATTTACGAAATCTCAAAGTAAAGAAAAAAACAACGCCTATTCCAATGGAAGTCAATGACTTTATTACAACTTCTTTTTCTGCTTTTTTTTCTCTCTTTTTCTTTTTTTCTTTTTATGATATTTGGTATATCCCCCTCCGATATCAAGATATAACTTCCGTTAACAGATTTAAAGTGTCAATGTCTAGATTTCAGCGAAAATTTAAATTTGAAACAATAGAAATGTTACATCTAACTCAATGCTGTCTCTCTACCCCCTACACTGCTCCCACTTCGTTAATTTCCTTATTATTGCCCGTCATAAATGTGTAAATTTATTTTCATTTTTTAATTTCAACATTTGGAAATAAATCTGATGATCCACTGTCCTTTAAAAGGGCTGTGGTGAAATAATTTATTATATGGAACCTTAAAGTAATCTGTTTTTATTTAAATTAAAAAATATATATATACATATATATATATGTACACACGCACACACACCCATATATATATACATATATATATATATATATATATATATATATATATATATATATATATATATATATATATAATAGTTTATTTTTGCAGCAATCCCTCTTCTATTTTGTTAAAGACGACTGACAAGATACTGCGATGTCCAAGCGCTTTCAACTATTCTTTTAGCCATTATCAAGGATGATTTGTATTTTTAACTGAGTGTATGAATCTTTTCTATATAGAGAGTTATATAAATGTTTTTCTCCGAACACGTTCAGCACATCGTGGCCGTGTTAATATTTAATGTTATCGTGTTTTGACTTATTCTTTTTTCATTATTAATTATTCCATTATTTTTATATATTTTTTTTTTTACATGTGGACGATACTATTATATTTTTATTTTTTCAATCTGTCGCTAAATATAGTTAACTGAATTTGAATTCAAACAGTGTGAGAGAATGGATTGTAATACAGGGTTGTTGTACTAGGTTCCCTGATGCCACGAGAAAGAAAAAAATGTTTGCTGAACTGTTATGTAATACTCCTCTATGGTAATGAATGTTGGACAATTCTCTTACGAATGAAGTGGAAAGACGAAACCCCTAAAATCTCCTTGTACACAATCAAAAAGAAATATTCACATAATGAAGAAAATTTCGTACTTTTAGAAGAAAGCTCAACAGCGGGAAACTCGTGAAACGTACCTAACGTGCTTCTGCAAACTGATCGCTGAATAGCGACTGGTAGAATTATTAAAGATAAAAATATTACATAGACTTTCAAATGGTAGGAAGTTGCGAAGAGACAGGAATGTACATTACATTTATTTGCATAGTAAAATCCGTCACACGTAAACCAATCAGTATACTTCCTCATACTAATTTTAGGAAATGCTTTAACGGAGATCTATCATCACAATCAGAAACTAAGCAAGTATCTTGAAAATGTCGTTAGTGTCTAGTGAACTGCGATATATTAGCAACACTGAAAGGTGGCAGTGAATATTGGACAGTTTCTTCACATATGGAGAGGAAACGTTGTCAAAAAGATATGGGTTAACAGAAGAATGCAGAGTACAACACAGACATAGCATGTGAGCGAATTTAAAGGAAAATAGAATTTAAAAAAGAGGACTTAGATAGTTCGACACTCGTCAGGCATACTGAAGACAAAAAAGGCAGATGGAAACTTCGAGTAAACTATCTTGCAATTTTGTATAAATAGACGTCTGAACAAGGAATGTAAATGACAGAAAAAAAAATGTAGAGCTCTACAAAAATGATTATTTGTCGTTCTCTGGATAGTTGGTTACTTGATTTTATTTAGCGGCATACCAACTTCTATAGGTTATTTAATGTTGAAATCTAAATATTTTGTACGCAATTTTACACTTTCAGGGTAAACGTATGCTTTTTTCGATATATATATATATATATATATATATATATATATATATATATATATATATATAAATGATTGTTGGTATTTGTTTTTACCTGTCTGCTCTCTATTAACCACCACAAGGATCCATCCCTGCATCCCATTAGAATGTCTGATGACCAACTTCTTGAGAGCTCCTCTCTGCGGCTGCTCGGTCTCACGCTGTCCGCTGATCTGAGATGGAACAAATACATCGAGTCAATTGCATCATCCACCGCAAGGAAAGGTCGCTCCCTGTGCCGAGCCAGGAAATTTTTCTCCCCGGAATCTATCCTCCAAATCTATAAATTGACCATTCGCCCTTGCATGGAGTATTGCTGCCATATATGGTCTGGAGCCCCTGCTGTTTACCTCAGGGTTCTTGATAAGATCCAGAGACGTATATGCAATGTAATTGGCCCCGATCTGTCATCTCGTCTGCAGTCTCTCTCTCACAGACGCGACGTTGCCTAGCTCTGTCTTTTTTATAAATACTTTCACGGTAATTGCTCCGAGGAGCTGCTTTCGCTGGTTGCTAGGCCTCATGAATTTAAACGTCACACGAGGCTGGCATCCAGTTCCCACCTATTCACCGTTGAAACTCTTAGATGTAGACGTCTCTTCTACTCCAATAGCTTCATGTCTCGCACATCTCGCCTGTGGAACTCCCTTCCTTATTCTTGTTTCCCTGACAAATACAATCTCCAACTATTTAAGTGTAACGTCAATCTTCCCTTCTCCACATCCTTTCACCTTTCATTCCCATCTGCTCTCGCTCCAAATCCTCTGTAACCCCCTAGCCTTGATCGATCCACTATCTTTCTCCACATCCTCTCCTTTACCACTCCTATCTGCTCTTCCTCCAAACCTTCTGTAACCCCCTGCGTACTAGTGGCTTCCAGCCTTGCTTGGGTGATATGCTTAAAAAAAAAAAAAACTGGTAATTGCCCTAGAAAAATGTATTTTTGATCATTTTACTATAAAATGTATTGCTGGTAATTTTACTTTAAAAATGTACTGTTTATTTTTGTTTGGGGTTCACTATTTGTTCATAGTTGGGACAATATTGATTATCATCTTGCTATAAAAATGCACTGTTGGTCATTTCGCTATAAAATCTATGTTTGATGATTAACTATAAAATATATTGTTGATAAATCTATTATAAAACTATACTTTTCATTTTTGTTTCGGTGTTCACTATTTTCACATAGCTGGGACCCTAACAGGTGCTACCATCCTGAGTCAGAATGGATCTGGGAATAACAGCAGTTAAGTAGTGGTTCCATGCTCCTAAAAATCTCCCGATCGGAGGCCTTGCTGCTGGGCGTCGTTTATCATCATACCCTGGGCAAATGTGTGGACAGTCATGATAGTCCGTGAACTGAAGGGACACGGCGCATAAAAGAATAATATATCCTGAACATTCTGCCACCATTGATTTCTTAATAATCTTATTTTGAAAATATTTTCTTGCATAATTAAATGAGACATATCATCAAAATATTACTTGGTGTGTACAAATGTTACTAGGAATGTTATATTTTTTAACTGAATACATTGATTAAAACCGTTTTTACGAGATAAACATTTTTTTGATTTGTAAAATTTATAGCGAAAATTATTTAGCTATGAAATTTTAATTTGTACCGGTTTAGCATATATTAATAAAATTATCGTTGGGCTACAATAAAACTGATTTGTGCTCAGTGTTCAAAAGACTGCTTTGCTGATAATTGTTTGTGAAACAAACGCTTTCCAAAATCACTCATTAATGATGTTTTGAACATGAATATCTGCTCTAATTTTATAAACAACACATATAACTGATAGATAAGATTGCAAAAATTTTACAGCGTATATTTCATTCGTTATGAAAAGATATCAATTATTTTCTTGTATATGTTCCCGAACCATATTCTCTGAGAAATTTCATGAATATTTGTATTGTCATTAAAGTGCATTTCCATTCCATTCCTATCCTTGGACATATGTTGCTTCTTATCTTCATCAACGACCTTCCTGATGTCATCAGTTCCCAACTAAGTATTTACGCTGATGACACAACTATTTGCTCCTGTCTTAGTAAGTATTACCAAAAAGTCCGACAAAGTAAAACTGGCAACTGCTCTTTAAACGGACCTCCAGTCAATGGTTAACTTGGACAAGGAATAGTTTATAAATTTGAATGCCTTCAAAACCCAAACTGCTTTCATTTAATCACCATATATAATCTTTTCTCCCTGTCATAAACATGGCTGATGCTAATCTCCAGAAGAGGAATTGAAAGTTACCGGTTCTAATAAAATTAGACGTGAGCTATTTCCAATCTTGGCAAACTTTTTTTCTTACCGTTGACTGAAGAAGAAATGATTACCAGGTCTATGGATGATGTCAGCTCTATGCCTAGTGTCAAAGAATATTTATAAAAAAGACAGAGTTAGGCACATCTCCGTCATAATATCACAAACTTTTTGATGTTATCAAGAACAAGTAAAACCTGAACAAAAACAGCGTCTTGAGCAACAAAGTGTATGGCATTCGCACATATTTGTCCACCATTAGATTGTAACTATCATTACGCATAAAATCAATGAAGCGCCCACTGATAAATCCATCAAGAGATAGGTCACCCAATCGAAGATAGAACACACGAATAAAGATATAGCTGTTCGCAAATCTATAACCCTTAACTTAATAATGACAAACTGTGTTATATCTGATGTCTGGAGAATGTAGCATATTTTTAGGCATTAGCATTGCTACTGAGACAAAGATTGGTAGTCAGGTAATGCACTGTATCATGTTAACTTTTAATTAAAATGTTATAGAATACCTTACTGTTTGGAACGAAAAACCTAGAAAATTATATTACCGACTGGTATAAACATTCTCCTTTCATGGTTTAACATTGAATTATTATTAACAATGAGTTAGTTTCTTCAACGTCGTATTACTGGTTTTCTCAGTGGCACTACTTAACAGGAAGAACAACAAATAAAGAATAATATTGAATATGCATAATGGCCAAGGGAATGTAAATAAAACATCTAAGTGAATACATGAATAAACCAAAGCAAATCAGAATCATTAGTCAGAATATATAGCGGCATGAAGAATTTCACGGAACCGGATAACATAATTCAGCATTTTTCATGAAACTGCTGCACCTTTACCGATCAAAATTTAATGTATATTTGATTTATTTTATTTATTACATGGTAACTGAATTATATGAAAATATAACAGATCCTTCTTTTTCACTAATTAATTATTAATGTTACGTTCATTTTTTAAAATAAAAAGCCGTAGATAACTGAATTAAGAAAAATATTTTAAAATTAAGTGCGAATACCATTATAAAATTGATTTATGTTAAAAAATATTCGTTGAATATTACACATCAATTAACAGGATGTATGTATAATATATATATATATATATATATATATATATATATATATATATATATATATATATATATATATAACATATAATTTGTTATATATATATATATATATATATATATATATATATAACATATAATTTGTTATACATATATATATATATATAACATATAATTTGTTATATATATATATATATATATATATAACATATAATTTGTTATATATATATATATATATAACATATAATTTGTTATATATATATATATAACATATAATTTGTTATATATATATATATATAAAACATATAATTTGTTATATATATATATATATAACATAATTTGTTATATATATATATATATATATATATAACATAATTTGTTATATATATATATATATATATATAACATAATTTGTTATATATATATATATAACATATAATTTGTTATATATATATATATATAACATATAATTTGTTATATATATATATATAACATATAATTTGTTATATATATATATATAACATATAATTTGTTATATATATATATATAACATATAATTTGTTATATATATATATATACACGTATATAACATATAATTTGTTATATATATATATATATATATATATATATATATATGCATGTATATAACATAATTTGTTATATATATATATATATATATATATATATATATATATATATATATATATGCGTGCGTGTGTGTGTGTGTGTGTGTGTGTGTGTGTGTGTGTGTGTGTTAAGAATATAGTTTTAAGCTATGTTATATTTATGGGAAAAACTGCTGAAAATCAGAGGTGGATCGAATGTAAATCTAAATATATAATTGGATACTGAGGTCAACACTCAGCGGTACATGAGCAGAAAGCAGTCTGAAAAAAAAAGTTATGTTATGGCAAAAGGGCGGATTGTTTTTTTTTTAATTACCATTGTGCGTCTGTGTCTCTGTCTGTATGTGTGTTTGTATGTGATAACATATCCATCAATATGCCAGCCCAGAAAATGGTTTTCAGATGAGAATGAATGTACTTGGGAAAATAAAAAAATTGAAAGAAAATTTTTGAATTTTTCTTGATCAATTTTCTACAGCCACCAAGAAATTAATTCGTGGACTTGAAATGATGAAAACATAATATGTCAGAATTATTTATCTAAGCATGCTTGAATAAAAATATGCTACGTATATATATATATATATATATATATATATATATATATATATATATATATATATATTAAAGGGAAAAGAGAAGTCGCAAACGTTTTTGGTTATAATGTCGATTTTTTTTTATATTATGCCTTATTTTCCATATGTTTTGCAACATTTGTTTCGGGTCTTGTGAACATCATCAGGTGAAGAATGGTTATTTTCACATATTAATTAAAAGAATTATTTTTTCTCATGTTTTCTTGTGTTTTATGTGTGGTAGTAATCCAAAATCTTCTTGGACTGTCGGAAAAATATTCCTTTGAAAAGGGGTAATAAAACAAGTAGGATTAGTCGGAGAAAATGGAAGAAATGAGGTCTTTGAATTAATATTACATACAAAAGACAACGGTTAAACATGAGAAAAAATAATTCCTTTAAATAATATAGGAAAATAAAAATATTTCGTCTGGTGAAGGTCACAAGGTTTGAAACACGCGTAGCAAAAAAATATGTAAAATTAAGTATATATATATATATATATATATATATATATATATATATATATATATATATATATATATATATATAGCTAGGAATAAGCATAATTTATATGGCATTTTAATGTATAAATTAAAAGCTAAAAAAAAATCGGTTTCGTCCCATCCTTCTGAAGCTTATTTCTGGGATATAAAATAAATAATCGTGCAAATTTAATTGATATTAATGATAACCACTTGAGGGAAAAATATGAATTTCAAGAAAGCTAGAGTTCAGTAACATTCAAACCCAGTAAGAAATTCCTCTGTTTACAGAGGGAAGGCCCACGGGATCTGATAGACAAGGACTCTAGAAACTTGAGATGATATGAGGAGTGGGACCTCGATAAAATAGAAAAAAACTCTTGAAATTCATATTTTTCCCCTCTTTTGGTTGTCATTAATATCAATTAAATTTACACGTTTATTTTTTGTATCCCAGAAATAAACTTGATAATGCGGGGACGAAACCGGTTGGTTTTTTGTTTTTTGCTTTTAAAATATACATTAAAATGCCATATAAATTATACTTATTCCTAGCTATCCTTAAATTTTGTACTACAAAAAACTTATTTAAATATATATGGGAAATTTGATGTTTAAATACAGTAATCTAACTTTGCTAACCAGTCGCTTCCTATGTAGGTAAATAGTATATTACGTCAGACTATACGACGGTTCCGTGTAGGATGCAGGTTCAATTCCAGTCAGCATACATAAACTCAAAGAAATTTTTGGACATTCAGACCGGTAAATGTAGTTAAAACTGTTTATTATAAACAGAGCATTTCCTTAAATATTTGTATCCATAAAAATAACGTATAAACAGAAAATATATTAAGATATATATTATCATTATTGTTGTTAATACTCTTTCAGTCCTGTAATTAGGAGTTTAGTTAATTTAATATATTTCTATTAATTGAAATATAGAGTGGGTATTTTTGTAGAATAAAACATTTCTCTGTTATTGTGTTTCCTCTACAACTTACAACATATGCTTATGCAACAAATTTATTATAATTTTTATTTCAATGTATAATTATATCTTCAGTCCCAGAATTGATTTAATTCATATTGTTACGGAGATTCATTTTTATGTTATTTTTCCAGCAGTTCGACTATATTGTATGTAATAACACTATAAATCTTTTTGTATTAGAGTGTGTAAATAGGTTAGGGTATTATACATTATCGGAAATTCTAGTTGACGAACGTAGGATTAAAAACTGAGTACTATTTTAATACAGAAAAATTCCTAAAATACAGGCATCAGGACGCTTTGACGTGTTAGCAAATTAGCCAAGCAGACAACGTTTACCTTGAATCATTCACATCTGCATACATGAAAAATATTAGGTTAATATATATATATATATATATATATATATATATATATATATATATATATATATATATATATATATATATATATATAAGAAAGAACAGTAAGAGATATAATCTGGTAGTGTTCTTATGGATATTTTTATTTTTACACAATAGTGGTCAATGTACATTTACAGAGCATTAATATTATAAATTAACTGATTTAAAATATGGTTTCTTCGCTCCACAGTAATAACCATGTTTTAAAAATGGAAGCTAAAAGCTTCAAATTTAATTTTGTTATTAAATTAAAGACATTAGTTCCATTTCCTCCTCCAGCGAATTTTGGAGTAAATTATTTTTAAATTTATAGTTTTAAAGGCACGGCAAATATTCATAATTCAGTGTTTCCAAGGATACAGAGAAATCCACTCATCTAGACAAGTGGTGGTTGCGTGTTCAATTTTTTAATTTTCGTTGTATCAGTTACTATTTACATTCGAAAGCTGTGTTATGTTTAGGGATGGGTAGGGGTGTATTTTTCAACAAATTCTGACATCCGCTAAATACATGTCGTCTGGGTTTTTTATAAAAAAATTTATTGTTAACGGCAAAAAATTCTTTCGGCATTTTTTCTATTTGTATATTTACTTACTTTTGGGGGCTGTTTAGGCTAGAATATGTTTTAACTACAATTCTAAAATATTTTAATTTTTAATTTTTAATAGACTATATTTCTTTTTAAAACTGCTACACATATCGAGTACAAGTATGTATATTACCAGGTTACATTTTTGTTTATGTAAAATTTATGACAATGACGGCAAAGATAGCTAGATTATTTCACTGATTCAGTAAACTTTTATTTTTTATAAACTTAGTAATATATATTTTTCTCATGTATGTATAAAGACATGGGTCATTTAATGACCTACATATTCTAGCTTTTCTTAATAACTTCCATTTTACTGTAGGTGTTTTAGGTGCCAGAAGTACTTTGATAGAGATGTTTGATATTTATATTTATTTATCCTAAACGAACTCTGATGTTGTTTGAACCTTTTTTTGAACTCATAGCTAGTGATGACCATTTTGACATCACTGGACTCAGCTGAGTCTTCTGAACTCATAGGTCTTTTTATATTATACAACCTTATAACGCACCGTGATATTGATTTAACTGACATTGGTTTATACAGGGACGATGGTCTTATGGTTATTAGAAACTCTACTGACTTCAAAATAGATAACATTAGAAAGGTATTATATAAAGAATTTAAAAGCATGGGTTTAAAAATTACCGTCAGCACTAAATTAAAAAAATTAACTTCCTTGATATAACATTAGATTTAAAGAAAAATACATACACACCTTATACAAATCTCAATACCAATCCTTTATATACACACCCTAAATCAAATCACCCCTCATCTATAATTAAACATATATCTTTATCTATCCGAAAAAGAATAAGTACAATTTCAGCAAATGACAAGATTTTCGATGAACATATTAATTTCTATAATAAAGCTCTAAAAGTTAGTGGCTACAAAAACCCAAAACTAACTTATATTAAAAATGAAAATAGTAAGCATAGAAAAAACAGAAGTAGAAAAATAATTTGGTATACGCCCCCATACAACCAAATGGTAAAGAACAAATTAGGACAAAAATTCCTCTCATTAATAGTCAAGCATTTCCCCAGTGAAAGTAAACTAAGTACTATTTTCACTAGAAATACACTAAAATTAAGTTATAGTTGTACTGATAACTTAGAAAAAATTATTAAGAAACATGATGCTAATATCATAAATAAACACTTATACCAGAACCAAAGAAATTTAGACAATGGAAAAATAAAAACAAAGCCTGATGAGGATAAACAAAAATTATGTAATTGTAGAAACCCTCAAAAAAGTCCTCTACAAAATAAATGTTTCACGGAATCATTAGTATACCAATGCAATATATCTTCTATTGAAAATCCTGAAAACATAAAAATATATATTGGTTGCACTAGCCATGAGTTCAAAAAAAGGTTCAACCAACCTCAAAGTTCGTTTAGGATAATTTGTAAATTTACATTCGAATAAAAACACAAGTAAATCCTAATTTCCCTTCTTTTCTTCCTTTAAGATGCTCATCGGCTACTGATTGGCTGCTTTCGCTTGTGTGGCATGGTCAAGAGTCCTGTTGCCTGACATGGAGTTTTCTCACAGCTACCCTCTTGACCCAGGTCATCACTACTTATTCAAGGCACTTGATATAGGCCTCCGTGTTGAGTCAAATATCTTAGTCAAGTAAATATGTTATGTTGCATATCTCATAATAGTCATTTGCTTATCTTCACTTCAGATTTGGTCTGCTACACAAAAATAACGAAATTTACTCAAATCTCAGAAGACAGACAAGTGGTCAGGTTATTTGGAACTTTGTTCTGGTCTGCATATTTTCAGCATATGTTTTAACACAAGACTTATAATACAGTATGAGCAATTTGGATCGAACTCTTTACTGTGCAGTAATGTTCTGCCATGTCAACTTTTTTTTTAATGTGAATACTATGTTCGGAATATGTATAAAGCAGTCGATTAAATAATGGTGGATGATTACTCATCTTATAAGGAAACCAATTATAACAAAACCACGCATTAATGATCATTGTCATACAAAAAGTAAGGAAGGGAACAGCTAGCCGATAATTACTTTCGTCCTGTAATTTTTCACACCTACGGCATCAGCGAAAGAGAATTAAACTTGATTATGTTGTGTTTTAGCTCATGGAAAGAAATCACACTTAATGAGAAAAAAGAATGCATTCTTTCTTTAGGTTATTTAAATAGTTCGTAGCAATTTGAAAGTTGATATTTTGCAATTGGTTTATTAAATTCATTCTATTACTGATTTCAATCTATGAATAAATTAAGTTAAATAATCTTATTTTTTGATAAAGCTAAAATGATATGACCGTTGTACAAAGTACTAGACGTGATTACATTCATTATTTATAAATGAGAAAAGTGTTATTAAAATTGCTCTTTTTGTTTTGGGGCGATGAAATTCGTCTTCGGACTCTTCATATTTTTTACTTGTAAAATAAGTTCTTTTTTGTTTCCTAGAGAGAGTACACCTTTACGAAATAAATGATCAAGTGAAAAGTATTGTTAAAAGTACCAGGAAACAGATGAAAATGTTAACTCGTTCAAACACATTTGGACTTGATTAGATTTCTAATAATTCTTTTTAACTGTACCTTATATTTAAATGAAAGCACTTGAATACTGTTATTAGCATCAAATAATGCAATAGTGAAATTCAAATCACGCCGCGCTTTCTTACTTGTACAAATTTTCCTCACTCCAAAACGAATGATAAAAGTTTGAAAAATGTATAAACCATAGAAAAATTTGAAAGATGCATCAGGTGCTCACTGGTAATAATAGAGATATAAAAATGTTATCACCTTTCAAAGACAATCTCTCTGTGTATCAAATATTCAGTGACAAAATATCGTGAAGTTTATCAAGCATTCAGACACATAATGGCAGCTATCAAATATTTAGTGTCAAGGCAAATTCATACAATTCTGAGACAATATGGCGGCGTAATTCATTCGTCCGAAAACCTGTAGAAATAATCTTTTTGATATATGACTGTGGTGTATCAGTCAGCAAGAGACAAGATGGCATCATATAATTCAGTGAAAAAATGTCGGAGTATTTTCTACTAAAAATATTGGCGTTTTCGAAAATTGGTTACTCTCCTTCTTGTGGGGAATGAACGTCGGTGGCGACCATGACTTCTCATTAACCAGAATCTTGAACCAAATAGCATTTAACTTTCATCAACGCTGAATTTATTCGACAGATGCACAGCTTTGTCAAAAGTTATTTACTAAACATAGCTTAGATGTGGCACAAGGAAGAAAATGAGCGGCATAAGTAAAGGTCGAACTCCCTATTCTGTCGTCATTGATCTATCTTGAAACGTTTGATAATATTACACAATTACACCACTTAGAAGTGCCCTATGTCTTCGTCTATGAAGAGGTCTGTATTTTAAATCCCAACTGAACCAAATAGAAACCATGTCAGATTCGCGTTATCTTTTCAGATTAAATTATGTTGTAAAATAACCGAAAATGAAAACAGATATTGTATTCGTAAGATAAATTACCAATATCGCCCCGGTAAAACTTTTATTTAGATGACCAGAAAGGAACTTGGTGGAAACATTGTTTTTGTAATAATAGCTGTAATAATTAGACCAATTATTTTGATAAATGTAAGTATATTGAAAATTCACCATCTCAAAAATGAAATGTAAAATCAGTACGAGCTCGTTATGATAACTAAACATCAACAGCATTTTAAGGATTTAAAATAAATAGCTCTGATATTCCTCGGATCAAGATGAACAAAAAACGAATCACCTGGTCAAAATAACTCACAAATCAACAGTTTTGCCATATCAGTCAAACAAGGATCATCTGTATATTGCTAGAGTTTATTTAGTGTGTGTGTGTGTGTGTGTGTGTGTGTGTGTGTGTGTGTGTGTGTGTGTGTGTGTGTGTGTGTGTGTACAGGTGTAGAAAAAATTGACATTACATTTGTCCCGATTAACTGTCCGTGTGTATGAACAATAACTATTAATTGTTTTTGTATATTATTAAAATTATATAATAAATTGGAGGACGATTCGGTCTAATTGTTTTCTAAACTAAATTTAGTGATGACATTCTACAAAAGAAAAACTTAACGTTGTCTGCCATCTACTATCTCTACATATGCATATGTGCGCGCGCGTGGATGTGTTTTTTTTTATTTATTCAACAACTGGATATTCAATAAAGCGGTTTTGAGTTTGATTAATATTGATTTTTTAAAGGGCCTAATCCATTTCTCCATGGATATATTCGCATTATATAATTTCCCCACAATTTCTTTATGAGTCATGTCCATTCAGGGTGACGGAGATCCTGTCTCCATAACTTTCTTAATTTTATTAATGTAATTAACATTTGACATATTAATATCCCAATTTCTCCTCGATCTCACAACCATTTTACAAACTCGAAAAATTATCTTACCGAGTCTTTTTCTCTGATCTATTACATTTTCTATGCACTCTGATTGTTAGACTCTCCAAGCCCTATTTTCTCATTACGTGTTTCAAGAAATCTTTCTGACTGTATGTAGATGTATCAATACTGACGCTATTTTCCTTAAAACATCATCGTTCCTCGCAAAGTTCTTTCAATTGTATCTAAAGTATTTATATGCAGAACCTTAACCTGAGATGAGATTTTCCAACATTCACTATTATATAGGAGGGATATGTATTACACTATAGGTGGGTAAATATTTACACTATTTCCATTGTCCGGACTGTTGTTGTCATCATTTTCTAATTTTCACGACCTTTCGAACGTTGTACGTTCCGGCCTTCTTCATATATTTTGGAATTTCGAACCAAACCATTTATTTTGTCCACGAAGAAAGTGTGTTCCACGCCTTTCCTGGATATCTCAATTGCAGTTATTTCTTTTTAGTAACTCAGCTCTCCAAGATTTTGTACACCTCAGCCGTGGCCAGGTATTTAACTCACAACACTTTGGTTTAAATCACTGGATTACTTTAACAAACGCTTTTATCCACTAGACCATGTTTCGTTGCGGACGAAAGGCTTTGATCGAAATTCTAGCATATATCACTTGAAGAAGGTTGAAGCGCACAACGGCTGAAACGTCGTGAATATGATAATAACGATGTAAATTGTGTAAATAGTTACAATACCTCATCTCATGAATATAGACAGATAGGTGATTAAATACAGCATTAATGCAGGGAGTTTTTTGTCGCTTTTTTTGATTTTGCTTCGATTCTGGAATTACCTATTTCTATTCGCTATCGGATTTCCGCATCACATTTCCAGTCGTCTCTTAGGAGATATTTGAATAAATGTAGGGGTTTATTTTAATTTTCCAAATACGTAGTCCTTAACTTCGTTTTTTTTCTTTCTCCTGAAACCATGGATTATGTCTTCTTAATAATACTACGTTCAAATCAATGTATGAACAAAATTATTGTAAATTACAGGAAAAATTAGTTAAACGGGAAAATAACATACAACAAAAAACTGTTATAGTGCTGAAAGATTTCAAATATTCTTGAGATATTTGTAAATTTACAGTCGAATAAAAACCCAAGTAAATCATAATTTCCCTTCTTTTCTTCCCTCAAGATGCTCATCGGCTACTTAACGAAAAATATGTTTTTCTAGGAATATCAATAAATATCAAGATGTGAACTATAGCCCGAACAAATCAAATTACAGTTTGCGATGGTTAATTGCCGTCTAAATTATGCAATAATGAAAATAACACTGCCATCTCATTTTAACAGACATAAAAAACAAATCATGAAATACTAAAGATTATATTTATTCAGTAAAATCACCATTGGCTTCCACCAGGGTCTCTGGACCACATCGGAATCTCCTGCATCTCTTCTGAACGGTCTCTATATATTCGTTGGGGAATGCTGCCATATTTCTTGCCTTCATTTGATCTCTGGTATTTTGTTGGTATCTCTCTCAACTGTGCCTCGTGCAAAATAATCAAGGGGATTCCAGTCTGGGGAATTCGGTGGCCACGGTGGTGTAGTTGCAGAAATTGTCTGAGAGCCATGATTGGTTGCTTTTGCTTGTGTGGCATGGTCAAGAGTCCTGTTGCCTGACATGGAGTCTTCTCACAGCCACCCTCTTGACCCAGGTCATCACTACTTATTCAAGGCACTTGATATAGGCCTCCGTGTTGAGTCTGAAGCCCATTGGTATAGGAAGAGATTACCAACGCGTGTGGAATATTGAGTTTGTCAGTAAGATACTGTATTATTTAAAAATGCGGTAAAAGCGCTTTTGGAACTCAAGTTACACGGTCAAATATCTTAGTCAAGTAAATATGTTATGTTGCATATCTCATAATAGTCATTTGCTTATCTTCACTTCAGATTTGTTCTGCTACACAAAAATAACGAAATTTACTCAAATCTCAGAAGACAGAAAAGTGGTCAGGTTATTTGGAACTTTGTTCTGGTCTGCATATTTTCAGCATATGTTTTAACACAAGACTTATAATACAGTATGAGCAATTTGGATCGAACTCTTTACTGTGCAGTAATGTTCTGCCATGTCAACTTTTTTTTTAATGTGAATACTATGTTCGGAATATGTATAAAGCAGTCGATTAAATAATGGTGGGTGATTACTCATCTTATAAAGAAACCAATTATAACAAAACCACTTATTAATGAGCTTTGTCATACAAAAAGTAAGGAAGGAAACAGCTAGCCGATAATTACTTTCGTCCTGTAATTTTTCACACCTACGGCATCAGCGAAAGAGAATTAAGCTTGATTATGTTGTGTTTTAGTTCATGGAAAGAAATCACACTTAATGAGAAAAAAGAATGCATTCTTCCTTTAAGTTATTTAAATAGTTCGTAGCAAGTTGAAAGTTCCTATTTTGCAATTGCTTTATTAAATTCATTCAATTACTGATTTCAATCTATGAATAAATTAAGTTAAATAATCTTATTTTTTGATAAAGCTAAAATGATATGACCGTTGTATAAAGTACTAGACGTGATTACATTCATTATTTATAAATGAGATAAGTGTTATTAAAATTGCTCTTTTTGTTTCGGGGCGATGAAATTCGTCTTAGCGCTCTTCAATTTTTTTTTAATTTACTTGTAAAATAAGTTGTTTTTTGTTTAGTTGTTTTTTTTTACTGTACAATTCAGTGTGTCTGAGAATTTTACTTTTTTACTTTTTATTATTGTTAAAAACACACTCACACACACACACGGATATATGTGTGTTGTGTTTTGAACAATAAAAAAGATTTAAAAAGTAAAATTTTCAGACACACTGAGTTGTATATTAACATATTTGTATTTTATTACTTTAAATGCATGCATATATATATATTAATATATATATATATATATATATATATATATATATATATATATATAGTAATTAATATATACATGATATTAATAAATATATATATATATAAATGTATTTATTTATATATATATATATATATATGTATATATATTGGTCCTGATTAGCTTTGGCTATTTAATGTGTCTGAAGTCATGAAAAGAAAAGAAAAGTGTATGGATTACTTTTATATCATTAATATTCGATAATAAATTTTAGGATATTTCTCTGCAATTTACTTTCTCAAAAAATACAGGTATTAATTATGAACAAATTAAACTTTTTATAGTACGTTTTGATAAAGATGTTTAGCATCTATATGCTTGAAAAACTTTATTTAATTCCAAATTTTATAGCGCAATTACATTTGATTACATTTAGTACTCTCTCTGTCTGTCTATCTCTCTCTCTCTCCCCGAAAGTATCTATATTTTTTACTTTTGCTCATAATTTTGATATATGCCTTTAATTCGTGTGAAAACATCTCATATACTGATATTGTGATCACGTATATGGATACTTAAAGTTAACTTACAAAAATGGTCATGAATATTTCCTTGACCTAGAACCGTTTGTAAAATTTTATGAAATATATAAACGAAGAATCTCTAAATGTTTGAGTTTCGTCAGTGTTCCATTGTCCAAAGGAATATTTTAAAATGGTACACCGAAATTGATCCCCATTGTTTCAATCTTGGGTTTTAATATTTGAAAGTCAATATGGTGCTGTATCAAGCATTCAAAGAAAAGGCGATTCGTCGTGCCAAGCAGTAAGGGACAAGAAGGTGGTGTCGAGAAATAATCATATAGAAACAAGATTACTGTGTACCATTCGTCCAGAGATATAACAGTGGAGTATAAAATTTCAACACAAGGATATTATCATATTACTTTCCCGGAAAACCCATTACTAGTCTGGTTGATTTGGAGGGGATATAAGGTTTATCCAGACAAAAAATGTTACCGAGACATGTTTTGTATCACTGGAAGCGGAATTTTATAACCTTCAAAAACATAAAGTCTCTCTCATCCACCATGGGCAATTCATTTACGGCTGTTTTTCTTAGTATCACTTTCTTCGCAAAAATCAGGTGCTATACTGTAATAAATAATTCTTAGCTACTTACACTCGTAAGTGGTTTTCATGCACAGGTCAATATCGAATGTGTCTTACGACTTATTCGAACATTATGATGACAATTTTTAGTGTTTAGTAGTTGAGGTTATGTTTCTCGATTGTAGAATATAATCTATAACTGCTTCATATTCTTATAGAAAAATATTATCAGCTAATAGATAGTATCCAAGAGACAGAGTGATATTTGAAAATGGATTTTATTTGGATTGTTCTGGATCAGTGAACAAGTAACCAAGAGTGAACAACCAAGAGTGAAAGTTAAAGAATTCAGCAATATTGTTTAATGCTTGCATCTTAATATTTCGTCAAGAATGCTGCTGAGAAAATGTTTCATGTCGTATATGTCTTTGTGTTGTTCGGGTTCTAAGTAGAATGAAATTTAAGAAATCTGAATATCCACATTGATCTTGTATTTCTAAATGCTAGGTTCTTTCGAGGATGTATGAGGACGCTAAATTATTGGAAGCTACGAGCATGCATATACTTAATAGAAATGAAAAGATATTAGTTTGTTATCTGCAAGTGCTTCCATCCCTGCAGTCACAAATTATATATAAATATGTTTGTGCAATATTTCCTAGTGTAGGAAATTAGATTCGGACTTGTTTCAATTAGATCTTCATAACAAAATCTTTACATCTGGTAAAGAAAAAAGAAACCTTCATGAATACATGAGTTAAATCATTCGTTGAGAAGACTGGTCACTCTATCCAACAGAAGCTTGACAACGTGAACGTTTTAACTGAGAAAAACAATTCTGCTGTGCGTACGCTTGTTAAGCTTGAAAAATGTGTAAAGACTAATGGTCAAAATGTTTATGTTGTCACTAATGCTCTATTTTCAAGGATGGTTGTTCTGATGGAAAGACTCACAGATGTGACTTCGTTCTTTAAGTTAGAACTCGCACCATTTCCAACTTCAACTCTCAAGAATTTTCAAGTGAGAAAGACGAACAAAGCCGTGATGAAACATCATCTGAACACTGACGTATCTGAACCTCACCCACCAATTAACAGGTTTGTTTTAGATGTAGGTGCTCTCTTCAACAGTGTGAAGTGTTTGCATAGAGTGACATACACCGAGGTGGCTGCACAGGAACTGATCTACGTGAAGGACAATTACGCGCCAACAAACATCATTTTTTATGGTTACGATGCAGGCCCGTTCTTAAAAGACCATTAACATCAGCGAAGATCTGCTCGAACTTCTGCCAATATACAAATCGAAGATGCATTACAAGTTGTTGTTAATCAAGAGCTCTTCCTCACAAGCTAGAAGAACAAAGATTAGTTTGTCAAGAAGTTAGGTCGTTCCTTGGAAATAAACGGCCATCGAGTGGTCCAAAGTGCCGGAGACGCAAACACGAACATTGTTTCTGAAACGCTCAAACTAGGTACTAAAGGAATTTAGTGACTGTAATAGCTGATGACACAGACACCTTTCTTCTTTTACTTTTCTACTTTTCCCCTGACATAGCTGATATCTATACGAGTTTCGAGAAAATATGAAGAACCTGTTCAGCATCCGTGAAATCGTATAGAAGACAAATTCCTACGTTCTACAGTCATTTGCACATGGGGTGGATGTCTCTGAAAATCAGCAGTATTTTAGCATGCGAAATGAGAGATAATTTGTCTTAGTCATTAATCAAATAGATCCAGTCTTGTTTTGCTACTTTAACTGCTGCAACTGCTTCTCCTGCACAAGTTGCGCCTGCGGAGTCACAGACATTTGTCAAGATGTATGTAGGAAAACAGTCGATACATTGGAATATCTCAGTATGTGGAGTATGTAGCAACATCGACGAAGAAATTACAGAAAGACTTCCTCCTACTGAACAGTCTGCTTTTTTTCCGCAATCTCCGTGTCCAAGTTAAGATTTGGAAGAATTTAGGTCATTACCAACTTGATCATTGCAGCTGTTGTTGGGAAATGGGAAACGGTACGTTAGTCCCAGTTCTTACCGATCTAAATTCTGCTCCTGAGGAACTACTGGAATGTGTGCGTTGTAAGTGCAAGAGCGTACAACGGCCCAAAACGTCGTGAACCTGACAATTAAGACAAGCAAAACAGTCCGAAAAATGTAAATAATTTTCGAGTAAATTTGTACAGGTCATTTGCTAACCTTCACTTCAGATTTGTTCTGTTAAAAAACAACTTCCGAAATTTCTTAACATAACAGAGTCTATCCTATTGGCAATTAGCCAGCTTAATTAAAACTTTGTATTGTTCTGTATAATTGCAATATAGTCATCGGCAAAATATGTGATATTTATTTTATCAAATTCACTACTCAGCGGCAACGACCTCTGAGGCTGGTTTGTTTCAAGATTACGTTAAAATCATCAGGATAATATAAAGCAGTTTATTAACCCTGCGTTAGTTACATGTGATATTTTGCTAGCCTAAATTTTTAGCACAGAGATACTTACACGTAATAATGTTTTTGCTATATATAAACGTACACAGCCTAACGAACCGACCAAACAATAAGGAAATCTGCCTTTCACCCGTAGACAAGGGGGTGGGATTGTCATAATAAATACGAACTGATACGATGAAAAAGTTCAATTTACTACTAAACGATACGACACGTATAAAAAAAATAAAACAAGAGAAAGTAATTGCTGAGACATAAAAAATTAACAAATCGATTAGGGAACTAATTAATAAATGAGATAAATCATGGTATAGACTAATAGAATATCACCACACAATGCCCAAACTTTATGGTCTCACTTAAATGCACAAAACCGGCATAAAAATGCACCCTATTATTTCAGGAATGTGTAGTGCTCAACACCCCCCTGCCCCAAAAGTAGCTAAAGCTATAACAAAGATTTTAACCGCTCTACTTGGAACAATCAATCCATCTCATCTAAAACTTCAGGCAATCTAGTTGAAAAACTAAGGGAATATAACTGACAAACTAATGGCCAGTCAATATATAAAGTTACTTGACACCAGTGTCCTGGTTGAATTGGTTAGATGTCTTTAAAAGGCGTCTAACACAAAGATATACCTCCCTACCACTAGTTAAAATAATAAAAATGTGGAGTCTCATTATCAATCAGTGCTATTTCACATATTATAATAATTCTTTTTTTTTTTTGACATTTGGATTATCAATTATTAATCTGTAAAGATAATGTATAAACAGAAAATATTTTAAGATAATTGTCGAACTTAGTCCATTTCGTAATATATTAATGTCATTTAATTGCGTTAAGATATGCTTCGAGTAGATATGAGCGTTCAAGAAAAATCACGGGTAATTTGCTAACCAGACGCTACCTCTGTAGCTAAATAGTACAGTACGTCAGGCCAAATGACGGTTCCATGTAGGATACAGGCTGGATTCCAGTCAGTAGACACATGTTCTATGAAATTTCTCGGACATTCAGGCCGGTAAATATAGTTTATACTGTTTATTTACTTAATATTTGTATCCATAAAAATAACGTATATACAGGAAATATATTATTATTATTATTAATACAATTTCATTCCTATAATTATGAGTTTAGTAAATTTAATAAATTTCTATTAATGGAAATATTTAGGGGTATTTTTGATGAATAAAACTTTTCTTTGTTATTGTGTTTCATATGCAATTTACAATATATGCTTATGCAACAAATGTATTAAAATTTTTATTTCAATGCATAATTACATCTTCAGTCCCAGAATTGATTTAATTCATATTGTTAAGGAGATTGGCTGTTATCTTATGATTCCAGCAGTACGACAATATTGCATGTAATTGTAACACTATAAATCTTAGTGTATTGGGATATGTAAACACATCAGGGAACTATACATTTTTTGAAAATTTAGGTGGCTAACGTAGGATTAAAACTGAGACTGTGTACTATTTTAATAAATAAAAAATTCAGAACATACATGCATTAGAACGCTTTGACTCGGAAAGATTGTTAGCAAATTAATCAAGTAGACAGCTTTTACCTTGAAGCCTTCTCACCTGCATGTATGATAAATATTAGGTTTACACACACACACACACACACATATATATATATATATATATATATATATATATATATATTTATATATGTGTGTGTGTGGGTGTGTGTGTGTGTAGAAAAAGTGACATTACATTTGTCACGATTGTCTGTGTGTATGAATAATGACAGTTCAATTTTTTGCATATTATTATTATTATATAATAAATTGAAGGACGATTCTGTCAACTTGATTTCTAAAATAAATTATTTAGTGATGGTATTCTATAAAAAAATTAAACGTTGTCCAACATCTACTATCTCTACATGTGTGTATGTGTACGCGCACGCGTGTGGGTGTTTATTATTCAACAATTGGATGTGGATAAAGCGATTCTGAGCGTGATTAATATTGATTTTAAATGGGCTTACGCCATTTCTCCATGGATATATTCGCATTATATTATTTCCCCACAATTTTATATGTGCCATGTCCATTCACGCTGACGGAGATCCTGTCTCCACAACTTTCTTAATTTTATTACTGTAATTAACTTTTATATTTCTCATTGTTGTGACAACCATTTCACAAACACGTAAAGTAACTTACCGCGTGTTTTTCTCTGATCTATTTCGTTTGTATACACTCTGAGTGTTAGACTCTCCAAGCCCTATTTTTTCATTACGTGTTTCAAGAATATCTTTCTGACTGTACGTGGATGTATCATTGCTAATTCTATTTTCCTTCAAACAAACTAGTTGCTCACAGTGTTCTTTCAATTGTATTTACAGTATTTATCGGCAGAACCTTAATCTGTGAAGAAATTGTCCATCATTCACTATTATATAAGAGGGATACATATTACAATGTAGGTGATTAAATGTTTACACTATTTACATGCTCCAGGCTGTTGTCGTCGTCATTTTTCATTTTCACGACCTTTCAGCCGTTGAACGCTCCGGCCTTCTTCATATACATTGAAATTTCGAACCGAACCATTTATTTTGTCCGAGGGGGAAGAGTGTTCCACGCATTTCTTGGATATCTCAGTTAAAGTTATTTCTTTTTAGTAACTAAACTCTCCACGATTTTGTTCACCTCTGCCGTGGCCAGCTATTGAACTCACAACTCTTTGGGTTAAATCACTGGATTACTGCAACAAGCGCTTTTATCCATTGCACCATGTTTTCTTGGGGACGAAATAAAGGGTTCGATCGAAATTTCAGCGTATATCACTTGAAGAAGGTCGGAGCATGGTAATAACGATGAGGACAAGATCCGGAAAATGTAAATTGTGTAAATCGTTACAATAGCTCATCTCAGAAATATAGACAGACAGGTTATTAAATATTACATTATAATGCAGGGTGCTTTTTTGTTGCTGTTTTAGAATTTTGCTTCGATTCTGGAATTACATATTCCTATTCGCTATCGGATTTCCGCATCACATTTCCAGTCGTCTCTTAGGAGATTTTAGAATAAATGTAGGGGTTTATTTTAATTGTCCAAATACGTAGTGATTAACTACTTCTTTTTTACTGCTGAAAACCATGGATTCTGTCTTCTTACTAATTACTTTGTTCAAATCGATGTATAAACAAAATTATTGTAAATTTCAGGATAAATAAGTTATGCAGGAAAATAACATACAACAAAAACTGTGTATAGTGCTGAAAGATTACAAATAGTCTCGAGATATTTGTAAGTTTACAATCGAAGAAAAAAAAACAAGAAAATCCTAATTTCCCTTCTTTTTGACTTATAATATAGTATGAGCAAATTGGATCGAACTCATTACTGTGCAGCAATGTTCTGTCTTGATATTTATGACGTGACTACCATATTTCGATTTGTATAAAGCACTCTATGAAATAATGGTGCGGGATTACTAATTTTATAAAGATACCAATTATAAAAAAAACACTATGCGAACTACAGGCCGAACAAGTAAAAAAATTACTGTCGTCTAAATTAAGGAATAATGAAAATAACACTGGCATCCCATTTTAAAAGACGCATTTACGAATATTACCCCACAAATATCTTGAAAGAGTACATTTATTCACTAAACTCGCCATTGGCTTCCACCACGGTCTCCGGAATACTTCGGAATCGTCTGCATCTCTTCCGAACGGTCTCCTTTTTTAAGTTGGGGATTGTTGCCATAATCCTTGTCTTCAGTTCATCTCTGGTGTTACACGGAGTTTTGTTGGTCTCTCGCATAACTGTGACTCGCACATTATATTCAATGGGTTTCTAATCTGGCGAGTGAGATGGCCGGATCTAAGGGTTGGTGTATTTGGAGCAATAGCCTGAGAGACATGATTGTGTGCTTTTGCCTGTGTGACAGGATGAAGAGTCCTGTTTCCAGACATAGATTCTTCCAGCAGCATCCCTCTTGACACAGGGCAGTACTACTTCATCAAGGCAGTTGATATAAGTCTTCGTGTTGTGTCTGAAGCCCGTGGGGATAGGAATAGATTACCAACGAGTGCGGAACATTGCGTTTGCCAGAAAGACACGCGTAAAATGCGGTAAAAGCGCTTTTGGAACTACAATTACACAGTGAAACCTCGTAATCGATTAAATATATTAATTTGTTTATCTCATACTAGTCATTTAATAATCTTCACTTCAGATTTGTTCAGTTACACAGAAATAAGGAAATTTACTCAAATCTCGGAGGACAGACAAGTGGTTAGGTTAGTTGGAATTTTGTTCTGTTCAAATGAAACGTTTTGTTAAAAATACCAGGAAACCGACGAAAATGTTAACTCATTCAAACACATTTGGACCTGCTTAGATTTACTTCTCTTTCTCCTTCTCTTCCTGAAGATGTTTATTTTTATAAATTTTTCTAACTATGCCTTATATTTGAATGAAAGCACTTGAAATACTTTTATTAGAATCAAATAATAAAATAGTGAATTTCAAATCACATCGGGAATTTTGACTTGTACAAATCATCATGAATATTCTCCTCGCCCCAAAACGAATGTTAAAATTTTATAAAATGTATAAACCTGCAACATATAAATATAAATATTTATCATTCATCCATTTCCAAAGAATATTTTGAAAGATGCACTAGATCCTCACTCGTAATAATTGGGAAATAAAAATGTTATCACCTTTCAAAGACAAACTGTCGGCGTATCAAATATTCAGTGACAAAATATGGTGAAGTGTATCAACCATTCAGACACATGATGGCGGCGTATCAAACATTTATGTTTGTGTAAATATATATATATATATATATATATATATATATATATATATATATATATATATATATATATATATATATATAAATATATATATATATATATGTGTAAATTAACTGTACAGTTAGAAATTATAAGATCTTGCACAAATAATATATATATATATACATATATATATATATATATATAAATATATAAATATATATATATATAAATATATTATATATAAATATATATATATATGTATGTGTGTGTGTATGTATATATATTTGAAATTATAAAATTCAATTCTAATATGCAAACCAGTGTGTCTGAAAATTTTAATTTTTAATATTTTTTACTGTTCAAACCAAACACACACACACACACACACACACACACACACACACATATATATATCTATATCTATATATATATATATATATATATATATATATATATATATATATATATATATGCATATATATATATATATATATGCATATATATATATATGCATATATATATATGCATATATATATATATATATATATATATATGCATATATATGTATATATACACATATATATATAAATACACACACACACACACATATATATATATATATATATATATATATATATATATATATATTGGTCCTGAATACTTTTGTGTATGTTATGTGTCTGAATTCATGGAATAAAAAAGAAAAATGAATGTTTTATTTTTATATCTTTATTATTCTAAAATTACTTTAGGCGATTTTCCTTCAAATTACTTTCTAAATTATTACAGATTTTATCTATGAATAAATTATGTGATGTATATCAGCTTTTGATAAAGACATTCATCATCTATATGCTTGAAAAAACTTATTTCATTCCAAATTTTATTATATCTGAAGATGAAGATCTTGTTTGTTTTAAATCAATTTTAATTCCTGACATCCTATGAATTATGCGTCCGAAAGGATGGGTTCAAAATAGCAGGACGCTGAAGAAAGTATGAAATTATTCGAATAAAATTTGAATTGGTTACATTTAGTACATCATGGATTTTAGTGTCGCTCATTCGATGTATGTGCATTTTTTGCTTCCAATTTCCTTAAACCTTCCGCGTTGCTTACACTCTTCGGCCATTATTGTATTTTCAGCATCCAACATGTCAGTTGCCTCAAGTTTGCCGCGTCTCTTTTCCGAATTCACTCTCCTATAAATGGATTGATATTGCACAGCAGTTCAGCATTCTTTTATTTCTTTCTAAATAAATTAGCCTGTTTCTTAATACTTTTTTTAGTGTTTGGAAGGCATCTTTTGATATTCCAATGCGCCTTCGGATTTCGGTGTCATTTTATCCACTGATAAAACATGAGGAGTAATCAATAACGGCTCGCATTGAGGAATTGGAGAGCCGAGTTCGAATTCCATGTTAATATCCTTGGGAAATGTATAAATCCTCTTCTTCTCCTCCCAGCTATGGGTAAATAGCCTTCGATGGCAACTGGTCTACGGCAGAAAGAAATGGCAAACTACTGCGGGGAAACAAATCTGCCTCGTTAGTCATTTATCCAAAAATACATGATCGCCTACGCATGTATCACTCATGGCACACAACTGACTGACTGATCACATGAGATGAAGATCGAAAAACAAAAAAACAAAAATCAAAATTATATTCTTAATGAGTTCCACTAAATATTAGAGCTTCATTTAACTATCTGCTGACCAGATTTGGTAGAACTCTGCTTGATTTCAATGTCACTTGCCGAAATAGTGCATTTCAGTGTTTCTTCGCATGTACATTTCTGATGTACTGATCACAGCTATGTGGAATGGAATATACATAATTGAAAGCAAGTGGAAATTTAAACAAAGAACCAAGTCAAAAAATAATATAAAATTTCATATATTTAATGTGATATTTTCTTATTTTTAATCTTAATTGTTGCAATTTGACAGTCAGAAAAATGTGAATTTTTTTAATAATTATGCAATTATTTACACTTATTTTCTTTAAACATAGTCGACTAGAATCGTAAAAATAACAAACGTCTCCTACGAAAATGATTTCAGACATTAACGAAGATGTCCAAAGCCTGAAGAATATAATTCCCTTCTTTCCGTCCCTAGAACTGAAACTAAAAAAGAAAGTAATTAATTAATAATTTTAGTATGTCTATCACTGCAAAAAAACAATAAATTGTATTTTTTTTAAATTAAATTAAAAATATTTATTGTTCTATCCCTTAAAATAATCTTTTGAAAATGCAACAATGATGTTCAAAATCAGTCAGAGAATAATTCAATACGGGCTTGCAGAATGAAAACGTATATTTTCTAAGGGTATGTTATTGCTTTTGGGTGAAACAACGTTTAAAACGTATGACATTTTTATGTCATGGTCGATCATCCATATGTCTGGAAAAAAAGTTTTAACGCATACAGAAAAACAATGTTATTTTTTAAATACAGGTCTGTCGCAGATTGTAATAAGCTTTCAAATTTACCTGTAAAGACAGATCTACTTAAAAACAGCAATCGCTAAAACCTACGGATTGAAACTAAATTTAAAATATTTAGAAATTTATCAGATTTTGTAATTAAAATTGAAAAAAAAATGAAAACAATTCTTGTAAAAATAAATTTTTGATCACAAAAATATTTCGGCTTCAGACAATATTGTTCTTAATATATATTATTCATAAAAGACATAAAAAGTTTTTCTAATTAAATAATGTTTTAGTTTTATTGGGTATAAATCCATTAATGTCTACAGGCTTAATCTCTTAATACTTACAGGTATACATAACAGTTTCATTCGCTAATACATACAAGATTCATTTGATAATACATACCATGCTTTATGCGCTAAATCAAACTGCTTTCATTCGCTAATATATCAATTTTTCATTCGCTAATAGGTACAGGCTTCATTAGCTAATACATACAGGTTTCATTCACTAATACATGCTGGCTTCCTTTGTCTAATATATACAGGCTTCATTCGCTAATGCATGCACGCTTAATCGCTAAATACTTACAGGTTTCTTTCGCTACTATATACAGGCTACATTGCCAAAATACATACATGTCTCTTTCGATAATACATAAAGGTTTCTTTCCCAAATTCATAGAGGCTTCATTCGCTATTACAGCTCTCTTTTGATAATTCACACAGGCATGTTTTGTTAATACATTTAGACTTCATTCGCTAATGTATGCTGCTTTCATTTACTTATACAGTCGATTTTCATTCTCTCATACTTATAGAGTTGATTCGTTAATGCATACAGGTTTCTTTCGCTAATACATACAAGTTTCATTCGATAATACATCCAGGTCACTTTTTCTAAAACAAACAGGCTTCATTCGCTAATACACACAGGCGTCTTTCGCAAATACACAGAGGTATCATTCGCTAATACATACAGTCTTCATTCGCTAATACACACTGGCATGATTCGCTAATACACAAAAGCATCATACTCTTATATATCCAGGTTTCATTCGCTTCTAGATATTTTTTGCATTCGTTAATACATTGAGACTTTATGCGATACTACATACAGGGTTCATACAAAGAGATTTCATGCAACAATATACACAGGTTATATGCTAAAGAATAGTAAAAACTTTAATAAAATATTACAAAAATACTTTGATCTTTAATATTAATAATAATATGAATATTTTGACGATAAAATTTTGCTTTCATTAAGTTTAGCCCAATGTTTCATCATGGAATGCTGATTTTTTTGCGATTTCGTGGAATTACCTACTTTAATGATAATAATATAAACAATGACAATAATATGAACAAAAAATAAATGAGAATTGAAGAGTAGAAAAATATCACCAAAATATGTGTACATTATTATTATTCTGGTTGTTAAAAATATTTGAGAGATAAATAATATATATTTATTATTTTAATTAAAACATTTGTAGCACAAGGTCAAAGGGTAAATGGTGAAAAGGCTGGCCAGCACGTTCTATCCTAGATATATAGCTAATCTGATTCATGACTCACAATTTGCTCATTCACCACAAAAAACCCTAATCCACCACCATTTAGAACTACATATACCACAATACGAGAAATTCACAGGGAACCTAGAAAAAAATAACCTAGATATAAAATTTCAATATGTACTAATTGTTCGAATTGATCTTTTTTCCCAATTTTATTTAATTATATATATTAAAAAAAGAAAGAAAGTAAACAAAATATCGTTACTATTGGAGACTCTTTTAAACGGTTGATTGAAGAGATTTTATTTATTAAAAAAAAAGTTTGAACAAAGTAACTATAAACAAAATGTTGTTTTTTTTGTTGCTATCCTCTGCCAGCCGCAACGATGGAGAAAACATTACCTCGCACCATCGACAATGAGACACGCTGCAAGAGCCACTCATTTTCGCGCGGCTCGTCCCTTAATCGAGACGCCATCGTGTCAATCCTCCGAAAGAACGCCATCGAAATAGGGCCAATAACCCCAGAAGTCTCCACTGCCACAGGAGTAACAAAAAAATCTATCAGCAAAAGAAGAATATTTAAGTTTAATATTTTATTTTCGGAGCGAATAAATACGCATGATGTCATCCTTTATTATAAGATTTTTTACTTTGCATCCAACCCTCGAAACGGAGCGGATGTGATCTTCCAGATCTTTATGAATCAGGTGAATTTATAACCAAATACGAAAGAAATTAGTCGGAAAGATACATTTAAAAGAGGAAGAGTCTGTTGTAGAGATAAATTGACTTGGCAGTCATAAAAAATTATACATTCCTCAGTTTGAATAAAGACGGAAAACGTGATTCTCGTCCATACTCTTTATTGATAGATTCCGTTTGAATAATTCTTAACCAAAAAAATGTCGGTACCAAATCTTCCAATGGTGGAGGAAACTCCCGAAATTGTGGTAACAGAAGCAGACGAAGACGTGCCAATTCGTCCCCAAATTATAAATGTTGCAAGAAAACCATCCATTACTGACAATTGGCAACATATTGATCTTTTTGCAGACGTGTTACCTCGGAGCGTCGTTTTAATGTCGGAGAAATGACAGAGGATGAAGAAATCTAGTTGCGGAGACAGCGAATATTGCAAATAAGAAAAAAAAATCACAAGAACGAAGAACGTTAGATGCAGTTGTGGTTAGTTTTCTGACCCTTAAGTTCTTACTTGTATTTACCTGCTTATATGACCCGATTTTGGGACTTACTCCAAGGCAAACTTATTGGACTATCATGAGTTGTGGACTTGCACTCGCATTAATAATTTGTCTGACTCAGAAAATAAAGTATTTAATAAGTTTGCGCCTTCAACCCAAAGATGATAATCCGAGGCAAACGCGAGTTAGAATCGCAGAAATGACAGAAGTGCTATATCCTTCCCTGCATCCCATTAGAATGTCTGAAGCTCAGCTTCTCGAAAGCTCCTCTCTGCGGCTGCTCGGTCTCACGCTGTCTGCTGACCTGAGATGGAACAACTTCATCCACCGCAAGGAAATTTGGCTCATTTTTCGGGCCAGGAAATTCTTCTCCCCTGAATCGATCCTTCAAATTTATAAATCAAACCTTCCGCCCTTGCATGGAGTATTGCTGCTATATATGGTAAGATCCAGAGACGGGTATGCAATGTAATTGGCCCTGATCTGGCTTCTCGTCTGCAGTCTCTCTCTCACAGACGCACCGTCGCCTCTCTCTGTCTCTATAAATATTCCCATGGTAATTGCTCCGATGAGCTGCTTTCGCTGGTTCCCAGGCTCCATGAATTCAAGCGTCGTACGAGGCTGGCATCCCGTTCCCACCCTTTCACTGTCGAAACCGTTAAATGTAGACGTATCTTCTACTCCAATAGCTTCATATCTCGCTCCTCACGCCTATGGAACTCCCTTCATCATTCCTGTTTCCCTGATGACTATGATCTCCAACTATTCAAGTGTAACGTCAATCGACATCTCCAGTTGCCTTGATCTATCCTCTATCCTTCTCCACATCCTTTCCTCTAACACTCCTATTTGCTCTCGCTCCAAATTCTCTGTAACCCTGCAAGCTTAAAATAAAAATAAAAAAATATAATTGAAACACAAAATAAAAAAAGTAATCATTATAACTTTTAAAATATAATACAAAATAATTAAAATAACTGAAACATATTTATAGTTAATACAAAAAAAAGCGATTTGATAAGAACAGATTTGACAAGTATCGCAAGATAAAGTACGAAAGAAATAAGCCGGTAACAGAAATCTTTCAAAGTGGATGAGACTCTGTTGTAGAAAAATATTAAATTTATAATCAAAGAAAATTTTATTCGTTTGAATAATGACGAAAAGTTTGTACCTCCTGTATCCTACAATCTTGATAAGGGAAAGTTTCACCATAGAAATGTCTGTAAAAATCTTGCAATGATGTAAAACATTACGAAATATTGCGAACCGATGCAGTCGATGACATATGAAATAATTCCTCAGTTGTACTAGATAAAAAAAATATGTTACCAGAAATTGATAGTATATTGATACAAATCATTTCTTGCTTGGTGTTAACTCGAACAATAACAATCGTCATAACATACAAGAAACACAAGGAATGTATATACAGCATCAAATATGGAAACCCATGCAAACAAAAAAATTAATAGAAAGAAAATCTAAGAGCAAAAGAATGCTATATGTAAGTGAGGTTGCTTCTCCGAACCTTCATTTCTTACTTGTACATTGCTGCATTTATGGCCCGATTTTGTGACATTCTCCAAGGTAAAATTACTGAGCCATCATGGATTAACGTGTCGGTGTGGAAAAAATCTACCCAAATATTGGTAAAGGATGCAGTCACAGTCATCCCAAATCATTTCACCGATATAATGTACAATGAAAATTACCGTTGCTCGCAATTGGCAGGATGTTGATATAAATTATTTCTCAAATGGTGTTATCTCAAACAATGAAAAGAATATTTATAATAGAGAGAAACACAACGAGATGTAAATAATATATCAATTACAGAATCCTATGCCAAGAAAAAGATTAAAATTGCATTTAAGAGAAAAAATCTTAACCCAACAGAATGGTACATGTAAGTGTGGATACTAAAATTCTTACTTATTCATTGCTGAATTTAATTGTCCAATTTTGTGACTTCCTCCAATGCAAACTTACTGAGACATCATGGATTTTAGTGTCGCAGTGGAACACTCTTCGCAAATATTGGTAAAGGAAGCGGTCACAACCATCCCAAATCATTTCACATATATAAAGTTCAATGAAAAATTCCGTTTCTCGCAATTGGTAGTTTGCCTTTGCCTTGGAGAAACTCAACGAGATGTAAATAATATATTAATTACAGATTAAAAGATTAAAATTGCATTAAATCGCAAAAGGAAAACGCAACAGAATGGTATTTGTAAGTGTGGCTGCTACTACTATCCTTAATTTCTTGTTCTTTGCTGCATTTATTGTCCGATTTTGTGACTTCATCCAAGTAAAATTACATTTAGCAGAAGAATAAAAACTTAACGCAACAAAATGCTACATGCATGTGTGTTTACTTCTCTTAATTCCTGGTATGTTGTTGCATTTATATTTTGATTTTTAAGATTCACCAAATTAAAATTATTGCGCTTTCATGTATTTTAGTGTCGCACTCAAATTATCTGTTTGTGTGAGTGGGAAACTAAAGCATTTAATGTCTTCAAGAAATCAACTGAAATATGTTAATCCAAGCACAATTTGAGTTTCATTATCAACAAGTCTCATATATAAGGACAAACTGAAAAACTAGTCCATATTTTTAATTAAAATTTAATTTGAAATAATTATATTAAAATTATTTTAAATAATGAGAATATATTTTTTCTAACACAAGAAATATTAGTATAGAAATGAAAAGACAAAAGCGAAAGTAAAATTTGAGGACAGAGGTATTTGAAAGAAATATATGTATCAGGTATATGTATCTTTTTAAGAAAAGCTGACTTGACAGTCATAAAAAATACTCTCTTCAGTTTTAAGTAAAGACAAAAAATGTGTCCCTCGTCGATCCTACAATATTGTTAACTGATAAATTCCCTTATGGAATTACTAATGAATGATAAGTGAAACCAAACCAGTGAAATGTTTGCATGCAATCTTGCAGTAGTGGAACAACCTTCCATAAAATTGGTAACTGTTGCATTTGCAGACATTCCATATCTTTGCCCTTTTTTATACATTTTAAAAATAACTTTCCGTTACTGAAAATTGGCATATTTTAAGTAGCGGGGAATATCTATATTTCTAATCAAAGAAATGATTGGCAAGAAATGAAAAGAAACAAATGATAGTAAAAGTTGACGACAAAGGTATTTCGAAGACGACATGTCTTTCCTGTGGAGAGAAACTGAAATGACAATTATAAAAAAATATTCTCTTTAGTTTTAAATGAAGACGGAAAATGTGTGCTTCGTCGATCCTACAATCTTGATTACTGACAGATTTCCTTAAGAAATTGCTATATAATGATGAGTTAAACGAGACCAGAGAAAATTTGGTGCACAAACTTTCAGTCCTCTAATAACCTTCCAAAGTATTCTTAACGGAAACAGTCGCAGACATTCCAAATAATTGCACAGTTATAAAATGATGAATTCCGTTACTCACAATTGACAGGATGTTGATACAAATTATTTCTTTCATGGAGTTCCTTGAACAATTAGAATCAGTGGTGCGTAAATAATATGTCAATTACAGAATCCAATGCAAAGAATAAAATATAAAACATCATAATGCTACATGTATATGTGTTTACTTCTCTAATCCTTAATTTCTTCGTTGTACCCTGCTGCATTTATGGTCCGATTTTTAAACTTTCTCTAAGATATAATTTCTGGGCTATCATGTAGGTTAGATTCGCACTCGGTTTATCATTTTGTTTGCTTGGGAAACTGAAAGATTTAATATTTTCAGCCAGTCAACTCAAATATGTTAAACCAAGCACAATTCGTGTTTTATTATCAACAAGGAGCTAAAGCCTTATATATGTGAACAAATTGAAAATAGTCAAACATTTACTGATATTAAATTGATTATATTAAATAAATATTTAACATAACATAAATTTCTTTATTTCTAAGACAAGAAAGATTTAACAAGATATAAAAAGGCAAATACGAAAAAAAAGTCGATAAGAAAGATAACTTCGAAGAGGATATGTCTCTCCTGTAGAGGAAAATTGAGTTGATCGTCATAAAAAATGCTCTCCTCAGTTTGATTAAAAAGGGGAAATGTGTGCCTCGTCGATCCTACAATTTTGATTACGGACAAATTCTCCTAAGTGTTACTAATGAATTTTAAGTGAAAATCTGTCCAGAGAAAAGTCAGTGCACAATTTTCCAGTGGTGGAAAATCTTTCACGAATATTGGTTAAGGTAAATTCGTAGACATGCCAAATCAATGCGCAGTTATACATGTTCAAAGAAACATTCCATTACTGATATTTGATACAAATCTGTTTTTCTCTATGTTTTGCCTCGAACAGTGTGCATCGTTCTAATATCGAAGAAAAGCAACGAGACATATATAATATGCCAATTACGGAATCCCATGCGAAGAAAAAAACATTAAAATTGCATTTAACATGAAGAAAATCTAAAAGCCACAGGATGCTACATGTGGCTGTGATTTCTTCTCTGATCCTTAATCGCTTTCCTGTACGTTGCTGCATGTATGGTCTAAGTTTGGGACTTCCTTCAACATAAAATTACTGGGACAGCATGGATTTTAGAGTTCACTCGAAGAAGCATTTTGCCTGGGAAACTAAAATATTTGATATCTTCAGCCAATCAACTCAGATGATTTAACAAAGCACATATCAAGTTTCATTGTCAATAATTGCATGATGCTTCATATGTATATAAACAAATTGTAAAGAAAAAGACAAAACATTACTTTTTAAATTAAAATAATTATATTACAAAAACATTTAAAATAACAGAAATATCTTTACTTCTATTCTAATATTCTAATATACGAAAAGATTTGAAAATATATGAAACGACGGATAATAGATTAAAGTCGGCAACAGAGATATTTGAAAGATGATGTGTCTCTGCTTTAGAGAAGAATTGACAGGAAAGTAAAAAAAATACTTTCTTCAGTTTCAATAAAGGCGGAAAACATGTTTCTCGTCGATCCTATAAACTTAATTACTGATAACTTTTGTTGAGGAATAGCTTATGAATGATAACGCAAAACTTGACTCAAAGATTTCAAGATTGTTTACCGACATTCTCTGGTTAAGATTTACTTTAGATTCATTAGCATTTAACGGAATCTATCGTCTTTTTTCAAAACGAGGAAAGTATTTTTATGACCGTCAAGTCAATTTTCCTCTACAGCAGAGAGTCATCCTGTTTGAAATATTTCTATTGCCGATTTTTAATTGGTATTTGTCTTTTGATGTCTTGTCAAATCTTTTCTTGTATTAGATATAAGATTATTTCAGTTATTTAAAATATTTTTAGTATAATTACTTTTAAGGTAAAAATAATGTTCTGACTTTTTTCAATTTGTTTATATGTATGAGACTTCAGCAACTTGTTGATGAAACTCAGATTGTTCTTGTTTTAAAATCTTTGAGTTGACTGGCTGGAGATAATTGATTAATGTTTTAGTTTCCCAAGCAGAAAAAATGTTCACCCGAGTGCGTCTCTATAATCCCTGAGGAGTTTGCCTTGGAGAATGTCATAAAATCTTACCGTAAATGCAGCCAAATTAAAGATCAAAGAAGTAACCACACTTACATGTAGCATTTTGTTGCTTTTAGATTTTCGTCATGTTAAATGGAATTTTAATGTTTTTTCTTTGCATTGGATTATCATTTTGTCTGCCTGGGTAACTAAAGTTGTTGTAATAAAATCTTATACAAATGCCTGAAACAACTTTTTTTCTTGCACAAAAAATTTGATTACGGGCACGTGCTTTGGAACAACTTCTTCAAGGTGAGCAAAATGAGAAATTGTTTTTAAAAAATTCTCACAAAATGCGAACGGTCTGAGATATCGGAGTAAGGTTGCCGCATGCTCCATGTTCTCTTGTCGTTCGACGTTGATGTGACCGCGATTAAGGAGACTCATTTTGTTGTGGCGTCGATGCTCGTGTTTTCATGGCTTTAGATTCTAAGCCTAGACTTACTCGACACTGGAAGTTCAACTCGTCCTTACTGGCAATAGCTGACCATTTAATGCAGTCGAAGTTAATGAGGGAGGTTACTGGGAATATGTGATGGGAGAGGCTTAACTATAGGATTAGGTATTTTCCTACCGAATTTAACAAACGACACGCACTAGATAAAGCTAAAAAGGTGAAAGTAATCAAAGATAATGTGGATCCGTCAGAAGCTGGAAATAAGCCTTGTTAGGCAGGTTCTGGAGTGATCGGCTAGCTAGCGATACCAGGGTCAACTAGCTAAACATAGATTAAATAATATGTCTAACGAAGCCGTGAATATGGACGCAGAAATGCACAAGGAGGAAATACGTCAAGGATCCAATCGCTACATCCGTGAGATCGACACTCCAGATGGATGACGCCTACCGTCGATCAGCGACATATGTGAGACGTTTTGAACGGCAACCGATTTACCAAAGAGGCTGGTCTTTGCAATGAAAAGATTCACAGGTATTTGGCTGACTTTACTCAACTCTCGTCGACTGAAGCCGCTACCTGCGAGGTTTAGATCAAAGAGATTAAAGTCTACGTGACGTTGAAGATGGACGGTTGAGACAAGTATCCGTGACTTGGTGGTCTGCCCTACGGATTGTACTTAAGGCTATCGTGTAGGTTTGTTCCTATTTTGACTGGATCTCCAGGGGTTTGAGAAAGGGAAAGCATAGTGGGAACTTTTAGACAATTACAGGTCCATACCTCTGCTAAACACAAGAGTTAATGATTTGGGGCAAGATCCTAACGAAGTGTTTGCAGTTAATGACGAGATTGTGTTGGGTCCGGATTAGACTTGTGCTGTGAAGAACTGAACAATTCAGTGCAACCTGCATCCGATGCGCACTATTCCCAGAGGGTGTAAAAGAAGACAGTGCAGCCGCACTGATCAATTTTTTGAGGCGTTCGATATGCTCGACCTGGTTGCTGTCCTGCAGACCTCCGGATTCAAACTCGATTCTGAAGCCTGCTGTATAGCTCTCTCATTAGGATGGTGCAGATGAATGTGAAGCGGACGTACGTTTTTGTGCTCTCAATATCGGTTCATCAGAGTTGGCAGCTGTCGCCCCTACCTTACGATTTAGCATTATAGCCTCTCCTTCGCCGACTGAGGGACAGGGTATGTAGACCGGCCCCATGTGGAATCGATGTCATTGATGGAGATCGAGCCAGGTTTTCTGCGTACACCGATGAAGGGCAAAATGTTTTAAGAGCCTTGGCACAAATTTACTGTGGGTGATCTCTCTCCTTCAGACACACTCTCTCTTTCTCCCTCTCTCTCTCTCTCTCTCTCTGTCTCTCACACACACACACACACACACACACACTTGTTATTAGACACTGTGGTAATGGAAGATCTTCCAGGAATGGCGAAATGTTCTAAGAGCCTTGGCACAAATTTACTCTCTCCTTCACGACCTCTCTCTCTCTCACTATATCTATCTATCTATCTATCTATCTATCTATCTATCTATCTATCTATCTATATATATATATATATATATATATATATATATATATGTACAGCGTGGCCAGTGAAAGGTAGAATAATATAAAACAAAAATAACTTTTACGAATCTTTTACGAAAATAGAGTTTATTAATATTAATGAAAGAGAAAAATTATAAACTTTAGATTCTAGTAAAATTCTTCTCTTTCATTAATAGTAATAAACTCTATTTTAGGAATACGCTTTCACAACATCGCCGACATGATCGTCATTTTGTTTTGATTATTCTTATGTCTATCGTCTTTTCATGTTGACATGAATATCATCTAATTTTAATTATGTTTTAATAACTATATCCTGCAGAAGGTCTGACGTCGACATTGAAACAACATTAAAAACAGTAAACTTGCATATTCGCATTTTTTGTTTTTCCATATTTTTCCTCATATATATATATATATATATATATATATATATATATTAGCTACAGTTGAAAAGTTTGAATATATAAATAATTCATATATATACATACACACAAATTGATATATATATATATATATATATATATATATATATATAGATAGATAGATAGATAGATAGATAGATAGATAGATGTATATATATGAAGAAATATAGTCTTAAAGTTTGCTCAATATCAGAGATAGAGCGTGTGTAAATATAAAATGGAACATAGAAGTCAACACTTAGAGGCGACAGTCTGTTTCATGCTAGATGCAATCATCGGTCCACGAGTGCTGTTATTTTTCTCGGCTATTTATATATACGGGTCAGTGGTGCATTGTGGGTAGTCATATTTGGCCGGTATTTTACCGCAAGTCGTTTATTTGTTTATTTGCAGTTGTTTTGCCGGAAGTCGTTTATTTATTTATTTGTGTCAAATTATTTTGCTTGTTTTTATTTAATTTTATTTTTGTTTTTTATCCTTCATATTTATTTTATTTTTATTTATTTATTTTTTATTTATTTTGATCGGTGTTTTTATTAACGTAGTAAAAATTTGTTTATATAGCTTATTGTGGGTGGTCTATTATGGCCGCTATTTTATTGAAAGTCGTTTATTTATTTATTCATTTGGGTCAAATTATTTTGCTTGTTTTTATTTTTTATCTTATATATTATTTATTTATTATTTTTATTTTGATCGGTGTTTTTATTAATGTAATAAAAATTTGTTTATTTAGCTTATTTAACAGTTTTGTTTTTGTTTGGGAAGATAAAGCTATTTGTTGAATTTTGGGGTTGATTGTTGTGGTTTGTTCTGATTATTATTTTTTGGTGGGAACAGTTTTTAATTTATTTATTTGGATTGATTATTTTTGTTTTTGTTTTTTCTAAACGGCTAGTTTATCGGTTGTTAGTTTATTTATATATTTGGATGTATTTAGATCAATTTATTATACTTGTCGTTATTTATTTATTACACTGTATATTTTCTCTTTTTGGTTTTCGATTTTTAAGTAACGCAGTATATTATTTTTATTCATTATTTTTTATTATTTTTTTTATCGTTATATAACAGTTATAGCTATTTTTCGTCCGATTGTTTGTTTTGATTTTTTATAGTCTAATATTTTGTTTATTATTTACTTTATTTATTGATTTTGTTCTTTATGTTTTATTCTATTTCGTCTATTCTAACATTTGTGAGTTGGTAATTTGTTTGGATTAATTTATTTTGCTTATTTTATTGTCATTTTGTTTGTTTATGTATTTCTTTATTTTTTCAGTTTTTGATTTTTAAGTTACGTAGTAAAAATTTGTTTTCATGTCTGCATTTTGAGATTAGCTCGGATCTTTTATTTAATAATTTATTTTGGTCTGGGAAGGTAATGATAGCTATTTTTTCCTCCAAGCAAAATTTGCAAGTTTTTGATAGGTTGTTGTGGGCTGATGATTTTTTCCTTATTTTCCTAGATATTTTTGGTGTGGTGTGCATTTTGTTTTTTATTTCAACGATATACTTAGAAAGCATTGTGCTGTTCGCATATTTACTATTTTTGAAAGATGTTTTGTGTACATAATTTCTTTGTTTCCAGGGTCCTTCAGTATGTATACTTTTTCTTCATTATCTGGTGATTTTATCGTGGCTTGGTAGATTACGTTGTTTTGTAAACAATTACCGTTTAAGGGACATTCATTTTTTATTCTGCAGTTGCACGTGGATTTAAATTGTTCGTGTGGTTTGTTAATAATTTTCCTGTTGTGCTTTTTTATTATTTGTGCCATGTTCTCGGTGCAATTGTAGCTGATTTTTACTGTGTTTTTGTTGAATATTTTGTGTAGGGCAATTTATTCCGGGGAGTGTTTGTGTAAAAGTTTGCAGAATATTTTTCCTACATTTGTTTTTACGTTTTTGCTGCGCGGTGGCTTGAACCATATGACATTTCTTTTCCTGTTGGCCTTTTTTGTGTTCTGTGGTGAGTATGTGAGTGTTGCTGGGAATCCGCTATCTTTTAGGGCTGTTTCGTAGTCTTTCTTAGCTTGGAGGAATTGTCGGAAAGCCTGCGGTTAATATATATATATATATATATATATATATATATATATATATATATATATATATATATATATATATATAGTGTGTGTGTGTGTGTGTGTATGTATGTATGTATTAGTGAATGAAACCTGTATGTATTAATTAATGTAATATATATATCTTAGTAAATAGTAACTATATTTATTAGTAATCTGTATGTATTAGCGTGGAAAGCTAGTATTAGCGAATGAAGCCTGTGAGACATGATTTTTTATTCGAAATCTTATGTCAAAAAGATGAAATGCATTTTATGATAAAATTTAGCTCTCGTTAAAATACGCCCCTTTAGCCTTGATTACTGCAGCACAAATTTTTGGCAGTGATTGTAAAACTTTCACAAAGTAAATGTTTGATAATTCCTGTTTAATAACACTAAAAAAAACTAACTAAACCCTAATTTAGAGGAATGTTATTAGATAAAATTGAAATAGCGTAGAAATAACGATAGTTTTGTTTTTAAATTTAAATTTTATATTTTATTTATATCTATTAATTAATTAATAATTTATATTTAATAGCTACACTGCAATTAATTAATATTAATTTAATTTCTATTAATATTGATTATATTTAATATTTAATTATTGATTTCTATTTAATAATTAATATTTTTCATTTTATAATTTATTTAATATTTTATTTATTTTTCTTTTAAAACTTTTTCAATAGTCTTATTTAATAATTATTCTATTTAATAATCTTTATTATATTGTAAGTTTTATTATTATTGTTTTTATTCTATATATCATTTTATTTAATTAGTTATTTAATATTTTGTTATTTTATTATTTATTATTTTATTTATTATATTGTCTGTGTGTGTATGTATTATTATTATTTGTATTCTGTATATCAATTTTTTTATATATTATCTTTTTATTTACATTTTTTTAAAATATAGTTCTTCTCCAATTTTAAATGTCTTCAAGTAATGTCCCTTATATAAACTATCTCTTAATGATTTTTAAGTTTCTCCTTATATAAACTATATATTGATGTTTTTTAGCTTAAATTATGTTTTTATTTTTATTTTCCTTTAAGGTTCGTACTCTGTTGTAAAACTAAGTTGAGTGGCTAATATTTTAAGATATAGGTCAAGGTTATTTTAACTGTCTAATTACACCATATACTCAGACCTCTACCACATTTTCATTCTGCCATTTCCTCCTCATTCTCCTTCCTCTCTGGATTTTTTCTTTCCTTTTCTTCTTTTTAATTATTTTCTCTTTTACTATTCCTCTACCTTAACTCCTTTCATGTCTCTTCTCTTTGTTCTTCCCATATTCCTTTACTGTCTACATCTGCACTATAATATCGAAATTCTATGTAAACTTATGTCTAGACATTTATCTGCGATGCTCCCTATATTTTCTCCTTTTTCTGTCCTGTTTTTTTCTTTCTCCTTCTCTATTTCATTCCTCCTTCTTTTACACTTTAATGTTTAAATTTTTAAGCTATTATCTCATTTCCTAACATCTCTGAATTGATAAGGTCCACAAGAGTCTGTGGATCGGAATAGCCATCATATATATATATATATATATATATATATATATATATATATATATATATATATATATATATATATATATATATATATATATATATTTGAATTGGACAAAGACCGACAATTTATTTAAAGACATTTATGATATGTTTAACGTTACACATATCATAAATGTCTTTAAATATATATATATATATATATATATACATACATACATACATATATATATATATATATATATATATATATATATATATATATATATATATATATATATTCGTTTCGAATATAGTTTTGAATTCGTTTTTTGCCTTCTTCCACATTGGAAGAAACGCGTCGGTTAAACTACAGTTTTCCTATTGTTTTATTTTACTTTATACATATTGTCCTTTTTTACAGTTTAATTCTGAGAAATTTATATATATATATATATATATATATATATATATATAGATAGATAGATAGATAGATAGATAGATATTTAGATGTATATTATATATATATTTAGATATATTATATATATATATATTATATATATATATATATATATATATATATATAATATATTTAAATATATATACATATATATATGTATGTATATTTTATCTGCAGCGTGAGAATGAAAATGGAAGCTGAAAGAGAAAGAGTGGGGAAGAGAGAGAGTTTATAGTGACATACATAATTTTATCCAAAGGCACATTGGGATAGCTAAAGATGCTTTACAAAAGCTAAGCAGAGTACTAAGAAAAAACAAACAAACTTGAAACAAGGAAAAGATTACAAAACAATTACCTGATAGTTCTCTTCCGGTATGTAAGTGGGTGCTGGACAATCTCCTCAAAGATTAAGAAGAGACTTAGAGCAATAGAAATGTGGAACTACAGAATTATGCTGGGGATATCATGGCCCGAATATTTTAGCAAAAACGAAATTTTAGAAACAAAGTAAACTGCTATTTAACATCAGGATAAACAGTTGAAATTTCTAGGGAACATAATGAGGAAAGAGGGCTTGGAAAAAATCACAAGATAAATTGAAGGTAAACGGAACAGAGGAAGACAACGCATAACATACTTCGATTGACTAAAGGAGTGGCGGAAGAGGTTTTAGAAGAAATAACAAAGAGATAAAATTTATCATGAGCTAAAACGGACAGGACATAGTGGTGAACTATGACCGCCTAAATCCCGAGGGACGCGACACACAAAGAAGTAGAATTTTGAGTAGTTCGGTGTTAGGTTCACATAAACAAAATATATAATCTAATGTACATATTTACAATTACAAATAAATAACACATTATATGATATTTTAAAATATTATTAAAAAAGTGTTTTTATTCATCGATATTTTACACAAGTTGTAGCTGGTGATTTTTGTTGTGTTTCAATTGACAACAAGTACATTAACATCTTCTGTACTACTCTCAGGATATTGGCTGACGTTAACCATCTTGCATAACTCCAAATATTCCTCTATTTTTTGTCATCTATCAACATTTTTACAACTCTTTTTGCGACCGTATTTGGTAAGTAGATTAAATAATCATTTTTGTTTAGTAGTATTTTCTTACTTCACTTTCAAATACTTGCTACTTTCTTTTTACACAAATAGTCGTAAATAGTCGTAAATAGTTGTTTAGTTATGAAATGAACACACTTCAGTTCAGCTCAATTTTTTGAAAATTCTTACCATTATTTTAGTGCATGTAAAAATGAGATTGCCGAAACCAGTTTTATTCTTTCTTGGATTTCAAGATATTTGAGGTGTGTAATGGATTAGTTTTGAACGTGAATTCGGAGAGATGAGTTCGAATTCTAGTCGAGTTTGTTACATTTAATTACGCACAAATAACATGGAAAGGGCATGAATTCATATATTCTCCACTGCTATGGGTTAAATAGGACTTTCATGTGCAAAATCATTGTCTTCCAAAAATTTGTTAATGAAATAATCTTTCTCAAAAAAATCTTACATTCCAATAAAATTTCTCATAATTTAATTTGTTTGGGCTTTAAATAATCCAAAAAGAGTTGAAAATTCAAGTCATTTTTTGGATTTCGTATTGTTTCTGTCTCTTTGAATTTCTCTTCAAGATTGAAACATTAATCCCTATGGGTGATAATGTTATCGGCATAATGCAATGTTTAATTTCTTAGTCAAGGTCATAATGTTTACCCAGAATTCTTATTAATTCTGAGTTTCATTTTGTGTTCCGCTGGCACCGAGATATCCAGTACATAATAGTTTTCCATTTCCTTATGATTAATAATTTTGTGGTGTCAACGAACACTCTTTTGACACTTTTGTGATGTCAGCGAATACTCATTGTCACTTTTGTAGTAGAGACTTTGTAATAGCAGATACAATTATAGTACGCCGTTGAACAATGCTGGTGTCAGACGCCTTCGTATATCACTCGCACTAACAGTACTTGCTCGATAATACTCGCTCTACAAGTAACACGTATAGTGATCTGAAAAGAGAAATATTATAGTGAATAGAGTAGAGAATAGCGGTCCGTATAATAATAGAGGATAGAGTAGAAATAGCGATATTTATAGTAATATAGGATGGACTAGAATTGGGGATCGTTAGTCATCAGTTACTTCCTACATATATGAGTTTCCTCTAAGGTCACGTGGTCTACTTAATTTAATAACGGGATCGCCTGTGTTCACTGGCGATCTATGTTCAAACTCAAGTGTCGGCAGCGACATTTTATTTCTATATAACAAACAAGTCTCTTCATCTAATCTGCAACCATCGATTTCGTTTGAAAGTATTTGTTTATGGTACTTATGCTTGTAGAGTTCCTGTTATGATTAATTAATCCTAAAGCTGCTGGAAAAGTTTGTATGAACGCGCACATCAAACGTATAGAAAAAACAAACAAACAAACAAAAAGCAGGATTTTTAAAGCGCGTATATTTGGAGAACTTAAAACAATTAAATGATTACTTATTTTGGTGCCTCATTTTACTTAAATTATTGTCATGTGACGAAAATAGTCACTGCCTTTTTAAAACAAATTAGCCGTAAACAATCAACAGTATCCATTTCTATTATTGCTAAACTAAGATTATTTTTACATTTACATATGTAGGGAAGTTAGCATTCTAAGTAACGCAGTTAATCTAAATTGCCTAATTCGTTGCAAAATTTTAATTGCTAACTTTTGTGCTTATTTTCTTTTTAGTTATATACAAAATCTTTAAAAATTATATTTTTCCGCTTTTGCATTATGAAAATAAGGAAAATAAAGGAAATAAAACAAATGTTATGTTTCTAAATTTATTATATTACTATAGATATTATTAATAATATTACATTATTTATATATTAAATATATTTTAAAAGTATGATATTTTTCAGTTTGATTGCACGCAAAAAGAACTGGTGCATTATTTTAAGTGAGTTGTCACTATCTTTTCGCCTCTTTTCTATAACTAACATAGAGCAGAAATAGGGTAGGGCCGAAGAGAGAAACCGGGGGAATGCATGCATTGATCTTAAGGGCTTCTGATAACTGGCCGGTAACACTGACCAATCTTTTAGGAAGGAATTGATAACTGACAAAATCTATCCAAAGATTCCCTAGCTTGAGAGGGTGTGTAGCAGCTTCCGATGTCACATCTTGTCAAAAACCTTTGATATATCTAGGGTGATTAATTTATCTTTTGGGCCTCACTGATTCCGTGAGTAATGAGAGTTAAGACATCGGCTATGGATCTAACAGAGCGAAATATAGAATAGTTATCGCTCGGGAGGCTGTTCTTGATGTGTTCAATAAACTTCTTGCTGATTATAAATTCAAGGAGGCTAAATGTTTCGATACTGCGAATTCCTAAAAGAAGGTACACAGTTGACACCTTCCATAGTCTTGCGAAGCATCTCTGCTTCAGAAAGCAGTTAAATAGTCTTGCATTTACCGCGGACAACTCAAGACTGATATTCTGGGATTTTATCCATATTGGTGGCCTTCTTAGAATAAAGGTTTTTAATAATGCTGAGATCTTACAAATATGGTCTTCGTGAGAAGAGGAAATGATAAAATTGTTGGTCCTTATCTTCTAACGTAGAGTTAGAAGGAAAGTTCATAACAAAGAGACTTGCCTTGTCGTATGAGAATGTTATAATATCGCAGCCATTTTTTTCTTTTTGGATAATATCATCCAAGTTTGAGTGTATCCATATTCTCAGATATTTTGACAAATATCACGATTCCATCATCCTGTGGATGATAGATATTGGAAAAGACATGATGAGTATCGTCAAATGCGTTATTTTAGAAATATATGAGTATAAAACTCATAGATGAAAATATAGCTCGCACTTAGTATATGGCCTACGATGAAATCACACCGAAAATTTTGGTTTTCGTTCGATCACCGAAGTTAAGCAACTTGGCGTTCAATCAGTGCTTATATGGAGGATCGCTTTTCTGTACGTAACCATCTATAATCCGAAACATGTTTCTGCTTTAAATAAACCACAAAGGGTTGCGATACCATAAGAAAAGACATCATTAAATCAACTTAAATAATTTCAGGCAAAGGTATTAAGACAATATCTACAGATGTGAATATTTTTTCTGTTTTAGGCAAGGAACGGGGAAAATTTATTAAAAACAAGCAAAAAGTACTGAATTTCTATGGAATATAGATTCTCCTATATTATCAGTGAATGCTGGACAATCTCCTCACAGATAAAAAAAGACTTGAGGCAAGTGAAATGTTGCTCAAAAGAAGGATGTCGAAATATGATGGATTGAACATTTGAACAGCATCGAAGGTCTAGAGAAAATGGAAACGAAAAGGACATTTATATGTAGCATTGGAAAGAGATCATTTGAAAAGGGACCTATTGATGGCAAAAGTAAGAGGAAACCAACAAAAAGGACAATTATACATAGCATCGGAAAGAGACAATTGACATTTCTAGGGCACATAATGAGGAAAGAGGACTTGGAAAATTTCACACTCAGAGGACATGGGAAGTTAAGAGTGTCAGAGGAAAACAGCTCATAGCCTACATAACTAGATTTTGCAAATGGTTGCCAGAACAGGGATTAGGAAATATAGCAAGAGAAGAACATTACTAAGGGAAACAAAAGAAAGAAAATTGTTCAGATAAAACGATCCATCCCATCCTGAAAAGTAAGACACACAAAAGACAAAGTATATACAAGCATATGAACGCGTACAAATACGTGATTATGGATGCGCTGTATATTATCAAACAGCGATTCTGTTTACAATACCACCTGTGTTTCTATACTTTTGTGAACATATCACTCGACACGTGGCAAGGCGTTTTATTTAATTCCAAAGAACTGCTTCCAGTATACGCGATATGTCTTAAATACCGTCTTTCACATCTCAAACAGTGTATAATAATGCAACTGTCAGAGTCGGTTGCAGACTAAATTAAACTGGATGTACATTCCTGTAGAAGAGCTGTTGATAATGACTTCACAGAATGCAACATAAATCGTGCTGAGTAAGATATCGCTGTCGCCACATCGCAGTCGGGAGTATTTAAATAATACTTTTTCGCTGCTTGAATAAATCATAGCAGACCGAGGTATGTGATTTGTGAGTATCAACTTCATTAGATCGAAATCTTACTGTTGGATGATAATTATGAGATTTGAGCATTGAAATGCTGAGGTCAAAAGATTAATCTCCATTAATAACTTTTCTTTCGATGTGTTCAAGCGTTTAACGATTTATATATATATATATATATATATATATATATATATATATCTTGATAAGAATATACTATGTATATAGTACAAGAATGCCCAATGTAGGAAGATTTACCTTATATATATATACATATATATATATATATATATATATATATATATATATATATATATATATATATATATATTGTGGAAATTGTATGATTAAGTAAAAAAAGTTTACTTATGACGCGTTTCGTTCTTCAGGACTTCATCGGACTAAATTATTGTTGGTAGGACTACATATACGCACGACAGAGTGTTGCTGGAAATTTTAGAATTTTTTTTTTATCTAGCCAATTCATCTAGAGTCTTTTTCTTTTCCTTTCCATCACTTTTGTGAGTGGATATTCCACACAGTGATATCAGAATATCTGCCAGGAATCGTGAAATGTTGCAAAAGCCAAGTCAAAAATTTACTTTAGATGATCTTGCAATGAAGGCACTCTTTAAACATTTACGTTGTAGTGAATTATTTTCTCCTTTGATCAGAGTAGCATTTTTTTACGCCAGAATTGTGGTCAGTCTCGTTATAGTGGGCAACCAACTCATTTGACGTATTATTTCGTAAAATGTCCCTTTTGTGTTCCTATAATCTTCTATTTAGATTCCTTAAGATTTTTCCTTTGTATTTTTGCGACATTTGATTTACAGGCGATGGAATAAACTTCAGGTTTTAGCTTATAGTTTTGTTTAGTATTGACTAAGTATTTTATAGTTTGGAATGTAGTAGTAACAAATTTTAAGTTGAGTTTAGATAGACTTTTTTCGAATTTAGATCTGATAGAATTAGTAGGCAGCATAATATATTTTTTGATTCATCGGGTTACTCAGGAGGGGCATTTTGTTTCGCATCGAATATAAAATAATTAGGGTACTGGAAAAGTTTGAAAGTATTTTCAATTTGTTTCTCCTCATCGTGTAAATTATCCGAGCTACATATTCTTAGTTCTCTTAGGTAGAATACAATGACTATGTCGGCTTTTATTTTGTCGTTATGATGAGGATAGAAATTTATTAGGTCATTTTTGTTGGTTGATTTCTGGTGGACCCCGAGTTTTAAACTTTTGTTGACGCAGTGTAGTTTTATATCTAGGAAGGGTGAGGAATTGTGTATGTAATTTCTATTATGTGTTTCATTTAGTTTAGTTGATATACTAGGTCAGGTAAGTCAGCATGACGAGGACATATAAGTAGACCATCATCAATATAACGGAAGTATGTTGGTTGTTTGGGTAAAATATTTTAAAAAGGGCCAGATTCAAGAAATTCTAAGGAGTTACATGCCAGCATCCCACTGAGAGGCGATCTCATTGGGAATGCAAAATTTTGTTTGCAGAAATTATGTGAAACAGCATTGAAATAGCATTGATTGGTTAAGAGACGGCTGATTTTTGTTATTTCTTAATACTTTGCTTAACCTTAGGAAGGCAACTTTCGCTATCCCAATGCAACTTTCAGATTTTGATGCTACATTTTCCATTATCTGTTATAACATTTCCTTTTAGATGAAGTAGGCTTTTAACTGATTTTGAATTGTTTGAGCTAATATTTATATCTAGAATGATTAATTTCCGTTCAATCTGTTACTGATTTTGTTGGTAAAATAATGAGTTTACATTTTATATGCTTGAGTATAAATAAGGCAGATGTGCTGAAAAGAAAAAAAATGTCACTTACATAATAACAAATGTATCAGCTTTTTGTTTTTTTGTAAAGATGTTTTATTATTTTCCGAACAGCATCGCGAATTATCTTTTAGAAAACAACTTTTAATTGTGGACTAAACTCAAAATATTTTTCGTGTTCGGTTACATTTATCTTAATGCAAGAAATCAATCCTGATCGCCTTTCGTGCATGAAGCCAAATCACGAGATATCAACATGGGCTACAATTTTACTTGTTTCTTAATGAAATATGCAGATTTTATAAATGGTAACAAAAAGAGAAAACATCTTCATCTACGGGAGAAGGTTTCTGCCTAATAAAAGTATCCTGAACATGTACATTTTTAGGGAGCAGAGTCCTAATTTCAGGTACGGTATCTGGCATTAATGCGTGATACATGTAATTAAAGCTTCTTTATTGGATATATACAATAGATGGTCTTTAATCCTGATGGTATGTATTTTATGTAATATTTTTTGTATCATACTCTAAGAAATGGATTAAATCCGACATATTTATAACTTATTTGTTTAAATGTTATATTTTAATGGATACTCATATTGGAGTAGATGGTCTGTTTTTTTTAAATTATTATTAAACAGTGTATTTATTTATTTACGTCTAACGGTCTGGATATTCGAGAACTAGGCCGGTGCATATTTTTCTAACAAGAATTCTCGAATATCAGGCCGGGAGACTTAAGTAAATAAATATAATGTTTAATAATAAAAAAGACATCTACTAAAATATCAGTATACATTAAAAAATGTTTAAACAAATAAAATAATATATGTCTGTGTTTCTGTATGTATGCGTATATGTGTTGTGCGTGCCTCTGTGCGCATGTGGGTAAAAATTTAGATATAAATTAAATATTTCTGTAAAAAGCCAACAGGAATAAAGTCAAGAGGAAAGCATATTTACCAAGGTGTTTCGTACTCTGATAGACTTCATCAAGGAAAAAGTAAGGATTTTATTTTGTGATATGTATTTCTAAATAAAAGTAAAAAAATCGTTAGGTTTTCAGCATCATAGAACATTTCATCAAGTAAAAATAAGGATATAAAGGTAAATTATATAATTCCAAAATATAAGATCAATAAAATTATTTTGATAAAATTATAAGAATAATTATATAACATTCGAAAGAATAGATGATCAAAAACATCAGAACGATTAGCAAAATCATACTATTATAATGGATACATCATATCCAAATGAAAATAGCGTTCATAATTCATTAGTACTTGATGTGTAGACCTTTACTTGCAATAACAGCTTGACATCTTTTGCTACATGAGCGAATTAATGTCTTGCTTCATTAACGGACATTTTCTCCCATTCTTCTTTCAAATTAATCCATAGTTCTTCGACGTCTGTTGGATTATTTTACTTAGCTCTTTCATTTATTAACTTCCAAACATATGATTCATGCCTGGGCTTTGAGCAGGCCACTCCATAACAGTAACATCTTACTCAGAAAGAAATGTCTTAACAGACTTCACTGTGTGACACGGCGCGTTATCTTGCATAAATACAACTGGTTGATTAATTGCAGTTCTCAAATTAGGTACATGTTTCTTCAATATCTCTTTGTATACAGTTGCGTTAATTTTACCGTGTACCCTAACAAGATGTCCCGTACCAGCGAATGAAATCATGCCAAACACCATCACACTTCTCCCTCCAAATTTAACGCTACTTTTAGTGCCCTGTGGCGAATATCGTTCCTTAGGGGTGCGTCGAACGAACCTTCTCCCTTCACAACCGAACATGTTAAACTTTGACTCATCGCTGAAATGAACACAATCCCACTGTTCTTCTGTGCATATGACGTGTTCAGTGGCAAATTTCAATCGGCTCATTTGATTCTTTTTAGAAATATAATGCAGCGTAGAGGCTACTCGACTGTTCAAATTTATTTCATTAAGTTTTCGGGAAATAGTGTGCCTTGATATTTTAATGCCAAGTTTAGCATTAGCTCTTTTAGAGATAGCGGTGGCTGTCGCAAATCTTTCTTTTTTTAATTCATTACCAATCCATCTGTCTTTCCTTGCAGTAGTTTTCCTAGGCCTGCCAGGTGGTTTCTTGGCTTCACATGACAAAGTTTCCTCAAGTTTTCTTAAAATACTATGAATAAGACTTAGATTTCCCCACAGTCATTGAAATATCCCCAATCGAGGGTTTATCTTCATTACATAACTTGACTATCAGTTTTCTAAGTTCCAATGACGTCATAGATTTTTTTTCCGCCATGTTTACAATGCAAGAGCCAGTAAAGAATCGGTGTAATTTCGTAAAATACCCTATTTTATATTCTTACCCTAAAAAAATGTCAATAATGCAAAATGATAATTAAATTTTATGGATTTATTTAATCGTTCTGATGTTTTTGATCATCTATTTGTGTGTGTGTGTGTGTGTGTGTGTGTGTGTGTGTGTGTGTGTGTGTGTGTGTGTATTTGTGTGTGTGTGTGTGTATGTGTGTGTATTGCTTTAAACTGTATTATGGTAAGGACTCTTATTTAAAATAGACGTCTCAGTTTAAAAAAATGAAACAGTTTCTATTACGTCGATCAGCCTGCGCATTCGAGAAATGTGGTCTCCGGCAGGGATTAAAATTACGTCCCCATTTTTAGGAGGATCTACCGTTTGATCCATAGTAAATGATCATGTATATATTTTTTAACATACCCAAGGCTCCAATATTTATAGCTCGAGGTTAAGTTTTTTTTTTTTTTTTTTCAATTTGAAGATTCTTATGTTTATTTATCATTTGATATTCCTTAGATACATTTTTACTGATGACATTGCCAGTGACTATGAGAGTTCATTTTTTCTTTGCTTATGTTTATTCTTATTTAAATTTTGCTGATTTGTTGTTTGAAAAAATCTTTCACTTTTACTGAGTATGTAGATCAGAATGTTTGTGTTAGTAAAAAAAAACACTGTCGTCACTATAGATACATACATACGTATGTCTATCTATCTATCTATTTATCTATCTATCTTATAATTTTTTCATATATACAAAAAACAATTTACTCACTACAAAGATGCAACTTCGTTTCGAAGCATTTAGTTGCACCTCGACTGGTGAGAACCAAAATGGTTATGAACAATTCTGTTTGTAAGCAGGCCGCACGTGGAACGTCACTTCCTTTTTTTTCTATTTGCTTGAAAAATTAAAATAAAATTATAAGAGGGGACGTATAAGGATAAAGGAAAGATAGAAAAGGCAAAAGGGTGACAGAGTAAAGATAACAGTGCTTGTTGATAGCAGTTTCGTGAAGGATTGTTAAGGTGTTAAGGTGATGGCTCGACCCGAACAATTTTAAATCGACAGCAATGTTCAAGGGTTTAAGCATTTCCAAGCCTCCCATGAGTGAGGGGTGAGGGAGGAAGGTGGGAATAGGAGAAAGTAAAACGATGAAAGAAGAAGGAGGGATAAGTTCAACTGATGGTTATAGTAGTAACTGGAAACGTTTTTGGTAACTTTATAATTAAGCCAGAGCTGAATTGCTTATATTTAGGCTGGAATTATTGCTTCTCTTTTTGTAAACAATGAATGTATTTTGTAAATTAATAAATTAAGTGGTGGAGATTTTTCTTTGTATGTTAAATACATAAGTTATTTTTCTTTTTAACAATAAGTTTTAGTTCCGAATATAAGATATAAGTAGAAAGATATATTAATATAACTTTTATAAGCAAATTTTGACCAATTGTTGGACTGTATAACTTGTAGAATGATATGGATGTAAATCAATTTATCTGATACTATTACTAGTATTATATATGTGCAAAAAACATTTTAAGTATCATGGCTTGTTTTAGGATTTTCCATTTAACCTTAAGTGTTCTCCTTCAGTTTCCAAAAGTATTTAGAAAGTGATGCCAGATTGCGTTTGCTTGTATTAGTAAAAGAGGATATATGATTGTAATAAGGATCCTTAAAAGGTCTTCGAGTGGATCCCACATTCAATTTAATATCCTTGCGGTTCTCATTTGATGAGATATAGCGCTTATATACAATGGATTTCGTCTGATAATGGACATTGATCGGGGATTCTGCAAGTACATAGTTCGGTTACCTGGGGTATATTAGTATTTGTGTTTGTGTTGTGTTTATTCTCGTTATAAAGTTTCATTTTCTATTGTTGTGTGATTTAATAATTTTATGTAAATTTCTAGAACAGCTAAAATTAATTTTTAGGGTATTGCTTTTGAAGATTTGACTTAATTTACTATTTGTAGAAAAGTGTTTTTTAATTAGATTTTAAAATTTGTATCCCAATTTGGTACGGACTATACCCAATTATTTTATTTCCGCTATTGTTATTTCTAGAGTAATTATAATTTCTTTATATTTAATTTCGGAAAATCTGTAGCCGCTCTCGGTGAGGATTTTGTTATAAACAATTTTGTATTTATCAATGTTTCTTTGGTAGG
>OZ038477.1:65853783-65953783 GCA_964036315.1 Acanthosepion esculentum | reverse complement strand
GTCCAACACTTTCGTAATTGAGAAGTCACGAATTTGTGCTTGTGGGCTTATTAAGCTATTTAATCTATGGGAGTATTTAATATGCAAGGCTACTAATAGAAGTACAATCATGCCCTTCAGAACAGCAAGTCCCCTTCTGCAGGTAGAGACAAGTATCCAAGATTAGGATCAGAATACAATCTGTCTCTCCCCCGTCAAAGTCGGGTTAAAAGGGATTCAGGTGATCTGCGGTTTGAACAACACGAGGAAAATTTTCACAAGCAGCTCAACTTTACGGAGAAGTCTCTACCGAGTCAAGTTTAACAAAGAGGAGAACAAAACAAAGAATAGTTTATATTGCATTCCTTAAAGTTGTGGAAAAGAATACAGAGTTAAAAGTAATCGATGCGAAGAAGTAAGACAAGAAGAACATTGACATTCTATAAGGCTTATAGATTGAAATCAGATATAGCTGATCATGTATGGGGCTAAAAGAGAGGTGACCAACACCTGCCTATTGAGTTACAAATACTAGAAAAAATACTTCAAATTCAGTATATATTCTGTGTTATGACAGCATCCTCAGTATTCAAAATTCATTAAAAATATAAATCCATAATATATGAATAATTTATAATGAAAGATTTTGAGCAAAAGCCCAAAGATAGTCCATACGATCTGATCGGTTTCCACGATCGTTAATTATATTTCTAAGCCTTTCATCACGATAAAACCCACTTTTTTTTCTTTCTTTTGGACATGACGCTCACAGTTTTCTGCGTGTTACTGCTCTTTTTGAAAGTCTCTAATAATGAGCTAAACACCGACGTGAACATTGCCTAATACATTTTCGAATCGCCTATACCATGTTCTGGCTTTATTCTTTTTAATAGATTTTGACTGTTTCAAATGTATATACACTATTTCAACGCTATTTTGAAAATGTTTAGAAATAAAGATATTTCCATTTTTTTTGTTTCAATTTCTCCCAAAGACCATTTTTTCGGGATTATGATCATTCAGGATTTTTCATTTCGGGATTCAGAACTTTCAGGATTTTATAAATTCCGAATTTCAAATTTCGGGGTTTTAAACTTCAACATTTCGACATTCGGGATTTTAAGATTCGGGATTATGATCGTTACCCGATAAACTTAAAATATGTGTTTGGATCGTAATGTCTTATATGCTAGCGAGTTATAAAAGAATTTATAGCGAGATAGAGCAAAAAACAAAATATAGATGAAAGGACATTTTGATGTCACTATTATTTTACCTTGCTATGAGTAAAACTTACTAGCATGTTTTTTTTATTTATTTCTCACGATTTCATGAACGCTTAAAAATTATTCTCGAAACGAGATAATACATAGTGTTGACAATGGGTAGTGAGATCAATCCCAACTGGCGCATAATATTTCTGTTTTCTTGACAAAATTAAGCGAAGCTTATTATATAGGTACTTTTCATATATCGATAACAATTTTCAAATACTTATGCAACAAAATGACATTATGCTTGATTTTAATTTTACAATATCATATAATTCAGTATATATATTTTTATAGCAAACAGGATGTAAGTTTTAAAGTCTTTTCATTCATAATTCTGGGAAGCCATTTGTTCTTGTCACGAAATAGCTTTAGCAAAGCTGGTCTATAAACAGATAAGTCATGGAGGTTAAAAATGGAAAGTCAAAAAATAAAAACAATGCAAATGGCAGCCAAACAATAAAATCTGAGTATAAAAAGCGGAGAAATGTTAAGCAGGTCACAATTGATCAGCATTCGAAAGTGAAAGGAAACATAAAAGGCAAGTTTTTAAAATGCATAGAGAGAAAACGACATTGAACTAAACAATGAAACATAAGCAGTCAAAGAAAAAAAGTACAAGAAATAGGATCGAAGAGAAACAGAAAAATATTATGAATTGCTAAGAAAAATGAAAATAAGTCTATGTATATAAAAAAGAAACTATTGCTAGATATTAATGAAAGAAAGAGGGAGGGGGAAAGAAAGATGCATGTCTTTCTCGAAATTCTATATCTGACATCATCGACCAGAAGAGTTAAGTATTTTGGTGTTGATTCTTTTCACTTCCCTGGCTTAATTTAGTTTCCTTATTTCAAAAGCTGACCATTCTATGGATGGCTGGACCTTTGAATAGAAGCAATTCTTTTTCAGCACAACAACTTCGATTAATATCACGAAAGACTTATCTAAAGAAAAATCATGAATTTAATATTTATTCTACATATTCTCTTTAGGTCTCTTTCTCTTTGTATTGAACGCCTTTTATCCCCTTTGCTTCCATCTTGAATATATATAAATTCGTGACAACAACAACAAAAAATATATATAACACAACCTATGTTGTTATATACTAAATATTCAACAGAATTCTCACCGCGTTCATTACAATTATTGCGTATTAACTTATGAAGAAGTTTGTTCATTAAAGTTTTATTGAGATGTCTTACGAATTAGGCCGAAAACAAAGAGTTAACAGTACTTGCACTATTAATAAAATAAATAGTTGTATGCATGAAACCGCTGTCCCTAGACAGTGAAGTGATGCACAAGCTTGTTTTAAAAACATGATGATGTATGAACAAATCTTGAGATAACAAGTGATTGTCGTATGATTAATAATATCGTGTATGTAGCGCTGCTAGCATAATCTACGAACGCCGGGAAATTTTTGCGAAAATGGGCGCACCAAACCGATAAACATAAAACGCGAATATCAATTTGTAAAGTATAGATTTACTTACATACAAAAATCTAAAAAAAAAATGATACTTTAAACTCTTTTAAAATAAAACATTTTTATTATTTAAGATATAAAAGGAACGTTTTTTTGCCTACTGTGGCACAAGACTTATACACGGTGCGATGCGTAAATTGTCACATGTTATAAATTTAATTTTAATTTCGCGTTGTTTGTTTTTATTTTGTCGACTGCACAGTATAGTAGAGTCAGTTGGGTACCGTCTCTGAGAAAAAGATCACCATGACGCAATTCACTCCGCTAGAAATTTGGAAACGACATGCTGTACTGCTTGACATTCACACCGGAATATCCAATACGAATATTTCAGAGTGTTTGGGAGGAGAGTGAAGAGGAATCGGAAAAGTTGAATGAGTCTAATGGTGATGAAGAACGAAGGCCTACATCAAGTTCCTTAAAGATGTAGTGCTGCCTTGGGTCAAGAGTGTAGCTGCTGGAAGACACTAAATCTGGCGAAAGGAGTCTGCACCGTGCCACACAAGCAGGATAACCCAGACAATATCTACGACCACATCATCCCTTATATCTGGCCACCTAACTCCCCAGACTGCAACTCCATTTACAAGGTAACCAAAAAGTTCTGTCCGTTTTTTGATTAGTCATTGAATTAAGTTGAAATATATACGAAATGCGTGTAGCAATTGTTTTCAAATTCGGACAGCCGGAAGTAGGAACATCAGACGTTATAAAAAACACGCGCACCGTGCCCGACCATCAGTTATAAGCCGGACAGCTGTGAGAAGGATGGAAGTGTCTAGAGATCTCGTTCAGGGCTGTTTCCTTTACGACTTCAAAGTGGGCTTATCAGCAGCTGCATCAAGTCGCCGCATATGTCAAGCGTTTGGGTTTAGTGCTGTGGATGAACGTACTGCAAGGCGTTGGTTTCGAAAATTCAAGTCGGGAGATTTGTCTCTCCATGATGAGCATCACAGTGGACGACCATAGGTCTTGAATGACGGAGTCCTGAAGGCGGCCATTGAAGAGGACAGTCGTCTAACGTGTGGTGAACTTGCAAGACAGTTCAACGTTTCCGATGAAACAGTTAGACTTCACCTGTACCGCCTAGGTAAGACGTACAAACTGAGAAAGTGGGTTCCGCAAACGCTGTTGGAGGTCCACAAGACAAGATGGCGTCATATAATTCAGTGAAAAAATGCCGGAGTATTTCTATTTTTAATAAGAATATTGTCGATTTCCAAAGTTGGTTACTCTCATTCTTGGGAGAAAGAACGTCGGTGGAAACTATGGATTCTCATTAACCACTATCTTGAACGAAATAGCACTTAACTTTCATCGACGGTCTATTTAATTTACAGATGCACAGCTTTGTTAAACATTATTTACTAATCGTAACTTAGATTTGGCACAAGAACGAATCTATGCGGTATCAGTGAAGCTCGAATTACCTATTCAGTTGTAATTGATCTAGCTTGAAAATGTTGATACTATTACAACATTATACCACGTAGAAGTGCCCTATGTCTTCGTCTATAAAGCGGTCTGTACTTTAAATCCCAAATGAAACAAATATAAATCATGTCACATTCGCGTTATCTTTTCAGATTAAATTATGTCGTAAAATAAATAAATAAATAAATATGAAACCATATTCGTAAGGACACTTACCATTATCATACCGGTAGAATTTTTATTTAGAATAAGTTAAGATTTGTATATTAGCTTTTGATAAAGACATTCATCATCTATATGCTTAAAAAAAACTAATTTACATTCCAAAGTTTATTTGTGGAGATGGGATACTTGTTTGCTTTGAAAAATAAAATTATATCCTGAGATACATTACATTATTCGCCATACATATGCTGAAGGATAAGCCGACCGAATGGTTTTGTTCAAAATAACAGGACGCTGAAGAAAGTATTAAATCATTCGAATAAAATTTGAATTGATTACATTTAGTGCTCTGTCTGTCTGTCTCTCACTCCGAAAGTGTCTGTCTTTGTTACTTTTGCTCATAATTTATTATTTTGATATATGCCTTTAATTCCTGTGAAAACATCTCACATATTGATATTATGATCACATATATTAATACTGAAATTTTACTTTAAAAAGTCATCCTGAATATTTCCTCGACCCAGAACCGTTGGTAAAATCTTATAAAATATATAAACCAACAACATATAAATGTTTGAGCTTTATCAGTGTTCCTTTATCCAAGGAATATTTTTAAATGATAGACGGAATTGATCCCCACTGGTTCAGTTTTGGACATGTACATGTTATAATATATTAATGATATGATGAAGTTGTGTCAAGCATTCAGAGACCGGATGATTCGACGTGTCAAGCAGTAACCGACAAGATGGCCGTGTAGAGAAATAAACATATAGTGACAAGATTACTCTGTATTAATTATCCACAGATAAGAGAGCGGAGTATAAAATTTCGATACAAGGATGTTATCATATTGCTTTTCCAGAAAACCCATTACTAGTCTGGTTAATTTCGAGTGGATATAAGATGTATCTAGACAAAGATGTTACCGAGACATATTTTGTATAATTGGAAGAGGAAGTTTCTAACCTTCAAAAAAATAAAATCTTCTCTCTCATCCACCGTGGGCAATTCTTTTACGGCTGTTTTTCTTAGTACCAATTTCTTTGCAAAAATCATGTGCTATAAGGTGATAAATAGTTCTTAGCCACTTGTGTAATTTACACTCGTAAGTGGTTTTATGCACAGATCATTTTGAATGTGTCTTACGACTTATTCGAACATTATGATGACAATTTCTAGTGTTTAGAAGTTGAGGTTATGTATCTCGATTGTACAATATAATTTATAAATGCTTCATATTCTTATAGAAAAGATATTATCAGCTAGTAGATAGTATTCGAGAGACAGTGTTATTTGAACATGGGATTTATTTGGATTCTTCTGGATCAGTGAAAAACCAACCAAGAGTTAACAACCAAGAGTGAACGGTAAAGACTTCAAGAATTTTATTTAAACCATTGTCTTAAAATTTCTCTGCTGATAAAATGTTTCGTGTCGTATATACTACAGACATATGTCTTTTGCGTTGTTCGGGTCCTAAGAGGAATGCAATTTAAAAAAATCTGAATATTCACATTGCTGTATTTACATTAGTCGGACTATTGTCCTCATCTTTGTCGCCATATTTGTCACAACGTTTCGGCCGTTGTACGCTCTGGCCTTCTTCAGGTGGTTGGAATTTCGAACCGAACCCTTTATTTCGATCACTGGGGTAGACTGTTCTAGTTCCACGAGCCATGTTTGATGGATGTCAGTTATCAGTAATAAGGAGTGCCAGAGAACAGCAATGATAACAAAAAAGTTGCAATATGAGATCTGGTAAAAACATGTAATGATAACAGCAAAATTGCAATATGAGTACTGGTAAAAAATGGTTGCTGAAAAATTAGGTTTATAATACTCAGAAATTCATGCCCAGATGTCCTCAAGGACACATGGTACAGTGGATAAAGGCGTTGGTTAGATCCAGTGACAGACCCAAAGAGTGTGAGTTCAATACCCGGTTCAGGCAGTGGAAAACTTTCAGAGGGAAAATTACCAAATTACTGATAACTGACATCCATCAAACATGGCTCGTGGAACTAGAACAGTCTACCCCTGTGATCGAAATAAAGGGTTCGGTTCGAAATTCCAACGACCTGAAGAAGGCCGAAACGTTGTGACAAATATGGCGACAAAGATGAGGATACTGTACATAATACCTCATCTCAGAAATATCGACAGATTCACATTGCTCTTGTATTCCTAATTGCTGGTTCTTTTGAGGATGCTGGAGGACGCTAAATTATTGGACGCTACGAAACTTTTAGTAGTATATATTTACTTAATAGAAATGGTAAGTAGTTCATTTTTTATCTGTAAGTGATCCGTCCTTGACCTTACAATTTATGTATGAATATGTTTGCGCAATATTTACCATATATATATATATATATATATTATAATTATTTTTAATACTCTTTCAGTCCTGTAATTATGTGTTTAGTCAATTTAATATATTTCTATTAATGGAAATATATAGTGGGTATTTTTTATGAATAAATATTTTGTCTGTTATTGTGTTTCCTCTACAATTTACAACATATGCTTACGCATCAATTTTATTATAATTTTAATTTCAATGTATAATTATATCTTCAGTCCCAGAATTGATTTAATTCATATTATTACGGAGATTGATTTTTATGTTATTTATTATTATAATTACGGCAAAATTGTATGTAATTGTAGCACTAAAAATCTTTGTGTATTGGGATGTGTAAACTCCCCTGTGATTATATATTTTCAGAAATTCTAGGTGATTAACGTAGAATTAAAGACAGAAACTGTGTACTATTTTAATACAGAAAATAATTCCTAAAATACAAGCATCAGGAAACTTGGACTTGGAAAGAGTTTTAGCAAATTAACCCAACAAACAATTAGCTTTTACCTTGAAGCCTTCTCACCTGCATGCATGAAAAATATTAGGTTAAGATATATATATATATATATATATATATATATATATATATATATATATATATATATATATATATATATATATATATACACATATATATATATACACATATATATATATATATACATATATATATATATATAAATATAAAAGTGAACATAGAAGTCAACACTTAGAGGGGACAGTCTGTTTCATGCTCGATGCAATCGTCAGGTCAGTAAATATATATATATATATATATATATATATATATATATATATGTGTGTGTGTGTGTGTGTGTGTGTGTGTGTGTGTGTGTGTGTGTGTGTACAGGTGTAGAAAAAATTGACATTACATTTGTCCCAATTAACTGTCCGTGTGTATGAACAATGACTATTCATTCTTTTTGTATATTATTAAAATTATATAATAAATTGGAGGACGATTCGGTCTAATTGTTTTCTAAACTAAATTTAGTGATGACATTCTACAAAAGAAAAACTTAACGTTGTCTGCCATCTACTATCTCTACATATGCATATGTGCGCGCGCGTGTATGTGTTTTTTTTTTTTATTCAACAACTGGATATTCAATAAAGCGGTTTTGAGTTTGATTAATATTGATTTTTTAAAGGGCCTAATCCATTTCTCCATGGATATATTCGCATTATATAATTTCCCCACAATTTCTTTATGAGTCATGTCCATTCAGGGTGACGGAGATCCTGTCTCCATAACTTTCTTAATTTTATTACTGTAATTAACATTTGATATATCAATTTCTCCTCGATCTCACAACCATTTTACAAACTCTTAAAATTATCTTACCGAGGCTTTTTCTCTGATCTATTACATTTTCTATGCACTCTGATTGTTAGACTCTCCAAGCCCTATTTTCTCATTGCGTGTTTCAAGAAATCTTTCTGGCTGTATGTAGATGTATCAATGCTGATGCTATTTTCCTTAAAACATCATCGTTCCTCGCAAAGTTCTTTTAATTGTATCTAAAGTATTTATCTGCAGAACCTTAATCTGAGATGAAATTGTCCAACATTCACTGTTATATAGGAGGGATATGTATTGTTATTAAATATTTACACTATTTCCATTGTCCGGACTGTTGTTGTCATCATTTTGTAATTTTCACGATCTTTCGGACGTTATACGCTCCGGCCGTGTTCATATACTTTGGAATTTCGAACCAAACCATTTATTTTGTCCGAGGGAGAACAGTGTTCCACGCCTTTCCTGGATATCTAAATTTCAGTTATTTCTTTTTAGTAACTTAACAGTCCAAGATTTTGTTCACCTCTGCCGTGGCCAGGTATTGATCTCACAACTCTTTGGGTTAAATTACTGGATTACTTCAACAAACGCTTTTATTCACTGGACCATGTTTTATTGGGGAGGAAATAAAGTGTTCGGTTCGAAATTCGAGCATATATCACTTGAAGAAGGTCGCAGCGCACAACGGCTGAAACATTTTGAATATGATAATAATGATGACGATAACAGTCCGGACGGTGTAAATGCCGTAAATATTTACAATAGCTCATCTCAGAAATATAGACAGACAGGTGATTAAATATTTCATTATAATGCAGGGCGCTTTTTGTCGCGTTTTTAGTTTCTTTTTTTTATTCTGGAATTACCTATTCCTATTCGCTATCGGATTTCCGCATCACATTCCCAGTTGTCTCTTACGAGATATTTGAATGAATGTACGGCTTTATTTTAATTTTCCAAATACTTAGTTCTTAACTACTACTTTTTTTCTACTGAAAACGATGGATTCTGTCTTCTTCATAGTTACTTTGTTCAAATCAATGTATGAACAAAATTATTGTAAATTTCAGGATAAATCAGTTATGCAGGAAAATAACATACAACAAAGAACTGTTTATAGTGCTGAAAGATTACAAATATTCTCGACATATTTGTAAGATTATAATCGAAAAAAAACCCCCAAAAAAACAAGTAAATCCTAATTTCCATTCTTTTCTTCCTTTTAGATGCTCAGCGGATACTTAACGAAAAATGTGTTTCAGCCACGTTCTCCTGACCACTTCAGAATATACTGCATCTTTTCTGAACGGTCTCCTTTTCTAAGGTGGGGAAGGCTGCCGTAATCCTTGCCTTCTGTTCATTTCTGGTGTTTTGTTGGTATCTCACTCAACCGTACCTCACACATAATAATAAAAGGGGTTCCGGTCTGGGGAAGTTAGGTGGTTACATGTAAGGGGTGATCTAGTTGCAGAAATTGTCTGAGAGCCATGCTTGGGTGCTTTTGCCTTTGTGGCATGGTGAAGAGTCCTGCAGCCACCCTCTTGACCCAGGTTAGCACTACTTCCTCAAGGCACTTGATACAGACCTCTGTATTGAAACTGGAGCACATGGGAATAGGAATTTACTCAAATGTTAGAGGACTGACAAGTGGTCAGGTTATTTGAACTTTGTTCTGGCAGCACAGGTTTTAACACAAGAGTTATAATAGAGTATGAGAAATTTGGATCTAACTCGTTACTGTGCAGTAATGTCCTGCCATGTCAACTTGATTTTTAGGATGTGAATACCATGTTCTGATTTTTGTAAAGCATTCGATTAAATAATGATGCGCGATTACTAATCTTATAAAGAAACCAATTATAACAAAACCACGCATCAATGAGCTTTGTCATAAGTAAAGAAAGAAACTGACCTAGCAGATTATATTCGTCCTTGAGTTTTTCACACCTACGGCGTTGAGCGAAAGAGAACTAAACTTGATTATGTTGTGATTTAGTTCATGAAGAGAAATCACGCCTAATGAAAAAAAAAAGAATTCATTCTTTCTTTAAGTCAGTAAATATTACGTAAGAAGTTGAAAGTTGCTATTCTGCAATTGGTTTCTTAAATGAAATCAATCACTGATTATAATCTATGAATAAATTAAGTTAAATGATGTTTTTTTTGATAAAGCTAAAATGACATGACCGTAAAATGACTAGACGTTTTTACATTCATAATTTTTAAGTTAAATATTGATTTTAAAATTCCCCCCTATTTTGGGTGAGGGTCGATGAAATTAGTCTTCGGGCTCGTCATGTTTTTTACTTGTAAAATAAGTTGTTTTTTTCCTAGAGATTATGAACCTTTACGAAATAATGAATTAAATGAAAAATTTTGTTAAAATACCAGGAAACCGACGAAAATATTAACTCGTTCAAAAACATTTAGACTTGATTAGATTTACTTCTCTTTCTTTCTATCTTCCTGAAAATCTTTATCATTTAAAGTTTTCTAAAAATTCTTTATAACTGTACCTTATATTTCAATGAAAGCACTTGAAATACTGTTATTAAGATCGAATAATAAATAGTGAATTCCAAATCACGTCGGGAAGTTTGACTTGTACAAATCGTCATAAATATTTTCCTCGGCCAAAACCAATGTTAAAATTTTGTAAAATGTATAAACCTGCAACATATAAATATAAATATTTATCAGTCTTCAATCTCCAAAGAATATTTTGAAAGATGCAATAGATCCTCACTCGTAATAACTGAGAGATAAAAATGTTATCACCTTTCAAAGACAAACTGTCGGCGTATCAAATATTCACTGACAAAAAGTCGTAACGCATTCAGACATATTATGACGGCGTATAAAGCATTTAGTGTCAAGCCAAAGTCATACAATTATGAGACAAGATAGTGGCCTATTTCATCGTCCGAAGAAACTGTAGAATTAAGTTTTTCGACATACGTTCGTGGTGTATCAGTCACCAAAAGACAAGATGGCGTCATATAATTCAGTGAAAAAAATTCCGGATTATTTCAATTTATGCTAAATTTATTGGCGGGTTCGAAATTTGGTTACGCTCATTCTTGGGAGAAAGAACATTGGTGGCAACTACGAATTCTCATTAACCAGTATCTTGAACGAAATAGCACTTAACTTTCATGGACGGTCTATTTAATTTACAGATGCACAGCTTTTTAAATGTTATTTACTAATCGTAGATTAGATTTGGCACAAGAACGAATCTATGCGGTGTCAGTGAAGCTCGAACTCCCTATTCAGTCGTAATTGATCTAGCTTGAAAAGTTCGATACTATCACACAATTATACTACGTAGAAATGCCCTATGTCTTCGTCTACAAAGAGGCATGTGATTTAAATCCCAAATGAACCAAATATAAATCATTTCACATTCGCGTTATCTTTTCAGATTAAATTATGTAGTAAAATGAAAACAGATGCTGTATTCGCAAGATCACTTAGCAATATCGTACCGGTAGAATTTTTATTTAGATGACCAGAAGGGAACAGGGCCGAAACATTGTTTCTGTAATAATACCTGTAATAATCAGACCATTTTTTTCATAACTAAAAGTATATAGACAAATTCACCAACTCAAAAATGAAATGTAAAATCATGAATATCAGTACAGACTCGTTATGATAACTAAACATCAACTGCATTTTAAGTATTTAAAATACATACGTCTGATATTTCTCGGTTCGACATCAACAAAAACGCACCACCTGATCAAAATAACACAAAAATCGACAGTTTTGTCATATCAGTCAAACAAGGATCATCTGAATATTGCTATAGATTATTTTTATCAAGACTACATTTGAATATATTTCCTTTCTCCGCTTTCACAAAGAAACACTTAGAAACAATATACAGTGCTGTTCGATAAAAGTGACTCACCTTATCCTTTGAATTTAGGTCAACTTTCGTTTCATCAGAGAAGAGAACATTCTTCCAGTCTTCTACGGTGAAACTTTTGTAATAGTGACCCCATTCAAGTCTCTTGGCTTTGTTGGCTTTGCTTATTAGCGGCTTAAACGTTCGTGTACAAGATTTGTAGCCTTGTTCTAACAGCCACCGACGGACGGCTGAAGGAGCAAGACTAACACCTTGCTCTTCGTTTACACTGGCTGCAATTTCTTGGCTAGTTATTGTCCTATTCTTCGCAACTTCTCTCTTGATTACCCTGCCAGTTCTATTATCAATCTTTTTCTTTCGTCCCCTTGTTTCCTTCCTTTGAGAGGAGTGGCATCATTATGTGCCCTAAGCACTCGAGAGACAGCTGAGTGCTAGGTTATAGCAATCTCTGCAATTTCTCTCTGAGATTTGCCCGCTTTTAAGAGGGCAATAATAGACGCCTTAAGTGGTTCTGATGCGTGTTTGTACCCTTTCATCTGGTTAGTGACTTGAGTCGCTATTTCAAGCTGTTTTTATGCTGTATGAGGCTTTCTGGAATACTCTAGATTTAATTTAAGCTGTTCTAGAATTCTCTAGAATATTGTTCTGAGTGTATTGTAAAATAGTTTTCAATATTTTGTCAAAAGCTCTTTAAATTTACCAGTTTAATCATTAGAATGTGATATCTGAGTCACTTTTTTTACACATAGTTTTTTTCCTGAATCTCATTTATATCCAAATTTATAATTATCAATAGAATACGTCAGGGTGAATAAACTTTTTCCTAGGTAGTCGGGAAGGGGTCTTTATATTAGTAAGATTAAACATTATTTTAACCCCAAAAACAATAGACAAAAATTATTTTTAGTAAAAGAATCAGGTGAGTCACTTTTATCGAACAGTACTGTATATATACAGGGTGTCCATAAAGTTCGTGTACACGTTAAAAATTTATAATAAAAATAAAGTTATAATTTTTTTAAAGTGCACACGAACTTTATGGACACCCTGTATACATATATATATATATATATATATATATATATATATATATATATATATATATATATATATATATATATATATATTTGAAGTAATGAAGTCATGAAAAATAAACATCAACAGCATCTTAAGGCTAAACCATCATATAGCCTGACGTGCCGTAACCGATTGGGTCACAGAGGAGCGTTCGGTTAGCAAGGTTGATTTTACTGTTTTTAAACACAATTTTCGATGATTTTCTCTCATTCATTCATATCAGCTCAATGCGTATCCGAATTTAAACAAATGACGTCATATATATATATATGACGGTTCCGTATAGGATACAGGTTCGATTCCTGTCGGAGGGCGCATATTTTCTAAGAAAATTTCTGGGACATTCATGTTGCTAATACTATTTATTATAAACAGAGCTTTTACTTAAATATTTCTATCCATAAAAAGAACGTATAAACATAAAAACTGTCTTAAAAAATAATTGTCGGACTTTGTCCACTTCATAATGTATGACGTCATATAGCGCGAGGCGTTGTCCAAAGGCGTGCGTAACATGAACTTGCACATAGCTTCCTACTTGGCACGCAGTAGCGAACAAATCAGCTGCAGGCGAAGGAGTGATGACTACAAGGCCATCCTGAAGTCGCTTGAAAGCGAAGTCCAATGTCCTGGCCTTGACGGTACCCAAACACGAGCGGTTCCCGACAGGCACACAAATGACGACTCAACTAATGGGAGACCCCGAGAGCTCAGGAGGAAGGCCCGGTCGCGCGTGGTCAGCTCGAGACTTCTTCCTGTTCTTTTTGTTGTAGAAGCAATTTTTCTACTAACATTTGTTGCCGTTCCTCACTCTTCTGTTGCAGTTCAAATTGTGCCTTCCTCATCTGAACAATAATTGTTTTAAAGTCTTCCATATTGACTTCAAATTTTCTAAGAGAAAGAAAACAAAATTTAGACAATTTTTTTTTTCAAAGAGGGGGGAAAAGAAAGTAATTCCTTTCCTTAATATTTCCTTAATATTTCTCAGCTCTGTTTGGTAATACAAAAAAAATCTTTTTTTTCTAATACAGTCTGAGTGTTTCAATTTTTCTCTAAAAGAAAACAAATTGCATAAACAACCACGCTGCAAAAGAGATATTTTCTTTTTTTTTTCTGTGTGGTGAAGAGCAGCGAAGAAAAATTATAGCAATGAGGGGGAAAAATCTTACAATTTTTCACTAGTAAGTATTTTTAAATTGTTGGTTTCACTTCAGATTGAGTAAATATTTCTTTTATACTTTTCTAAATATATCCGACGTCCGTATCAAAGTCTTATTTCGTATTTACGTTGTCTGTCATTCGGTTGGAGTGTCCGTTTTTGTTTTTTTTTACATTGAGTATTAAAATATAACTATTGTATATATAACTTTCTTTCTTTGTCCGCCAGACTGGGGATTTATACAATGGGATATTTTTGACGTCTTAGAGTTATGGCGTGTCCCTTTTTTTCTCTTCAGGTAGAGGTATCTCTTTGGTTCTTCAGTTCTTATGGTCGGCAAGGGATATTTTTGTTCTTTCATTTGTGTGATTCGGAATATCTCGTCACAAGTTGTTATAATCAAAAGAGATAATTTTGGTCTTCCCTTTCGTGAGGTCGTTTCGAACCTCGTCGCCAGTTGTTATGGTGTTGAAACCATAGAAAAATAACATAGACTCGGATATAAAGTTAAACGGTATATTATTCGCGGAAACGTAGTACAAAGTATGTGGACTGGAGACTACTTACTCTCACTGGTGATACATTCTTGGTGACTCACACCTGGTGACTTCCTATATTTATTGTACTAAATGTACAAATATGGCACAAGGCCGAAGTGGGGAAAGGGGAAAAGGATAGTCATCTTCTGTCTTAACGTTTAAACTTAACTAGCCGCAACCACTGACCCAAACATACTGACAATATTACTTTCACCAAAACAACTCATTCTTACTTACCAGTCTTACCTCAAACACCATAATACCTGTTTGTAGGGGTAATAATTTGTGGGGTAGGGGAATAAAAAAACAATTTAAAATCCCCAATGAGTATTTACAAATGTATAAGAATTATATACAAGAAACTAAACAAAATTTTTGTTAGTAATAAAACCCCCACAAAGCAACTAAATGTAGCAGTAACACCAGTTCACTGGACGAAATCAATGCGGGACTTGAAAAGAAAAATATAAAACATTTGCGCATCCCAACCACTCACCGAAACACACGCTCATCTAAACACAAAAAACAGTTACGAAACAACATACCCGAAACGAAAGTCACCACGCACCCACCAGAGAACTAACATCACTATCCACTTAACGATGGGAGGGATGGGGAATTAAACTAAAAAACAAACAAATAGGGACAAAAATAAAAGGGGCCAATGCGCATACACAACCTAACTAAGTTTAATAACGGGGAAAAAACCCAACTAAAACAACAAAACGACCTACACTAAACTATTAAGGGGATGGTTGCCAATGTTCAAATCAGCAAAAACAATATCCTCCCAACCGGCATCAAAATGGCAATCTAAGTCATCACCTTTTACTCACCCACCTTTCGCCAAATTCCAATGGATAGAGTCGCTTCCTTTCCGTCCTGATTTTGACTTTAAGCTGATGCTTAAAGAACAAGATCAGTTGAGAAGAGGTAAACTTCTGGGCCCCATGGAATTCATTCTGTCGCGTCGTCCATATCACGACTCGCATAACCCCCAGTAAGCAAAGGAACACATAGTGCTCAGCCTTAGTGAACGGCGGAACTATATTGCTACAGACGGAACTGGCCTCGAGGACAAAGAACTTTGCGCGCAGCATGCGAACCATGATGTCTTCAACAAACTTGACAAACGGAGCTACGACACTACAATGAAAAAAGGCGTGACATAGGCCACCTCTTCCCTGCAGCGAACGCAGTTTGGCGACTTTACCAAACCTGCCGAACCAAGTCTTTTGACGACCCAGAGGGCCCCTCGAATCACCAGCCAGGTGAGTGATGCCTCAGTGTTAGTGAGACATTTCAACCCGGGCGCCCAAGGCCATATGCAGCGAGCCTCCCGCTTCGTCAGACCGAGCTCGCCTATCAGATCATCTTGAAAGTTCCCCCTAACTAACATCTGATATAATGCCTTACGAGACAACGGCTGGACTTCGGAGAGGCCATCCTTCGCCCGTAAGAGTCGCTTGAGGGCAATCCGGCATTAACGATAGAAAGAGCCCTCGCCTCGAGAAGTACGGCCGGCCTCCTCCTCACACGAGCGCACATTTTCAAGGATGTTTTATGGGCGTCTTCCTTCCAGAATTCGCCATTCTCATCCAGTTGCATACACATCCGGTCTAGGTATGAAATGCAAAGCGTATGTTGACGAGTCTCAATGCAAGGCATCCCCAGACCGCCATCAGAGGGATTGAGGTAACAGATCCCGCGACTAACCATGGCAGCCTTGCCTCTCCACAAGAAAGAGAACAAGAGCCTTACAAACGCCAGTAAAGTGCTAGACGGGAGCGGAAGCACAGAGTGTCGGTAAAGGAGAATCGGGTAGATACGCAAAGCACATACTTCCGCTCTCCCCTTCAAGGAAAGATTCCTCCGTGTCCACAGACGTACTGCAAACTCAGCCTTCTCCCGCATATCCGACCAATTCATTTCCAACAAGAGGTCGAGACAGAACCAGACGCTGAGTATCTTGACCGGCCCGTCCGTCCAAAGAAAAGATCCGGGAAGAGAAACTCCCTTCCACGAACCCAACCGCAAGCCAACAGACTTATCGCGGTTGATCTTGGCCTCCGTCACCATCTCATATCCCTTGATTTCTTTGCTGACTTCGTTAATTTCGGCCTTACTCGACACCAGGACCGAAACGTCATTAGCATAGGCGGAATACCTGGCTGAGGTGGTAGCACCAGGTAAGGAAATTCCGCGAAGGCCCGGATTCGTCTTCAAATTACGCAGGAAACGTTCTAATGCAAGGACGTACAGCAATGGAGACAGCGGAAAACCTTGACGAATGGAGCGGGACAAAATAAAATGTTTCGATCTTACCCCATTGACTTCTACCAGCGCAGCGTGGGACGCATACAGCAGTCGTATCCAAGTGCGAACATCCGGCTCGAAACCGGCGGCCGAGAGGACAGACTCCAGAAATCGATGGTCAACCCTATCGAAAGACTTGGCCTGATCTAAACTGATCAGCGCGGCATCACTGTCAACTTTCTCGATGATCAAGCGTACCAAATGATGGTTGTCCTGAATAGTCCTGCCCTTCACAGCGCAAGTCTGCTCGGGACCAATCAGACTAGAGAGGACAGCCTGCAAACGGCCAGCTAAGACCTTGGCTAAAATCTTCAACTCTGTATTTAACATCGTCAAAGGCCGATCTCCACCATCTTTTTTCTTGCGAAGCAACTTGATCACACCTCTGGTGAAGCGTTGAGGTATAGACCCCTGCTTCAATCAGTTGTTGAAAATCAGTGCCAGCAAAGGAACAAAGATGGGCGACTGCCTCAAGTAAATTTCGTCAGGAAGACCATCTAATCCCGGAGTCTTTCAACGCATCCCAGTTCTCAGACTCTGTAATGGGCCCCTCGCACCCAGCCGCTTCAGCCGCCTCAAGGCGGGGAAAGTCGGCTAAATAGGTATCGAACTGATCAGGGCTCAGACCTGACTCCCTGGTGAACAGCTCCTGAAAGTAGCCACGAAAAGCCTCGCAAATGCCCACGTCTGTAGTCACCGTCCGCTTATCCGGCAATGTGATGATCGCAATATGCCGACTAGATGCCCTACGAGCTTCCTCTGAACGCAATTCAGCGGCCATGTTCGAAGCCTCGCAAGACATCCTTTTTATCCTAGCCCTAACTACTAGAGCTTGATCCTTCTTGACAAGCAAGGAGGCCAGCTCCGACATAGCTAAGACTACGTCCACACTAACTCAGGATTTGATCGCCCGATCGACTTTGGCTTCTAAATCCTTTTGCGCTGCTAAATTGAGTCGGCGGCTAAAATCAGGAGCAAAGGGCCTAAGTTTGCATTTTAGAGCGTCCCACCACTTAATCCGAATCACAGCCCCCGACAATTCCCGCTGTAATATTAGTAAAAGCTGGTCCCGAAAATCTTGCTCGCCAAATAATGACGAGTTCAATTTTCAGTAGCCAGCCATCCTAACCCTAGGCTTATCTAAGTTTACCCGAACCCGGACAAGCCTATGATCCGAGTAAACTATAAAATGGAAACTTGGACATTCTAACAAGTCTACTGCGACTCTCTTAACTAGAACTCGGTCGATGTAGCTTGCTCTGAGCACCGAATACTACCTCCCGGGGGTGCTCATTTCGATACTTATCGACGAGATCAAACCCGTCGATAAAGTCCCGAAACGGCTTAACATCCGGGTTGTTAGTACCCAATTTTTTCCCTATGCGATCTATATCGGGATCAAGGGCGGCATTCCAATCACCCGCTAGAACTACCGAACGAGATGTCATCAGAAACGGCGCGATCTGCCGAAACAAAACAGACCGCTGGGCATGGTCATTGGGCACATAAACCCCAATGAGACGAAGAGCCTTATCCTTTATGGTAATATCCAGCACGCAAAGCCTGCCCGCTGGATCCGTGAAGACAAGAGCACACGCTGCATCCAGAGACTTTCTCACCAGCCAGGAAGTACTCCTCGAGCGTCCATCAAAACATGCTGAATAGAGGTCGAACCTCTTAGACAGAATGTCATCTTGATCGCGAGATAAAACATGGGTCTCCTGCACGCAACCAACATCCACCCCGAGGCGCTGAAGATCGCGAACGAGCCTCACTCTTCGAGACTCCGATCTCAGGCCCCGGAATTCAAACTTGCTAACCAAAGAGCCATAGTGAAAACCGATTAGTGTTGTAATACTGGTTTGAACATGGCCGGGGTGAGGATACCGACAGCCTCTCCCATAGACCCATGGCCCATCTCTGTCTTGATAGTGCCGTCTTGGGAGATTCCGCCGATATCCCAGGGAAATGTCAGTTTTAAAGCTTTGTACAGGGATGGGTGAACTAAAACGGGGACCCTCCCTGCACAAAATTGTTTCAGATGCTTAAGTTGCTCATTTTCGTCAATGGCTATAGGTAAGGCCATCTTGTAAGCCCTGATGGCCTCATCCAACATTGCCCATATCTGCTTAGCACCAGTTCCGGTTCTGATCACTGTTAGAACCCTTTGGGCAAGTGGGAAGTTCTGTGGAACCTCTACGTCTAAGTCCGCATACTGACTGATGGATAGCAAATATTCAAAAACCTTGATGCGATTACCGTAATCGCGCGATCTCTCAGCCTGAGCCGGTGAAACACAGCAGAAATCCTCCCCGGTGTTGAAAATGAATAGGTGTGTAGGATGATCTCGGTTTAACAGGGGAAGGACTAGGAGTATGAAGGGGAGTATAGAAGGACCTATGTTTGTAAAGGCTGGGATCTCTGCTGTGAGGACGAGATTTGGACGGGGTTGACGGAGGGAAAGGTTTCTTCTTGGGAGAAGGTGCTGACCGAGCAGAGGACGTGGATGGAATAGGATTTGTGGTTGGAGTCTGTTTTTGGCTGTCTAATTTGTTTTTTAGTTCTTTTATTTTCTCTGCTTTTTCAAAGCCAGGATCATACTTTTTCTGTTGGTCTTGAAAGGATAGCTGAGAGGCCGGGGCATCGCCCTTAACGTTGCAAGAGGGAGTGAGGCTGTCCGGTGCTTCCTTTTGGCCTTACCAGCTACCAACCATTCCCCCTCCCCTTCTCCACAACTGCACTAGCAGCGGGCGAAGGCACTTTGGGGAAATAACGTTTCCGATGTTACACCAACCGGAGCATTAACTGACCCGATGCCAGAAGCTGGTACGCCCACTACAGGCGAGGCGGAAGGTACAGACGCAGTCAGAGGGGAATTTTGGTCTACTGGAGATTGACTACCAGAAGCCTTCTTCCCTGGGCAGGAAGATGACAGGTGACCAGTCTCTTCACACTTCCAACATACCGGTTTTCGGCCAGTTACTATTACTTGCAACATCCAGACAGTTGGGGATGGAGCGGGTGGCTTTCTCGTCCAACATGATATCAAAGAATTTCACTATACTAGGACAAAAATGCAGCAATGTGTTCCCCAATAACCTGAGGAGGGACCTCATAAACTGCAACTCTGGTCTGTCTTCGGTCTTCGTACTCCGTTCGTAATATAAGATCTTTTGTTATTAATTTACGGCTCGACGCAGCAACGCAGTCTTCAGGTATGGGTAGCAGTAAGTCCCACATGAAGTATTTTGCTCCCTTAACTATTCTGAGGGGCTTAAACCCCAAGGACTCTAGGGTTTTCCACACTGTGTTTTTCGTCGAGCGACAAATTTTGTGCGTACGCTTGTCGACGACGAAAACTGCCACAATTCTTTTTTCAATTTTCTTCAATTCTATGGGGTCTTCTAAGAGTCCACCTTTTACGACAATGTGAGCGTAACTCTTAGCACGCTCCAAGAACTCCGCTAAATTGATTATGTATTTTGGTGGTGACGACCAACAAAAGGGCGATTCCCCGGCCTCTGAATTGTTCTTTTCTTTGTTTTGCTATTATCGGCCTTCATATCATTGTCATTTTGACCACTATTAGCCTCCATACGTTTTGGATTTTGGCCATTATTAGAACAGGCGGAACATGTATTTTTTCCGAGAACTTTCTAGGGAAGTAGCGATAGGGCAGTGAAAGGTATATTATATAAAGGGGGTCCTCGATTTACGTCAGATATCCTATCCTACAGCGCACCTAATCTGATATTCGATGTAGGTCGGAACTCAACTGTATAAGTATCCTAGAATATGCCTTACGCTTGGGAGCCATAATGAAAGGCAAAATGTTCCCCACAAAATGATCCAAACGAGTGAAAGCGAATACAGCACAATCCAATATGGCGTACAGCCGGTGAAGTAAAAACGCCGTCTTCCACATATAGCTCCGCGGGAAGACGTATAATATTATCAGAGATGTCGCCGCAAGCAAGAAACGCTGTACGTTGGGTCCGACGTAACCCAAGGACCTACTGTGTGTATATATATATATATATATATATATATATATATATATATATATATATATATATATATATATATACAGAGAGAGAGAGAGAGAGAGAGAGAGAGATAGATAGATAGATAGATAGATAGATAGATAGATAGATAGAAAATAAATAAATCTGAATGAGCCAGGTAATACTTACATAGGTTTCACCACATGGGATCATTTTTCCTCGGATGCCAATTTATTTGAAAATTGTGCTATCCAGCTTTTTTCACCCACCTAGTTTAGATGGATTTACATAATATATATATATATATATATATATATGTGTGTGTGTGTGTGTGTGTGTGTGTGTGTGTGTGTGTGTGTGTGTGTGTGTCTGTGTGAATATATATATACATATGTGTGTGTGTGTGTGTGTATATATATATATATATATATAAGTGGTTATTTATATATATATATATATATATATATATATATATATATATATATATATATATATATATATATATTAGTTTGCCACCAAAAGAGTGAACAGTGTACTCCTCGGATCAGATGATGGTTTGCGCAGGTAATCAATCTTTGTAGATGTTTAGTTTTCATAATCCCCGCTATATACAAAGGGAGTTCTGTAAATTAGGAGAGAAACTGTGTATACGGTTTTTTTTCTATTTCTAAATTAATATTTTGAAAAGTAGGCTAATTTTTCAGGATTATTATTTTCTCTGACATTTAGAATTATAATTAGTAGGAATATAGACATATATTACAATAATTTGCATAAGGATATAAAATTAATTGTGTATGTTACAAATACTTGTCTATGTTACAAATATGTAACACAATGATGCATCTTCTCACCGGATTTACTTAACCTTTCAAACGCGGTGATCCTATGAGTATGAGAAATCCTACAATGAGTAATTATTAGGGATCACAATTCAAAATATAAGACATACGCAGATTAGACATTGTTGATGAAGTAAGATTAAATAAGACATTGTAATAGTCTAATAATACTGGTTTACAAAAGACAATTCTCTGAGCCAAGAATTTAAAAGAAATCGTCTGTGTGTTGTCTTGTAGCAAAATTGGGCCATCTTTATTCACTAGTTAAGGATGTTACTTTTTTCAATTTTTCGTGCATACACTCAATTTCCCAACAATACAAGGTTGCTGTTATAATTTTCCCTTGAGGCAAGAATGAATAATGAAGACCTCCTTTGAAAGACTACTATACAGTAACCATTAAGTTTTTAGCGTGAAGTGGAAGTTTTGTGTATTGTTTTGGTGATTCACTTGCACCTAACAACTGGCCAAATGTTTTAGTTGTCAAAGAGTAACCATTTCTCATTGCATATAATGATTCGATACAAAAATGGTGCTTTTCTCAGCCGGAAAAGCAACAGAGCACACCTCAAAGCGCCGTACTTTTTTATTTTTTTTTTAGTCTCATTCAGTTCCTGCGGAACAAATCTATCCAGTTTCTTTACTTTTTCAATTGCTTTCAACTGCCGAGAAAAAAGTTGTAAATGACATTCGAGTTCTGATGCAAGTTTTTGGACTGTATTTCTCGGATTTTGACCAACCAAAGCATTCATCTAGTCATGTCTGATAGCCGATAGTGCTCTTCCTCTTGGCTTATTTTCCAGATTATAATCTTCCGAACAAAACTTCTGAAACCATCTCGGTGCAGTTCTGATTTCAACAATATCATTACTAAAGTCCGCCTTGATATTCTGAAATGCTTCAGAGGTAGTATGACTCAATGTGTACTAAGATAGTAAGATTACTTGACATTGTTTCATTGTAAACATTTCTATTGGGCTTATGAGTAATATGTTATCTGGAAAGAAAAAGAGTCATGAATAAATTAAGACTTTTTTTTATATATTAAGGAAGTTACTTCGTCAGACGACCAGATCAACAACCAATCAAATTATGTCATTTCATATGTGATAACTTAATATAATGTTTATTTTATCTATTACAAATATATGTTACAAGAGAAACAGCATATATACAGAGCATTGACGGAATTAAATGACTTGGATAATACCATATATACACGTCATAGTACAGCAGACAGAAGTATTTTTCTTGGACGATCTCATGGATTTCCGTCTGTTATGTCGCGCAGGAGCATCCAGTAGAAATCCACCCCCATCATGCTGAGATTCCATTTGCCTTGGTAGTTTCTTTTCATCTTAGTAACATCATGGAGGAAATTTCTACCTGCTCATCACTCACTGGTCTAGGGTTCAGAGAGGAGTTATATGCAAGAGTAGAGAAAGTGAATTTTGAGTGACATTCGACATACCATATCCTCATGAGCCTGTAACAAATTATCGTTACACTCTTGGTAATCTATACCATTTCAAGTTCAATTTGGGACTAATTAAAGTCATGTTTGCGACTAAGCAAATTCAAAATGAAATAGCCAAGTTCAAAATGGGAGTAGCAAATTCAAAATGAAATAGCCAATTTCAAAATGGAAGTAGCAAATTCAAAATGAAATAGCCAAGTTCAAAATGGGAGTAGCAAGTTCAAAATGAAATAGCCAAGTTCAAAATGGGAGTAGCAAATTCAAAATGAAATAGCCAAGTTCAAAATGGGAGTAGCAAATTCAAAATGAAATAGCCAAGTTCAAAATGGGAGTAGCAAATTCAAAATGAGATGCAAGGTTTAACTATTCGTGATTATGCCACTCAGTGTAAGAAAAGAAAAGCATACTAATTTGATAAAACAAAAGATTCATTTTTTATATTATAATATTTTATAAGTTGAAGAACGTTACACTGCAATTTACGTTCAAAAATTAATGATTGGCCGTTTATACGATTAAATCGACAGTTGTAAAAAAAGCTTGTGATGAATTTAAAATTACATTATCGAATTGCAGAGTACGAGAAAGCATTACTTTGATATATTATAAGCTTTGATATAATTCTTTAAAAACACAGATCAAGAAAATATTTTCATTATCTATCTATCTATCTATCTATCTATCCATACCTACATCTATATTACAGGAACCGGTATATATATATATTATATGTGGTGCAGTTCAATTTATATTACAATGAACTATCTTATTACAATAAAATTCAGGTAGCATCCGAGACGAAAGAATATAATGCGAATCGAAATATGTTTTTTTTTAAATGTGTTATTGATAACGGATACAAACTTGTGGAGCGTGTTGTCGCAACGCTAAGGTTGAATTTTTTATATTGAAAATTTAAGTGAGTGCGTTTTTTTACTAATATGGTAATTTGAGAATTTTACCAAAAACAAAATAATTTATATGCTTGAGGATGACTGAATGTACAGTCGAAAGTACAGGGTGACCCCAAAAAACGGGAACTTTTTACCAATCCAATAATACCAAGAGTGATGGAAGAAAAATATTTAATTATAGTAATTGAAACATTAAAACATGCCATGTAAGAAACAATGATGGAATTTTCATTTTTTAAAAATGACGTCCTGTAGATGGCGTCCTCCTGTAGGAATGCATTCTTGAAATCTGGTGTTCAGATTCCTCATTGACTGCTGCAACATCTCAGATGGGATAATGTGAATTTCATTCTCGTTACTAAAATGGCGAAATCTTTACTTGCTCAAGGTCACTGTCTCGCAGTGTTGCCACTTGCTCATGTCTGGCAATACGCACTTAAAAAATTCCCGTTTTTTGGGGGGTCACACTATACTTGCGTATTTATGAAAGACCTAATACAGATTATAATTTAAAAAAAATAGTGATCATAACATTCATCGAGTGATTAGTAGGTTAATGCATTTTAAAATTTTGTTACCGAAGGGATTTCGCCATTTTATATCATTAATTTTACTAATTTACTTTTTGTATGGATGATTAATTGTAATATATATATATATATATATATATATATATATATATATATATATATATATAAACAGAAGATGTCTGTCTTTGTGTGTTTGTCTGAGTGAGTGTGTGTAGTATAGTATTTATGCACATCCACATTTCTCGAACGGAATTGTACATACATGTTATAATTTTATTCAATTAGGTCAAGACCATCTTTTCAATCTCCAGGCCACTGCCCACCCTGAATTTGGCAGGAAAAATCGTTAAAACTGAAGATGGGTACAACTTTTTGCAAAAACCAAGTCAAAGTTCCACGCAAACAAAATTATTACTGGATGAGCTGATGTTCTTTGAACTTAATGCAACATAGCTCATGTTACGAGGTTTATATAGAGTGCCTGATAGTTTTCCTGCGACATTGCCTTCGCACAAAAAGTTACAAAAAACTGTGAAAAAATCGGGTTTTTCGTACTACTTTAAAAACATTAAAAACTTTCTAATTATTTATCCGATTTTCTAAAACTTGTCTCAAAAAAAAAAAATGCCATCATGCAAGAAATAAGATAATGTGGTTTTAGTCCTAATCGCTTACCTGTGTATAATAAAAAACACGAAAAAACTGTTAGAAAAAGATAGCTTTTTCGGCCTATATCTCCCTGTTTTTTGGGGAGCTTCTCGGTTTAATTTTAATCTAAAAATAGTCGCGAATTATATTCATGAATAAAATTCAAACTGATAGAGATATCACCTTAATAATCAATTACAACTAGAAGTAAAATCATATTTTAAAATAAAATTTTAGTATTTTAATGTACATTCTAGCAATATTTTTCTAATCGACTATTTCATATTAAATCCCCAAAATTTTTTGTAATAAAGTTTAAAAAAGAACAAAAAAACTTAAATCGCTAACAAACATCAAATTAAATTCTTTATAGACTGTTTAAAAATTCAAATTTATATCAAACATTATAATATTTATGAACCCAAAATAGCACTCTCAAAGAAAAGCAAAACGACAGCGTCTATTTCGGGCCTTTCATTCCAAAGAAAGTTAGTGACACTTTCTCTCATGACTTCCTTCTCTCTTTTTCTATTTATGTTTTTTTCTCCTCTCCCCCTTCTATATCGTTAAGTTAACCGATTAAATGTGTCAATGTCTGGACTTCCTCAAATAATATTAAATATGAAAGAATAGAAATTTTAAATTACATCTAACTCAATCATGTCTCTCTCCCCCTCACTTCCTCCCTTCGTTAATTTACATAACCTTAGTTCTGCCCGTCAAAAATGTGTAAATTGGAAGTAAAGTCTGTGATCCGCGGTCCTTTAAAAGGGCTGTGGTGAAATAATTTATTACATGGAACCTTAAAATGGTCTGTTTTTATTTAAATTATTAGATCCTCCTTGGGTCTACCCATACGGATAACCTAGTTTTTCGTAAACTATATATATATATATATATATATATTATTATTATTATTATTATTATTAGGAGGAGGAGGAGGAGGAGGAGGAGGAAGAGGAAGAGGATTTGAATAATCATAACTAATTCATCGAGTCTAGAAGAAACCTCAAGTAACCGAAGTAGACTTGGATGAGTGACACGACGGAATTTGTGAAAATCTTGCGCTATATTGACTATAGTATGTCACCTTTCCACGTCAGCGAGATCTGTTGGTCTAGTAGGTATGACGCTTGCGTTATAGCGTAATGTTCCAGGTTCGATTCTCCGTAGTGGGTGCAAACGGCTGATGAGTCTCCTTCACTGTGTGCGTATATATATATATATATATATATATATATATATATATATATATATATGAGGGTGATCTTAGACAATTAAAAAATTGGCCTAGTATTTGGCATCATTAAACCGTTTTAAAATGCCATTTTCAGATTCTACTTATTTTACTTTCAAATCGAAAAATGCATTTTTATTGTTGATATTCATATCTATAAACAAGAACACTACATTTGTATGAGTCAAGCCTCTTAAATACGAGATAATGACTTAATATATTCCTTAATTTTTCCAATAACTTTTGCCATTGTTATAATCTACTATGTTTTGCCATTATTTCTGTAATCTCGTTAAATTACTTACCCATTGTTTTTCTCTAAATCTTTGCTTTTTCTATGGCCTGTGAGTGTTAAATTATTCAGATATTATTTCATCATACTATTTCCCACGAATTTAAGCTATTTGTTTCTGACTGTAATTAGCTTTTTTCGATGTCCAATGCTCTGTCCATGGTCTTGCTCTCATTACTTCGAGAAACCCTATGATTGTGAAGAAATTGACCAGTATTCAAGCGTTATATTTGTTTAAATAAAGGCAACATAGTAGTTAACTGATCGTTTGTTTTTTTGTTTTTTTTTTTGTTTTTGTTTTTGCTTTTATTTGTAACAATATTTTACTATGTCTTATTAATTAGCTCAGTTGCTGGAAGACTACATGTGCTATTCCGATGAGTCTTCGGATTAGTACGTCATATGTTTTGTCGTCTGTTACTAAATCATTGAATTTATGCACCTGCTTCATTTTAACGTCCTCAGTACATAACACAAACTGTATTTTTATTTCACGTCTATGTATTTTGTCTGCATGCAGTTAATGATTAGGCCTTTCTTTTTATTTTCATCACTTCCTTCTCTTATATTTAGTTCAGGTTTCTTTCTGAGTCTGCCAAAACAGTCATTTCCGCGTATCTCATTTTGTTAAGATGGTCTCTGCAGGTAAGAAATCCTATTTTTATTATTCTCGTAAGTAAATAATTCCGATGAGAAATTTATTTGTTGTCTTACCCTTTTTCTACATTTTCATTTGAAAATGTAACAATTCTCATAATTATAAATTTGTAAGCTAATTAAGGAAAAGGAGAAGAAAAGTTTAACCGTCAATTGTAATCAAATAATGTTTTGTCGTTAGCAAAGAGAGACATGGCAAAAGTTAGGTATCAGAAACAATCAAATCAATAAAAATAGCCGATTCTTGGTTTCATCTCGCAATTTCTGATCTTTATTGACTTTAATTCAAAACGCTATAACCAACTGATTATATCCCTCAATTCAAAACGACTAACTGATTATATCCCGAAAGCGCGTAAACATAATACTTATTTTGTTAACTTTTTGCTTCATGACGATTTTAATCTTGCTTTTCTTTTGGACTACATTGTATATATATATATATATATATATATATATATATATATATATATATATATATACTAGCAGCATTACCCGGCGTTGCCTGGATTTATTCAAAGAAAGATCACGAACCTCATCCAATCTGTAATGTTAAAATAAAGAAGATTTGTCTTTAGTGTCTTTTATCTATATGGCGAAAAAATATCATAACAGGAAGTGTGGAAACATTTATAATAGGAGAAAGTTGTTTTTTACAGAAGCACAGAAGATACAAAAAAATATTTGCCAGCAAATGAAGAGTACATTAATTGCAATCGATCTTCGAAAATTGTTGAGGAAAAATGCTTTGTTGACAGCTTTTGCTCAAACTATATCGAATGAACAACATGCATTGGAAGGAGAAGAAATTCAACAAAGACTTCTCCTAGCAGACGTGCCAAGGCTGAAAACCAACGTTCAAAAAACTGTCTAGAAATGCTTCAACAACTGCAGCCGCAGGAGCCGTGAAAACGCAAGAATAACGTACAATTCAAGAGAACAGAAAGCTGCAAAAAACAGCTTACGCATTGACAGTTCAGGCTGCATAAGACGGCCTCAATAGTTTGGAAACTATTGCTGCAAGATCAGCACCACATCAGAAAATCTATAGACATTGTAGTCAGCATTGGTCTTTAAAGGCATCCGTATATGATCTGCTATTAAGAGAAACCAACCCATATGTCCTACCCCAAAGTATCTCAATAGCCTGCTTATGTGCAGACAAAAAGATGAACAAAGGAGCATTTTAACATTATGTGCTCGGTGATATGATCGCAAAAACCATCCTTGAAGATTTATTGCAGTCACTGAAAATCCAACTAACTTATCCAATAATAGGCTAAAGCTAATTACTTAATAAAACTCTTTGTCATAATTACACCTTTCAAATAGTCTATTGGGTTGAATTTTATTAAAGAGTTTATTTTAGATTAAATAAATTTAACTTGAATTAAAATTAATCCCAGTTGGAACATAGCATGGCTCTATAGAGTCTATTTTAAACGACAAACATACATGTATATGAGAATCAAAACGAATAAAAGGATTGGCATCATAGGTCCATTTAAAATAAGACTTCATGATAAACTATATTTTAGGTTTTACCTCGTGGAACAACTGCAAAGAGATTTTGTTTGCCTCCAACTCAGCAGAAACCAACATATAATTGTTAAAAGCATGGCTCTTCCAAACGAACGCCTGCAACAGACAATGTTTGTCCTTGGGATTTGTTTATCGACATTGCGAAACTGACACGAACAGGAAATTATAGCCTTCTGAAAGGAATCGGTAGTTCTGTTCCTGATGGAATAAGAGGAATCCTTGGAATGAACACATCCTCCCTTTTGCACATCCTGAAAGAATACTTGCCTCTATGACGTGGTGCATTGTCTTTTTTTTACCACCAAGCGTGTCCCATTATTGAGTCTTGGTGGTTCCAAATTTCTCAACTTTTAGGGCCAATCTGTGAGGCGGTAATCCAGCTGGGTCTAATGAATTAAGAAATTCAGTTAGATAATTCACCACCTGATCTGAATCTGGGATTGTGTCAATGGACTTGTATGTCTGAAGATTGCCAGCTCGAGTGGCAGCAGTTCTAGTAGCATTTCTTACATGTCGAATTGCTCTTTGCCCCTTATTTTCGACAGCTCGAGTAGCAGCAGTTCTGGCAGCGTTCCTTCCTCGTCTAGTTAACCGTTGCTCATTAGTTTTGCTGACCTTGCATTAGCTGTACGAATAGCATTTTGTGTCAGTCTAATTTGAGTTTCTTGCTGGGAAGCGTTTCTTCTCCGTGCTTTCATGCGTTTGGCTGCAGTAGTAGCACGTCCAAGTGAAGGATTTCGCTTTCTTGGCATTACTGTCAGGCTGTAGTTGGAGGGGTTTGGCTAAGTTTTTTGAATAACAATGAAGCAATCAATTAAAAAACAAAAACATTATACACATTAATTGAAATATAGCCACAATAAATTAAATGCAAGTTTATAAGGGAGACCACGGGAACGTGGTAAACAATTATAAGCAAGCTCGTAAAGTTAGGATTTAACCAAAAATAGACTACCAAAAAACGTTCTAGCGATAAAAATAAAAATTAACGTGCAGCTAGAAAACTACTCACTATGAACGTTAAAACGTGCACGCTAAGTTTAAAATAATTATAAATGAATCAAAAGAGGGTCTTTACATTATTATAAGTGCATTTTTCAGAATAAAACTGTCAAAATTTTAGGGCTCAAGTTTTCAAATATATGAGTTAGTAAGCATTATTTAAACGCTGATTAGACGATGATAAATACATAATTAAAAATTGGCATTTACGCTTAAACTTTTTTAATAATATGATTTTCACAAATTTAAATTTAAAGTATGAAAAATTAAAAATATACATACATGAAGGCAGACTTTGATGCGAATGGGATTTTTTACATTTATTTCATCACATAGCATTAATGAACACTACACGTGAAGCAAAATCGATAGTACGCACTACATAACTCGATCGATCATTGCACGTGGATCAAAATCAATTGTACACACTACACATTTCGCTCGATCTCGCACACGCAACTTATACCTACGTGCACTACTCTCATCGGTGCACACTTTCGTTTGCACTTATTCTTTTTTCTTAAGGAAGGATATAATTCTTGCCGTCAAGTTAATGCAAACTAAACTGTTTCAGTACTAAAACGTTAAATCCATTGGAAAATCTGATATTTTTCATAATGTATTTATGACACATGGGGTGTCAGTTTTGATTTTCAGTTGATTGATCTAAACACAAATTATGTGCAAATTTTCATCGGAATGCTGCTAACCACTACAATTGAAAGACTAATAGGGCGGCAAGGTGTCCATGGGTCATCTTGCGGACCCCTTATGTAGTTTTCAAAATCTGATAATCGTTTTTTATTCATTTTAAGATTGTAACATACATGTAAAATTCCGTTGAAATCGAAGCAATTTGAAAATTTGGGGGTCCCTTTGGTTCACACTAGGGGTCCCAAAATCCAAGCCAAAGGATATGTTTAAGACTAATAGTAATTGAAATACTAAAGCACATCTTTTTTTAAGTTTTCTATTTAATCGACTTTATGGCCAAGGCTGTAGACTTAATTGAATCATTCGGGGTTCCCTGCTGGTCCCCTAACTCGTGGAGGTCCCAGTGTTGATTTTCAGTGAATTCCAAGTGATTGTTTCAGTTACTCGATATAATCTCAATAGGTACTGAAATTCTCGTAGAAATTGAGGAATACTGCTAGAAAATACACTTGAAAAGCAATTGAGTCATCAAAGGTTTTATAGGGTCATCCTGGGGGCCCCCTCATCCATTTAAAAAAATCTGACAACCGATTTCTATCTCATTGTAAGAGTGTAACAAACATGCAACATTTCATCAAAATCGAAGCAATTTGAATTTCTGTATCGAGTACAATCTATGTTCCAAATTTGGTGAAAATATGCCTCATGGTTCTCAAGTAGTTCGCGAACACACACACACTCACACATACACACACAGACAGTTTTATATATATATATATATATATATATATATATATATATATATATATATATATATATATATATATATATATATATACAGTAAGGTAAAGAACAAACAGGAAACGTTTATCAATAAAATATGTTTCACTTTTATAAAGTGAAACGTGTTAGATTAATAAATGTTTATTATTTGTTCTTTATTTTATCATTTTGTCGAATTCCCATCCGTATTTTTTATCTATATTTGATCTGCAACTCATATATATATATATATATATATATATATATATATATATATATATATATATATATATATATATATATATATATATATATATGTATATATATATCAAGGACTTGACACAACAGAGCATAAACACTGATTTGTCATTTATCCTTTTTCTTTTCCGAAATGAATCTGTTTCGACCAACACTTTTTAAAAGGCAAACGGTAGCTCAAATCTGTCGAAACAAATATAATATTTGCAAGAAATACGATTAAAAATAATGATGTGATAGTAAATAATTCCCGATTAAAATAAGTGATAAACAGTTGCAACTGAATGTAAAAGGGAAAAAATTCTCACTCATGACTCTCCACACAAAGATAGAGAAGGGAATATACTTTCTGCTTGCGCAGATTCGGTTGATACAACTTAATGGCTCTCCTTCAAGAACACACAATAGGTGTTCAGAAAGGCCTCTGTGCAAAACAGTTAAAAATCTATCTACATATTTCGTGGCACATTTGGAATTATCAAATAGATGCTAGCCTATTGGTGAATAATATTCAGACTGAGTAGTCCAAGAAGAAAGAATACGATAGTTTGAAATTATATTGGCCGGGTACATGTTGACACAACTTGATCTCCAATCTCAGACTTGTCCGCTCCAAGTATTCAGCATCACACTGAAATTTATACTTATATACGACAGAACTATTTGAAAGTAGGACAGACGATCTTTAACAAAAGATGGAAACACCGTGACCAAGAAAAAAAATATATACATAGACATTTTTATGTTTAACATTCTTTTTTATAGATACAAGTATTTAAGTAAATGCTCTGTTTTATAATAAACAGTATTAAATAACATTTACCGACCTGAATGTCAGAGTAATTTTCATAGAAAATATTCGTCCTCTACAGGATTCGAACCTGTATCCTATACGGAACCGTCATATAGCCTGACGTGCCTTAACCGTTTCGGCCACTAAGGATCGTTCGGGTGGCAATGTCGAATTTTCTGCTTATAAACTTCAATCTTCCATGAATCTCTCACGTACATTGATTGCGTATCAAATGTAAACAAATAACGTCACACATTATGAAATGAACAAGACATTTTTATGTTTAACATTCTTTTTTATAGATACAAGTATATATATATATATATATATATATATATATATATATATACAGATAGACAGACAGACAGATAGATAGATATATTTTTGGTCTCATATTTTATTTAGTTCTTATTTCTTTTTTCTCTTATTGTTGTGAATTGAGAAATATATCATTTACGCTTAACCATACTTGTATAATGTACATATTGATATGATTACGATGCGATTAGGCTCATAATTTCGAAAAGTGATATAAGCATTCCTAAAATTGTTAGGACAGCCTAAATCCTTCTTCTGGTTTCTTATTTTTCTTGTAAATCAGATCCCTCCTTGTTCCTACGATTTATGCACCTTGATGTAAGCTGAAATGTTTTCGCTGTATTACTGTATTGAATTTGGCTTGATTTTGTCTTGCATATTATACATATATACATTAAACCTTAACCATAACCTCATATTCTACATATTGATAATGATTGTAAGTTACCAAAAGTACTCGATATGATTACGCTCATAATTTTAAAAATGTCATTAACGTTCCCTAATTTCTTAGGATAACGAAAATCTTCCTTCGTGTTATCCATGCTAATTCTTTCATATAAATGAGATTTTTCCCGCTGTTCCTACGAATTATGCACATTTGCTTAAGCTGAAGTTTAGTTCGACCGAAAAGTTGTGTTGTAAATATGAGGACGTGGAAGAATGTCTTCGATAAAATTTTACATTGACTACATTCAGTTCTCTCTCTCACAATCTCTCACAATTTTCCACTATTTCTCTCTCCCCCTCTCTATCAACCCTCTATATCCCCTCCCTATCAGCCCATCCATCTTTACATTTTTATATTTTATAGGGTATATTTCATATCTTTATAGTTTATATTTTTATCTTCATAATTTGTTGATGATAAATCATTTGACATAAACCTTTTATTTTTATGAAAGCAGAACCTATCATGACCAACAATTTTAATACTGACTTACCAGTCATATACGGCATGTTTACTTGCAGATGGTGTTATAAATATTCTCCTTGCCACAGAGACAAGGTTGCGGGCTTCATATCAACTATTCAGAGATAACTGGCGTCGTATCAAACAAGATGGCGATAGGTTCGAAATTATCAAGTGTTCGGGCCTCTCGACTACCCTCACTTGATTTCCGCCCTAGTCATATGTGTATATGAGTGTAGACACCGTGACATGCAAGCTGCTATTTTGAAACTCAAGGTGGTGACAGTTTGGCTCTCGGTAGTTAGCCTTGCGGACGAAATACTGCCAAATGTGTACCACAGTTCTTTCGTCGGATGTGCTATTCTTCCCCGACAAAACAAATATTTTTTCAATGGACGTCAGAACTAATAATTTCTTTTCAGATGTATCAATCAATCAATCCTATTATAATAAAATATAAGTAATGATGAATAATAGAAAGTAATCAATAAATAGTATATGTAATAAATAATATAAAAGTATCGGCAAATATGAAGCCATTTTAAAGTTATTGTTCCTGTAAAAACATTTAAATGTTAAACAGTAAAAGGGAAGAAAGCAAAATGGACTCTAGGATTCGAAAAGCCTCTCGTACAAATTCGAGGATACATCCCTTAAAATGGGTTAAGGCATAAACAAATTAAACTCAGTTATTCGTATTAGAACAAATAACTAGCAATAGTTATATTCGTAATTAGTAAAATAATTCGTAAAAATACATGAAATATTTGTAATAAAATATCGTCACGGGATGATACTTCTAAAACGACAATTGATGTATAACCACCGCCACCGTTATCATCATCGTCATCATCATTTAAATATTATAAAACATAAATAACTTTTCTTATCAGTCATTTTTTCTTTCCTTTCCATGAACTGAACTCAAATATATAATCATACAATAGCAATTACTACGGCAGGCTCATGTGTTTATATATATAATTTAGTAATTCATTGAGTCTGAAAGAAACCTCAACAGAATAGAGAAAGCACTGGACAGCTGTTTCGTCCTATATTTGGGTCTCATCCGCAATGCATATCCACTACCAAGAATTGAAACCCTGGCAGTTTAGTTATCAAGCAGACGTCATACCAATTGCTCCAAGAGGTAGCATACCAGACTCAATATAGCGCCGCTCGCTCACATATTTCGTGGTGGAACTCAACTGAAATTCTCTGTAACCATAGGACTGTGCCCCCCGGAGCCACGACTACTATCACCAAGCCGCTCACTCTAGAGCATTAGAAGCCGGATCAAGCCATGATATACACATGATAGAAATTGTTAGAAGGATTTGATAATTATAATTAAGTAATTCATTGAGTCTGAAAGAAACCTCAACAGAATGCAGAAAGCACTGGACTGCCGTTTCGTCCTATATTTGGGACTCATCAGTAGTGCGCAACCACTACCGAGAATTGAAACCTTGACAGTTTGAGCAGCTTGGAGATAGTAGTCGTGGCTCGGGGTAGGGGGTATACAGTCCTATGTTTACAGAGAATTTCAGTTGAGTTCCACCACGGAATATGTGAGCGAGCGGCGCTATATTGAGTCTGATTTGCTACCTTTTCGTCACTGAGGCCTGTTGGAGCAGTTGGTATGACGCTTATTTGATAACTCAACTGTCAGGGTTTCAATTCTCGGTAGTGGATGTGCACTGCTGATGAGTCCCAAATATAGGACGAAACGACCATAGCTTTCTGCCTTCTGTTGAGGTTTCTTTCAAACTCAATGAATTAATTATAATTATCAAATCCTCCTAACAATTTATATATATATATATATTTAGCTTATTTACTTTTTATGTTGCTGTGTAGGTTTATATATTTATATTTATTTCTATGTTTGTATATATGCATATGCGTATGGGTGTATGCATGTGAGTATGTATATGCGTATATATATATATATATATATATATATGTATATGGGTATATATGTATGTATATGTTTGTGCGTAAGTATACTTTTGTATGTTTCTATCTGTAGTGAAGAATGTGTGTACGTCTGTATGTATTTTTATTTTATTTCACATATTGTTATATATTTGTACTCGTATATGTGTACTAATAAGTATATAAGTATATATGAGATATTTATATATATTTCTGTGTTTAAGAGTTTTCTTTTTCATATATTAGATAGTGTTATTTTTATGTGTATATATTCATATTTCTATCCATTTCTATATATTTTAGTGTCCTTTTTCCTTATGTTGTTCTATTCTACCCATATTAAACTTTAACTATAAAACCTTTTATCTATATATCTTTTCCCGTATAAATTATACTTTAATAATATGTTTGAATTTGTTTACTAACACTTTCAAATTTAAACTTTTCTTAGTAGGTATACGTGCGTGTCTTTATCAATGTATGTGTCTATATGTGCGTGTCTTTATCAATGTATGTGTCTATACGTGCGTGTCTTTATCAATGTATGTGTCTATATGTGCGTGTCTTTATCAATGTATGTGTCTATACGTGCGTGTCTTTATTAATGTATGTGTCTGTACGTGCGTGTCTTTATCAATGTATGTGTCTATACGTGCGTGTCTTTATCAATGTATGTGTCTATACGTGCGTGTCTTTATCAATGTATGTGTCTACAATGTATGTGTCTATATGTGCGTGTCTTTATCAATGTATGTGTCTATACGTGCGTGTCTTTATCAATGTATGTGTCTATATGTACGTGTCTTTATTAATGTATGTGTCTATATGTGCGTGTCTTTATCAATGTATGTGTCTATATGTGCGTGTCTTTATCAATGTATGTGTCTATATGTGCGTGTCTTTATTAATGTATGTGTCTGTACGTGCGTGTCTTTATCAATGTATGTGTCTATACGTGCGTGTCTTTATCAATGTATGTGTCTATACGTGCGTGTCTTTATCAATCTATGTGTCTATATGTGCGTGTTTTTATCAATATATACGTGTTTAATCACCTATATTTGCCTTCATTGTATGTATATGTTGTCTTTTCTTTAAGAGTTGTGGACACCTATTTCCTGTCTCGTCGCTTTTTTGCGTGTTTATATATCTAAATATGTCTACGTGTTTATGTATTATAATCTGATTGTGCATGTATTGTCTTTTGCAAGATTTCCCCCGCTGCCCATATCTTCACTTCAAATGTATTTAAGTTGTAACAGAGCTCAAGGCAACATTAGATTTTAACGTTTATTACAAATTATATTTGGCCTTTCAATAAAAACAAAATAAATAACCAAACATATGTATTTTTCCTCAGTTTCTCCATTGAATAATTTTATAATTTTTTAAAAACTTAATATAGATAAAATTTAAAAGTTAAATTGGTAATTTTTAATTTTATAGTATAATTTAATGTTAATTAATTAGAATATATTCTATTTTAGTCTAAGTCTAAAATTAAAGCATTAGATAATTATTATAACCAAATTTCGTTGTCAAGTTTCTTGAATTATCATATACTTGTATTTTGATTGGTCATTCCAGCTTATGTAACCATAGCAATGGAGTGTTTGATTGATTTGAACCTTTAAAAACACTTATTCTACTTCAGCACCATCACTTGATACGACACCAGAAGTGTTGAAACAAAATGGCTATTTTTGTAGTGATTTTGTAACATATTTATGTTAAAATTTTCGAATAATTGTATATATATATATATATATATATATATATATATATATATATATATATATATATATATATAATTATATATATACATATATATGTATATATATATATATATATATATATATATATATATATATATATATATATATATATATATATATATATATATAAGTATGTATGTATATATAACGGCCGAAACATGACAATATGACAATAAAGATGAAGACAATAATCCGAACAATGTAAATAGTGTGAATAGTTACAATACACCATCTTAGAAATATAGACAGATCTTTACATCAAATTGATCCTAAGAAAACACGTTGTCCTATCAAGATTCATTATTGATTAGCATATATTATATGACATAACATATGATGTGCAGATGAGAAAGTAAATGATGCGCAGATGACAGCGTTTTGATAAAAACCACAGAAAGACAACTACAGTAAATTCTTTGCAATGTAATAAAGAAAAAAAGGGAAGAAAGGTCTAATCTTCAATTCTCAACAGACAATGTTTTCTCGTTATCAATAGAAAAAGCAGAAGATGCAAGATACAAATGGTAGCCAATAAATTTAACTAACCGGAAACACACGATACAAAAATCCGAAGTTGCACTAGAATAGCAGAAAATATAACCCTAAAGATAAATCTTTTAACATATTCTAACAATATATGGTTTTAATTTGATTAAATTTCACCGAAGAGATTCAGCTAGAGAGATTCAACGTAGAATGTTACTATCGGATTGTTACTAATGGAAGTGCTACTATTTTTGGAATTAGCTGGCTATGTTTTAGTCATAAATATATGAATTTCTGAAACTAAAGAATAAGATTTTCTAAGATGTTGCCTTGGAAATAGGAATAGATTACCGAACATTCTTTTAATACTTTGTTTTATTAGTAATTTGTTTTATTAACAGTCACACGATAAAAGGCACGTGAGCCAGAAAAGTTCAAATTTTCCATCTCAAAGGTAACGATGAATGAGGTGTGTGATATCACAGTAAGATAAATTAATAGATAAGGGAGATTATGTGTATAAGGATGAGAGACAATGATTGGTCCTAACCATATTGATATCAAGACTTAAGTGATCTAGGGAAGTACTCATGTGATAGTATCTTCCACGAAATGGCATTTCTGGGTTAAATTTTGTCTGAGTAGAATTACCTTCTTGAATAACGGCGGAGGAAATAAGAGTTATTCGGTGTTGTAGAAATAGATTCGCGTGTTCTTGTCTGAATTGGTAGAACGAAGGAAATGAGTTCGGGATTATTTGCCATCAAAATGGCGATAAATTAGATCTAAACTTGCAACATTGCGTTTGAGGAAAAGAGGCTGTAATAGGGAACTTTTTTATTTTTTATAAATAGAAATAACTAAATTTCCTGAAATAATCAGAAGAAAGTATATTGGTAAGTTAATTGGAACTTTTTCTCTGGTCAGCATAAAGAGAGCATATTTTTGTCATTAGAATAAAAGTAATAAAGGAACATTTTTGATCGAACTCATTACCCAGCATGGATGATCTGCGTGTCCATAAGGAGACTACCCTGAAGAATCGACCCCCAACAGGATGTTTCCTCGATCACTAGAATCTTATCCTGTTCAAGGATGGGGTAAATAACAGTTATCTTCCACACTTATACACATAAATGGCCTCCTAAAGTAATCGTCTACCACGAGCGGCTCCCGAGCCTTGTAAAGCTGAACTTTAATGTAAAAATAAATAAATAACAAACAACAGTGGTCCGGCCTCTAAAAACAGTAAGTTAAAGACAGTGTACTATTATACTAATTAACCAGTTCATGAACATCATGCATTACTTCGCCTTCGAACAATTTTTAGTAAACTAAACAAGCAGACTATTACGTTTTGCTTGAGTGTTCCACATCTGCGGCTTTGGTCGAAACGTAGTGTGGGGGCTTAAGTATGTATAAGGAACGTGATGGAAGGACTAATTATTCATGATTATGTGTCTAAATGCAAGGAAAGCAAATCATACCAAACTTCATTATACAAAAGACAAATCTTTTATAATAAAAATATTTTATAATATGTAGAACGTTACACTGCAATTTACTTTCTAAAGAAAAATTTTATCATTGATTGTTATCTGTGACTAAATATGAAATTGTATAAAATCTTTCAATCTAAATATATATATCTATATAGATATATATATATAGATATCTATCTATCTGTGTGTGTATATATATATATATATATATAGATATCTATCTATCTGTATATATATATGTATATATATATATATAGATAGATAGATATCTATCTGTGTATATATATATATATATATATATATATATATATATATATATATATATATATATATATATATATATATATATATATATATATATATATAATCCGCCTACTTTAAAATGCAAAGGTCACCAGTAAAATATATATGAACACTCTGGCTCGCTGGCGTTTGTTTACATTCGTAAAAACAATACGCTAGAATTAGTGCTGATGGCTTAGGGGTAGAAACTCTGACTGACACCAAATCACAGCAATAAAGTATGAAACTGAATTCGCCTGACCGTCAGTTCCTTCAGGATCGATTCTTGCAGATACGGGGCAATTTTTTCTTTAAAACGATTTTTCGAATATTTTATATTTTTTATTTCGCGTATGCGCATTGATTGTTTTTTATTTTATTTTGTCGACTGCGCAGTATAGTAGGGTCATTTGATCACCCTCTGTGTGATAAAGGGCACCACGACGCAATTCTCTCTGTCAGAAATTTAGAAACGGCATATTGTACTGCATAGCATTCACGCAGGAAGCTCCAATACGAACATTTCAGTACGGCGGCACGAAAAAATCATTCTGATCATTCTGATAAGAAAAGAAATCCCGAATTTGTTGATGAAAGCCTTAGACTCAACACGGAGTCCTACAACAAGTTCCTTGATTAGGTAGCGCTGCCCTGGATCAAGAGAGCGGTTGCTGGAAGACCCTATGTCTGGCAACAGGATTCTGCACTATGCCACACAAGCAGGAGAACCCAGTCATGGCTGTCAGACAATTTCTGCGACCACATCATCCCTTACATTGGATCACCTAACTCTCCAGACTGCAATCCCCTTGATTATTATGTGTTGGCACAATTGAGCAGGCAACCAACAAAACTCCTTGTAACACCAAAGATGAACTGAAGGCAAGGATTATGACAGCTTTCAGCAACTTAAACAAGGAGACCGTCCAGAAGAGTGGCGGTATATTCCGAAATCGTTTGGAGGTCGTGTCTTCAGCCGATGACCATTTTAGTAAATTAATTCACTCTTTAATATTTCAAAATATTTTTTCGTGTAATTTTGGTAAATATATCTGTTAAAATAATATATCAGTTTTTTTTTCATTTTTGCGTACTTTTGTCGTCAATTTATCCACCGCACCATCTATATAGGTATTATTAATTGTTATCTCATTTTATATGTTTATTTTTAAGTTCGAAAATAAATTTTTATTGGTGATATTCATATTATAGAATTTCATCAAGAACACTACTTTTTTATGTCATGTCCCTTCTATACGTGTTCGATAATTCCTCTTCTAATCTTTAATTTTGCTTTAATAAGTAACTTTTGACATTTTCATATTCTAGTTTTTTTGTTTCTGCTATCCTTTCCGCCAACTCGTAAAAAATAACTTAACCATTGTTCTACGATCATTTGCCTTTTGTATATCTTGTGAGTGTTAAATTCTCCAGATCCTGTTTTAATCATAATCTTTTCTCTATCCTTCTGACTGTTTTTAGCACTTTTTATGCTGTTTCTTTTAACCCACTTTGTTGTTTACATGCTCTAACCGTTATATTGTCAATAGCAGTTCATAGCACCATATCTCCGTGATGAAATTGACTACAATTCAGGTGTAATAGATGTTCAAAGATAGAGGATATAACAGTTCAAGGATCTTTCTTTTCTATCGATATTTTACTATGGTTTAGTTACTACATTTCGTAGCTGGGAGGCAATTTTCTGATGCATATTCGTATTGTAACGCCATCTGTTACTAGATTGTTGAATGTACGTACCTTCTTCATTTTACCATCCCTAGTATGTACTACAAACTGCATCTTGACGATTAAGAATATATGATTAGGCTTTGATTTTCTTTTTGTTTCTTCTCTCAGAGCTATATCAGGTTTCTTTCTGAGAAAACTGATTTCCGCGTATTTCATGTTGTTAATTTGGTCCCTGCTGATAAAAAAAAAACTATTTTTATAATTCTCGTAGGTAAGTAATTCGATTAAAATTCTTGGCTTACTCCTTTTTGAACAATGTCATTTGGAAAATATAATAATTTTCACGCGTGTAAATTTCTTTGGTATCTAGACTTTGAATTAAACGAAATCCGGAAAAAGTTGATATAATTAATGACACTTACTAGGCTATAAACGATGTTCATTCGGATGGAAAACGTATTGCATTAGTACACAAAGATTAAAAAGGGTACGTCTTGTAACTAGTTATTCTTTACAGTAAGTTGATCCTAAGAAAACTAGTTGTCCAACCAGGATTCATTATAGATTAGCATATATTATATGACATAACATATGATGCAAAGATGGCATCGTTTTTTTTACAGGCACAACAAGTCAACTACAGTAAATTGTCGGCAATGTAATAAAGGAAAGAGGGGAGAAAAGTCTAATCTTCAGTTTTCGTCAGACAATGTTTTCTCATTAGCAAGAGAAAAATCAGAAGATACAAGCTACAAATGTTAACCAATAAATTTAACTAACCAGAAACACGTGATGTAAATCGAAAATCGCATTGGAATATCAAAAGATATCTTCCTAAAGATAAATCTTTTAACACGTTCTATCAGTATCTGGTTTTAATTTGATTAAATTTCACCCAAATGAAGCAGTGAGAGCGATGCATGGTAGCGGGTTAATATAGTAATGTTATTAATGAAATTGCAATCATTTGCTGAATTAGCTGGCTGTGCTTAAATCATAATTGTATGAATTTCCGAAACTAAAGAATAAGCTACTGTAAGATTTTGCCTTGGAAATAGGAGTAGATTACCGATAAGTTTGCAGCATTGTATCTGTGAGAAAGAGGTTACACATTGGAAAATAACTAATCTCTAAATAATTAGTCTCTAATTAACAGAATTGGTTTGTAATTTTGAGACACTTTGACTAGTCATTTTTATACAATTTGCTTCTGATATGTTCTGTTAAACAGAAATATGGACATTTACCTGAACGTTTTAGTAAAATGAATTTCTTCATATATGTAAGTGTTTATAAATCTTTTGCTACACTTCTAAACTGCTTTGTTACATGACAATACATAAATTTTCTCAAATATCGGAGAATAGTGTCTTCGCAAATGGTCAGGTTAATTGGAAGTTTGTTCCAATCTGTACAGTTGCAGCATAGAATTCTGCGCAAGTACGGGATGACAATACTGGACCGAACAAATTAATCAGCAACAATACTTTGCTAGTCTAAATTTGTTTCAGGTCAGACCACGATGTTCTGGTTCGTATAAAATTGTGGGCTAAATGAATGAGCAAGACAAATAATATTATAGAAACAGTCTAAAATAATAAAAATATAATTACTTATTACCTTACTTACATGCGGCTTTGAGTGTAACAAGACAAAAGATATAGAACACATATACACATCAAATGCTCCAGACCAAATAAAATTTTCAGCTGAGCGCCGTGCTTCAACAAAGTTTCGGCCCAGTAAGCTCAGTACCTCTCAACACGGTAGGCATAAAAAGTGTAACAAAACACACACACGCATATATATATATATATATATATATATATATATATATATATATATATATATATAAGCGTATCACCCCAAGCAAGGCCGGTGGCCACTATCACGCATGGGGTTACAGAAGGGTTGGAGGAAGAGCAGATAGGAGTGGTAAAGGAAGGGATGTGGAGAAAGAGAAGGACGGAGGGTCGATCTAGGTAGGGGGGTTACGGGAGATATAGAGCGAGAGTAGATAGGAATGAAAGATGTCAGGAAGTGGATAGATCAAGGCAATTGGAGATGACGATTGACGCTACACTTAAACCGTTGGAGATTGTATTTGTCAGGGAAACAGTAATAGGGAAGGGAGTTCCATAGGCGAGATGTGCGAGACATGAAGCTATTGGAGTAGAAAAGACGTCTACACCTAACAGTTTCAACGGTGAAGGGGTGGGAACGGGATGCCAGCCTCGTAGGACGCTTAAATTCACGAGGCTTAGGGACAAGCGAAAGCAACTCCTCAGAGCAATTACCGTGGAAGTACTTGTAGAAAAGGCAGAGCGATGCAACATCGCGTCTGTGAGAGAGCGACTGCAGACGAGATGACAGATCAGGGCCAATCACATTGCATATCCGTCTCTGGATCTGATCAAGAACCCTGAGGCAACACGAAGGGGCCCCAGACCATAAATGGCAGCAATACTCCATGCAAGGTCGAATGGTAGACTTATAGACATGGAGGATCGATTCAGGGGAGAAGAATTTCCTGGCTCGGCACAGGGAACCAACTTTTCTTGCGGTGGATGATGCAATTGACTCGATGTATTTGTTCCATCTCAGATCAGCGGACAGCGTGAGACCGAGCAGCCGCAGAGAGGAACTCTCGAGAAGTTGGTCCTCAGACATTCTGATGGGATATATATATATATATATATATATATATATATATATATATATATATATATATATATATATATATATATATGTACGGGTGTATCTGCAAAATAGTTGGAAACGTGTAACAGCATAATTGGCCATCTCCCAAAATGTGTAAAAATAAGACGTTTGGCACATGAGAGAGGAGTTCCAGTTATGATTGTCCAAAGAGCACTGAAAAAAGATATGAAAATTAAATCGTACGTGGAACCTGTCAGGCACCTTGTTACTCCTGGACTGAAAGTTAGAAGGTTAGAGAGGACGAAGATCATCTTGAATAAGTTGGAAAATGATCCTGAAATAATCTTATCCGCAATGAGAAACACTTTACGCAGGATGCTTACACAAACTACGCAATTCTGACTTCACATTCTCACGTGAGAGATAAGAATGTAATTTTCAAGTGCAAAGACCCTGCCATGGTAATGGTTTTGCCTATATGGTATCTGTTGCCATTGATCCTGTGTGTGAAGGATGAGAGACTGACAGCTGTTCGGTATGTTCAAATTTTGAGAAAAGTATAAACGTGGATTCTTTCTGAATATCATGAGGCTAAAGACAATCAAAAACCCAGCAAGATATGCAAAGCCTTCGAATTCACACCCAGCGAGATGGAGATCATTGTCACACGAGCGTAGTGGCTCAAAAATGTCTCCAGGATGAGTTAGCGAACTGGTTTCAGGATAAGGAAACCTGACCTCCTTCATCACTTTTGAACCCCGTAGACTTCAGCATCTGGAATGAACTGGCCAGAATTTTTTGTGAAATGTCATACAGTAACCCGTAAGCCCTAAAAATCCATCAATGAACCTGTGTTGAGAGCATTGATGAAGAATTAATTAAAAAATCTTGCAGTGCATCCAGGAGGAGGGTTGAGGATGTCATTTCCAAAGGCGGAGCAACTGTTGAGGCTCAACAGTATGGAATTATACCCGAAGTGTTCTTATCAATTAGAAATAAATACCGGTATTTCATTTGAAAGCTTCTCTCTGAACTTTATATTAATCCTTCATGAGATTCCAATCCTTAGCTATGTTTAATTAATGAACATGTTATCTTCGTGTATGATCGATTTTATCCCGATTCTTCTGTTAAGCTTAGAGACTAATTATACATTCTTATTATTCAGAGTAGAGATCAATAGAGTTTTAACAGATATCTTTAATCATTTCTAAGATACAACGGTTCAAAGATTAGTCTGACAATTTTGCTGTTACACCCGGTGTATGTATATGTATATATATATATATATATATATATATATATATATATATATATATATATATATATATATATATATATATATATATATATGTATGTATGTATGTATGTATATGAGTCTCTCCCAGTAATTACATTTGTCATGAATATATATTTGATCTCAATTCATGAGTCTCTCCCAGTAATTACTTTAGTCATAAATATATATTTGATTTCAATTCATAGAAATAAAAGAAAAAATGACTAAGACAATTCATTCATTTTTTATACTATTTATATGATTCCTAATACGCTTAAATGCGTTAATTTGCAATTAGATTTATTAAATAAATGGATTATTCATGGTAATCTTTGAATAAATTAAAACTTTAAAATATTTGTTTTGGTTACAATATCAGAGAATGACTGCTAAAAACATCACCTCACAAAATTTATAAGCAAATCGTACGGGTTCATGTTAGGATTTCTTCCCAACCAATAAAAAATAGACAGTTCTAGATCTTACCAATACATTTCTATCTTTTCTTATATTTAGAATATTTTGGTTATATGACTGTATCTCTTTTGCGTGTGAAAACTATTACTATTTTGTGATTTTAAAAAAAGATTTTGCTGTATTACTGTATTAAGTTTGGCCTGATTTTGACTTGCATTTTATACATATATACAACCATACCTTCATATTCTACATTTTCATAATGATTCCGAGTTTCCAAAAGTACTAGATATAATTACGCTCATAATTTTGAAAATGTCATTAACGTTCCCTAATTTCTTAGGACAACGAAAATCTTTCTTCGTGTTATTCATGATTATTTTTCCCTCTGTTCCTACGAATTATGCACCTTTACTTAAGCTGACGTTTCGTTCGACCGAAAAGTTGTGTTAATAATATCAGGACGCCGAATAAAGAGTTCGATCTGGTTTTAGATCAATTACATTCCTCTCTTTCTATCTCTTTCTCTCTTCTTCTGAAATTTTATATCGGAGCTTTTGATGATAATGCGTTTTATTCCTATGACAAAAAACATATATTAATATTATGATGAAATACTTCAATACTAAATTTCAGATCGCATCGGAGGGAATGGCACGTGCTGTAAGCTTGGATGAGAGAGTAATGTAATGGAAAACGACTTGGAAAGGTTAATCGGTGAGCTGAGTTTCAATTCAAGTCGGGTTCGTTTTATTCACTTTCGCGCAAATAACCCTGGGAAAGGTATGAAACCACCTATTCCTCTCCCACAGTTATGGGTTATTTAGTAAAACTTGTATCGCTAAATCGTTATTATCTCCACACAAGATTCTTACAATCTAAACCTATTTTTTGTAGCTTTAAAAAAGCTTCAAACAGTTGATTAGTCGTAGAAAATGGATCAATTGAATCGAAATCATATCGGGTATGTTGACTTGCAGAAACGATCATGAATATTTTCCTAACCCCAGAATCTTTGGTGAAATTTTATAAAATGTATAAACCCGCAACTTATGAATATAAATCTTTTTTATCAGTTATCCATTGTTGGAAGGAAAATTTGGATTGTGGTACAACGGAATTGATCCGCATTTGATAAGTTAATATATAAATGTTATAACATTTCAAATTGATCCGCACTTGTTAATATATAAATCTTATAACATTTCAAAGACAATATCGCTGTATATTAAGCATTAGGAGACAAGATGGCGGTCTTTCTGTCAACGATTTCACAGACAATATGGTGGGAATATATCAACCATTCAGAGACATGATGATGGGCGTCCTATCAACAATTCAAAGAGAAGACAGCGTGTGACATACAAGCATTCGGAATGAAGATAACGGCTTATCGACTATTCAGCCAAAATATATTCGTGAAATAATCATTTAGAGATGTCATTTATCCCCTTCTATATATCATTTAGCGACAAATTGTAGCATATCAAGCGTTTTGGAGGGAAAATCTAATCTTATTTCTTTAACCGAAAACCCCTTATAAATGCGAGCGTTCACTAGCTTAATCATTTATTCACGGACCTGCCTGGAAGACAAAATTCAAGAGAAAACTTGAATTCTACTTAATCAGGACGAAACGAAATAACGTCTAACTTTTTCTCGTAGAAGATGTACGTTAAATCTCAACAGATCCGTATTGAGAAGATTGTTCGAAAATAATTGTCCGAACAAATATTCAGAAACAATTATACGACTAACATTTATTCGAATTGCAAAATGTTTAAATGAAAATTAATCGAAAGGACATTTATACTAAATAATAATTATTCGAAATAGCTATGTTTGAAATACGTTTGTGGTCTTGCTTTTAGAGTGTCAGTGCTGATTTACCTTGAACTAATAACGCTTTAGAAGAATGGCATAGGGCTTTTTTGTAGCAAATGCCTTCCCATCATCCCACAATATGAAAATACTTAGACGCTCTTAAAAGAGAATAAGACTTGCAAGAAACTCATGTTGCAAAATGCAGGTTGTCAAAAATAAAAACCGAGACGTAAATGGAAAACTAAAAAAAAGTAGTGGCATCCTTTATCGATCCAACAGATCCAAACCTGCCAAATTCTTCCATTTAATTTTGCGTTATTCTTCAGATTTAATTAAGCACCAAAATAACAAAAGATAGGAATGAATTCTGAATTCTTAAGAAAACTTAACAACATCATCTAGGTAGCTCTCAACCTAACTTCCTTTTCTTTTTTTAATAATCGTTCGACTAAATACAATAGGAGTAGATATGTTTGTCTATCGTCCGGTTCACACTCCTACCCGGTTTTTTAGAGTTTTATTCTTTGTTTCTTGTTTAAGGTTGGGTTTTCTGTTCCTTCTAAGATCTGATTCAGCTCCATACTCCTAACGCTTGTCCTTTCCTACGCTAATATAACAACACACAGTAATCCTCTACATTGAGTGGCTCTTGGACCTTGTATTGGGTGAACATTAGCAAAATACTAAAAGAATCCTGATCTCAAAAAGGAATGCAAAATGATCAAAAGTGTTATGATCCCGCTGTGATAAGCAAATGTGGAAATCCTCTAATCTTAGACAGAACACCTCCCCCACCAAAAAAAAAGGCCGCTGATATTGATTCGGTTCAACAAGAACGAAAAAATTGGCATAACAGGAAGAAATAAAGCAATAATCAATAAATATTCCATATGAGCCAAACGATAAACAACTGAAGATGGTCACTGCTTACTTGTTCGAAACGTTTTCTCAATATTGATATCTAAAACACCTCATCATCATTATGGTTGTCATTCGTGTTCAAAGAAGGCTTTGTCTTACATGTCACTAATGGATGGATCTTCAAAACAGACCATTGCGTGAGAATAATTTATAGTGAAAAAATCGTTGTACAAATTTTCTCCCAATCTCGGCCTGGGGAGACGTTATCCAGTGGCACGAGGAATCATTACAGCCGGAGACGTCCAGGCTGCAGTAGATAAGCAGGACGTCTACTCGTCACGCCCATGCACTCAAGCACTTCATAGCTCTAGCCTCTGTACGAGATCTCATCCGCCGATTCCGCCTAGTCTCACTCTTCACATGAAATGTGGCCGACAGAAACCGAAATTATCAAGGGTCGATTGTCCTCATCAGATTTAACTGACATCATGGAAACAAAATGACGTAATAATCAACAGATATTCCATATGAGTTAAAAGATAGACCAATGAAGGTGGCAACAGCTTACTTCCCCGAAACGTTGTGTCTATAAGAAGATGTACAACATATAATAACATCTAAAATATGTCATCATCATGACGATTATACTTTGGGTCCGAAGGAGACTGATTTGCAATTCATAAGTGGGTGCAGAAGAATTTATAGTGAGTACATCTAGATTAATGCACTGGGCTAACCACATTCTCACGACCTGGGAAGTCTGTATTCTGTGCCAGTTGTATCTAATCGAATTAATCAATTTTTTGAGGACATCACTGAGGATGTGTTTAATATCCCTCATTATAAACAAAACACATTATCTTAAATTTCATCATTCACCGTAAAAGTATTGAAGAGCTTTGAAGACCCGCGACACTTTTGTGGGTTAGCCTTAAAACAGAGACATTGAGAGGACTGATAAGAGTTATTTAAAACGTTGCTGAACATGAGAAGTTATAGTGGTTTGCAGTCAAAACAAAAATGATGATGATGACGACGACAAGAGCATTCGTGTGCCTAAATCGTTGTTTTTCGCATCATCACGATCGACAATTTCTTCTTCTATCTGCGGTGTCCCTGTAAGACTTTGGCGATCATGGCTCTCCACAATGTCCTGTCCTTTGCAGCTATTAATAGAAGTTGTCATCCATTATCTCTCGTAAATCCTGTTGTGTCATCCATTTAGATAAGGTCTTTAGTTAGGTTATCTTCCGTTCCTCTTGCCTTCCATATGCCCTCTTTCCTCATCATTCAACTCTCTGCTCCTTATGTTAAATATGTTTTTTTTTTGTTTCCATTTTCTCTAAAATGTCGTTGTTTCTCACATATTCAGTCCGTAGTAAACTCAAATTTCTTCGAACGCATAAAAATACCCAGATTCGGTTTGAATGCTTGTAGAGAAAAGGAATATATTTTATTTTGAAATAGTTATTAGTTTTTCTAAGATAAATCATACTTGTATAGAACTAAACAAAAATATTTTCGTAAAAATTGATATAGATATATTTCAAAGGTGCAGCATCTTTTTTTTATTTGTAATTATATCACTTAGTTATTCACATAAAATTATTTTTATAGTTTTATTTATTCATTATATTGTTAATTAATGTGTCTCTGACTTTAAAATATTCACCGTTTAAAGTTTTATTCATCAATTAAATCAATATTTCGTGGAATATTTCAGTATTTCATGCTTCTCATATACCAGATATAACAGCAAAATTGTCCAAATCGTGTAACAGCAAAATTGTCCAGTTGTTGAATTAAACTAGGTATCTCCGTGAGATCGCTGGAAAATGAGCACAGCATGATAAAAACGGCCTTAACCTTGACGAAAGTAAACTTTTATCGTCAAAATGTTTATGTTATTATTAAAAGGAAAGAACAAAGTAATTTTAATTATTTAAAAAAAATCCGTCTTTTTACAACATTCTAAATTTTGATTAGAAAATCTTTGTTTCTCTTCGTCGGCAGAAGTACTAAATAACAGCAAATTTTTGTGCATTTTTTTTAATGACAGACATTAATTTTGAAAATCTTGCAAAAATAGAAATAATTGTAGTATTTTAATGAAACTTTCAGAAACTATTCAGGAATGATGTAAATTATTATGAATATGTTATTTTTTAAAGTCATGAAAAAAATAAGTTATATATATATATATATATATATATATATATATATATATATTAACCTCGCCCATAAATAATTTTATGAAAACTCTAGAAATTCAATGTTGAAGCACGCAAGTCATTATATTAGTTAAAAGCAAAAGGCTTTGAGGAAAGTAAATCACGTCTTGTTTTTGTTTTGTTTTTTAAATCGGACCTCATCTACCTAAAAATCAGCTCTGAATTGTAACATACAAAACTCAATAAAACAAAGACATTTAATTTCAAATGCTTTAATTGCCTTTAGTTGTTTTTATGAATATGCATAATATTGTCTGAAGGCAAAGAAATTTTTCGATGAAAAATGAATTTTTAAAATAATTAGTTATTTCTTAAATTATTTTATTATTTTAAAATTAAAGTTTTTAAATATTGTAAAATTAGTGGAAATGTTGAATCCTTTACTTAATGGTTTTTTAAGTAGATCTATCTGTACAGATTATAAATTACACAAGCTTTTTACAATCAATGAGCTTCCAGTTTGAAAAATCTTACTGTTCCTTGCCTTTTTATGTCCGTAAAACGTCTGTAATTCAAATGTACGGAAGCCCGGAAGAAACATGATAAAATAAAAACATCACGTGATTTGATTTTGTATATAAATGCTGTTTGGTGCTTTTAACGACCTCTACATTTTTACATTTACATTGGGCAAAACAGAGAAATTTCACGACAGTCTGATACCAGTTGCATTTAATTTCTAAACCTCTGTTCTTACTTAGCTATGAAAAATAAAATAAAAAGCGTATATGATTATGTAACTACTAGAAAATTTTTTTTTCAATATTGTCATATAACTTAAAATTAAAAAATTAACAAAAGAGAAAAAATGTATAACATTTCAACTTATAAGGGTACCTACAATGTATTATGTACCTATCTTATGAAATTTATATGATCTTAGTTTTATATTATCGCAGTTATGTCATTTTTCCATAAATGAAATATCAAAATTAATAATAAAATGAGTGGAAATCCAAATACCGTAAAATGTAAAAAAATGTACATAAGATAACCACTACCGATAATATTTCATGAGAAAGGTAACTAATTAAAAAGGTACCATTCTTATGAAATTTTATCTCACTCTTCATGTCTTATTTCATAGTATTATATTTTTCCATAAAGCATCGCAAACATAGATGTGAAAGCTAAGTACCAAAAAAGAAAAAAAGGAAAAAAAAAAAGCGCTGATAGTTTTCCTTTAAAATAACGAGGTAAATAAGTTGGTTCACTTAAAACTAAATTAAATCAATTATGACCTTTCGTACGATAACTTTTTCTCGCGTAGGATATCAGTCCGTGGTGAAATCATTACATGTTACTTGTCAATCAACACCGCTGTAGAAACCGGCTTTGTCAATTACGTTATAGTACATTTTTTCATCTCAGAAAGCAAGTAATGTTTGATTCAAGATATATTCAATAAACTTAAATTTTCTTAAATTAAATTTTGAAAAAGTTGTAATTGGCTTTTAAAAGAATTACACGGAGTATTTCACTTTTTCACTATCAGGCGGAAACTGAAAATCCTTTTTTAGATTTTTGCTGTTCCCAAAGACAGTCACGTGGGTTTTCTTCGTCCTTGACCGGGTACACGGCAGGATGGGTCACAGATCACGCAGTGTTTGTGTGCTGGCCAAAATTTCAGTCAACGCTTAGTAGGGTCTGATCACTTGAAACACAGCAGGAGATCCTGACGGTGCCTGGAATTCACTTATGGTCGACCGCCTGATAGTTGTGAGATTTTGTAACCAGGTCATTTTCGCGTCGGGTCGCTTCAAAGTTCATGGATCCGTGGCTTGTGGGTGGAAGAGTAGGCAAAGAGGGAAATAATTTGTGAAGAGAAGGGGAGGGTATGGCTGATTACGGAACATATTCGCTTGCAAGTTAAAGACATTAGATTTTATCTATTTTATTTATTTTTTATTCATACCTAACTAGTTTTCGACAAGAATTTGGCATTTTTCTTTGGGTGTGTTTTTTAGCCTAACGCCTATATGATTAATAAAATCGTGTGTACGTCACAATATATATATATATATATATATATATATATATATATATATATATATATATATATATATATATATATATATATGATTTACATATGTCATAACGTGGGTTGATATATATTTTTGAAAGGATTTAATTTTATTAAATGCGTCATGAGTAAATAATTTATTAGTCTCCATTGTTCCTCTTGAATAAGTACAACTGATTTTTATTTATCTATTTTTTCTTTTATACCTAACTAGTTTTCGACAAGAATTTGGCATTTTTCTTTGGGAATGTTTTTTATCCTAACGCCTATATGATTAATAAAATCGTGTGTACGTCACTACTCCCTACCAAAAAGAAGAAAAATGCCATTAATGGCAGTTTTCTAAAAAGAAAAGAAATGGTTTTCGCCTCCTTCAGTTACTCATCCTCGGACCTCCTTGGACTCATGTGCAGGACAATGTCCACTACAGGATTGGTTTTTTCCCCGTTTATAATAAGGTTTGATCCTATCAATGTGACACATTAGCCTCCGTTTACTACGGTGAGGAGTTTTCACAACGGAGTTAGGATTACTGTTTCTTTCAAATGACCCATGAAACCGAGCCTTAAGGCGATGTCTGTGCAAGGGTGACAAAACTAAAACCTTGTCCCCGACACAAAAACTCCGCTCAACTGTGTCTTGATTATAACGACCCTTCATCTTATGTTGGGCCAACTTGTGATTTTCGTGAGTCATGTTACATGCACTCATGGGTATCTCTTCGGGAAGCTTGATAGAGGCGCAAATTGTTATTAGCAGATATTGGTTCCCTAACTTAGTTTTGGGTAACGGGCCAACACAGTCTACGATGATGCGACAAAAGGGCTCCTCGAAGGCAGGAATGGCATGTAGGGGTGCGATGGGGATTTTCTGATTCGGCTTCCCCACTACCTGGCAGGTGTGGCAAGTCCGGCAATGGTCGGACACATCCCTCCGGATACCCGGCCAGTAAATATGTCTGATGATCTTATCGTGTGTCTTGTTAACGCTAAGGTGACTCCCCAGAGGGATCTGATGAGCCGTTCTCATTACTTGCGGTCTGTACCGCTTATGGAGTACTACTTGTTGGACTGTCGACCAGTCTTCGGAAGCTGAGATGTGTGGGGAGTCTCCACTTCCTCATTAGTACCTCATTCTTTATAAAATATCCGGTTGGAACTTTCTCTAACACATCCTCGGGCAATACGTGACGTAAAAAATGAGGTGTGAGCTCAGAATCTCTCCCCTGCTATGTTACAAGTTTTCTCCCCGATAATGGAATGTCCATAGCGGGCTCAACAATACCATCGCCATTCCCAGTTGGGGGAATATCGGGAGGGTAACTTAATCCCATATCAGGATTCATAAATATCTGCGATAGATCAATCACTTCGTCTTCTGTTCTATCAATTTTCTCGCCTATCTTTTCATTGACCTTCTTTCTAGCCAGTGCTCTGGTCACTGCACACGAGGGATTCTCTTCCTCGATATTTTCGGTGTCTACCGAGGCAACCTTTTCCGAAACTACTTTAGGGTGGGGTATCACCCTTCCGCCAGCCAATTCATTTCCTAACAGCAAGCATATGCCCTTCATAGGCAAACTAGGCACGACTCCAACCTTGACGGGGCCGGACACTAACCCAGACGTAAGACGGATTCGATGAAGGGGGCACTAACAAAGCTGCTGCTAACACCCTGTATAATAACAGATTCGCCAGTGACCGAATTAGATCCACACGGCACGGAGCTTTCCACAATCAGGGACTGAGTCGCCCCAGTGTCTCACAAGATCTTCACGGATTTCTTCTCCGTGGGATTACCCATGGGGGATACAGATCCATTAGACACAAATGGCATATACTCCTCCCTCACATGTTTGTCACTGCGCTTCCTATCCTCGGTAACGTTGTTGGAAGAAATTAACCCTTGGGGTCTGTTTTGACTTAGGGCTTCGGACTCGTCTTACCGCTTCGTCCAACAATTCGACATGAAGTGTCCTACTTTATTGCAGTAGTGGCACATCGGGAGTTTCCTCTCTTTCCTATTCGTCTGTCGATAAACTGGTGACTGAGGACTAGGATTTTGAGATTTTGTATCTCTCGGACTGGTTGGTTGGCCTGAACTAACCGATCGACCAGACTTAGAATTCGGACCAGAGCTAGACCCACGTCTTGGTTGTGGACCGCTTCCTAACTCTGATGGGTTACTGTGACTGAATGTACCCCGCTTATGCGTTAATGCGCATTCGTCGGCAAGGGTGGACATCTCATATAAAGTATCTACCCTTTTTTCATCGAGGTAGGTTTTTAAATCATCAGGGACACATACTTTAAACTCCTCTATCAGGATCATTTGCCTCGGCCTGTCATGATCTCCCTCAATGTTTTTCGATGAGCTCCATCTATCGAAATAGGTTTCTTTTTGTCTCGAAAACTCTACGTAGGTCTGTTTGTCTCCCTTTCGGTAGGCTCTAAACTTTTGCCGGTATGCCTCCGGAACTAGCTAGTATGACTTTAAAATGGCTGATTTAACAATGCTATATTCAGCGCAGTCTGTTACTGAGAGAGCGGCATACGCTTCTTTGGCTTTGCCTTTTAATGCGGTCTGCAGTAAAATTGGCCAGGTTTCTATGAGCAATGCTAGGTTTGATGCGAACTTCTGGAAATGCTGGAAATACTTGTCGACGTCAACCTCGTTAAATTGCAGTACGAGTCGGACCTGCTTCGCTAAGTCGAACTCACTACCTATAAGCTTCGTGAAGTTCCCGCCTTTCGTCTAACTCCCGTAATCGAGTTTCTTGCTCGATTCTAGCCTTTTCGATTTCAGCTTTTGCTCTTTCAGCTTCGGCTCTGACCTTAGCCTCGGCCTCAATTTTCGCTTTCTCGAGCTCGAGTTGGGCCTGGGAAAGTTCTGATGTGTCTATTGATAATTGACGTAATTCTTCTACGTCGAAGACGACGTTATCTACCATATGATCTGCGACTATTCTATCTAGCTGAGTTTTTCTCATAGATTTCGTTATCTCTAGTTCTAATTCCTTCCCTATTTCAGCTATAGCATCTTTTTTAAGCTTACATAATTTCTCCATGGAGGGTGATGTGAGAAAGCTATCTATAATCAACATATTGGCCTGTAGTTCGCCGACACCCTGAAGCTGTGCGATTCTTACTGAGTGAAAAAAACCATGGAGAAAAGATTCTCGGAACGAGCCCCCAATTTTATATTTTACGAACTTATAGCATATAGGTGAACAACGGTTTTAAAAAAAGAAAACATGGGATCATTGGAATGGAAGCAACACAAGGGAGTCAACGAAGAACAGACGCAAGACGATGGATTTCAAAATAAAACATTTATTTATAAATACATAAACATGTAAAGAAACAAAACAAAGAAAATTCATTTAACAAAGGGGAAGGAGACCATGAAAGAACAGAAGGTGCGAGCGAATACATACATATACATAAAAAAGATCAAGCCAAGAGAATCAACTTATCTGTCAGTCGAATTGACGTTTTGTTGTGAGACCAATACTTCCCTACAGCATGGACTCTCCCAGTACTATATTATTATGTGAATGATAGTATCATGGGAGTAGTAGTACCAGTAATGCGCAGCCGCGTACGATACCAATATCGGAAACCACTGGATAGTAAGCTCTGCTTACACTATTCTTTGTAACTTTTCTATTTAATATATATTTCTTACCTCTAACCGGTGTTCAGTGTTTTCCTTCCGTGGGCCCCTACTTCGGGTCCACATCAGTGGCGTCAGAGGACTCGTTTAACCCCACTGGTTCCCACATCAGTGTTGAACTAGAATTTGAACTGGCATTACTACATCAGCGAACGAAATGCAATAAACGAGCAACCAAGTATCGAGAACGACTGCTTACAAAAAACCTAACGTGTTCACAAAACAAACTGACAAACTCAAGAGCTCGAAGTTCTACGGTTGACTCAAGTTCGAAAAAACTATTCACCAAGTCGCGCATTTAGCAAAGGGTTAAAAAATTCTATGAAATTGATTTGAATTCCTACAAATCTCGTGCATAAAATTACCCTCCCCTCAAATTGATTGAGGGGAGTTTTTTCTAAAAAATTTTTTAAAAAAGCCAAGCAAATTCTCCCAAAAGAAGGAAAAAAAATCCAGTGTATTTATTTTTTTTTGCTGTCTAAGTGATATTTTTCTCCCCACACTTCTAAAAAAAAAATATATAATAAGTGTGGAGAAAATTTAAATGGTCACATTGAAATTAACGGAACAACCGTATCTCGAAAGATCTAAACCAGTTAGTAGTTCTTATTAATTTTATTAATTGACTACTAGATTTGGTACAGGGGTTTTCAAAGCAACAGTAATTGCTGTTATTTATTTATTTCTGTTTTGTGTGTTCTATGATTACTTTTCTACATATCTAAATATGGAAGAATTCCAAAAAATAATTGTCCAAATGTTAAAGGTTCAGATGGACCACCAACAAAAATCAGATGAAAGACAGCAGAAATTGGAAGAAAGATTCCTCAAATTACAGTCGGACCAACAAACAGAACAGAAACTTCGACAACAAAAAAGCGAAGAAAGACAGCAACACCACCAACAAAAATCAGACGAAAGACAGCAACAATTGTTTATGGAGTTACATAAACAACAAATAGAATTCCAACAATTTACACTTCAGAAAACAGAACTACAGCAAAAACAACTTGAAGAATTACTTATAAATTCATGTAACGGCTCTAAAAACTCGGAAAAAGATACATTTTCCCAGAGTACAATCTTCAACTCGATTGAAACTTTCGAATACGTACCAGAGGAAGACAAAACATTCGAGTTTTTTACAGGTGTTATGAATATATTTTCAATGTAGACTGTGAACAATGGCCTAGTGAAAAAAAGTTACGTCTGTTATTAAGGAAACTGGGAGCTATCGAACATGTTAGGTTCATAGACTATATATTACCCAAGAAAATTACGGACCTGAATTTCTCAGAGACTATTAAGCTCCTAACGGAACTATTCGGGCCTAACATAACCTTGCCCCCAAAAGTTGGAACTGCCTGAACACAGTCAAGAAACAGCAAGATTTTCTAACGTTTGCAGCATCGGTAAACAAGCTCTGTAATGATTTCCAATTAGCCGAGCTGAATGCCGACGGTTTTAAGTGCTTAATATTCGCACAAGTAGAATCAGTAGAAGACGCGGAGGTCAGAGGTCGGATACTTACCAAACTCGAAAACGAAGAGGGATTGACTCTCCAAAAATTAGCAGAGGATTGTCAAGTGTGACTCAAAAACGATCGAGGAATCAGGTGTGGCTCAGATTAGAAAAATCAGAAGCAACCCAACCTCTTATGCCCAGCAATAAGACAAAAGGCAAATCTCATGTTCTAAATCCCGCAATAAACAAAATACAAATAGGCTAAAGAAACCTCCCGGACCATGTTACCATTGTGGAAAATGGCATTGGATGAAATTCTGTCCATTCAAGAAGAAAAAATATTTCAAAAATTGCAATAAAAATGGTCATAACTTAACTCAGTGCTGGTACGCCAACAAGACGAGGAAACACAAAAATAAAATTAGGCAAGCCCAATCAGACAACATAGTCGATAGGAATTCAAGAAAATACGTGACTGTTGATATTTTCAATAACTCTAAAAAATTCCAGCTTGATTCGGGTTCTGACCTCTCGATTATCAACTGGCGTACTTGGCGAAAGTTAAACAAGCCGACCCTATTAAAGACGGATAAAACAGAAAAATCCGTAACTGGAGAGAATATTAACATCTTAGGCCAGGTGATCCTTACAGTAACACTAAATGGAGTTACCAAAAATCTAAAAGCCTACGTACTAAAAAATTCAGATAACCTATTCGGAACAGATTGGATAGAAAAATTCAATCTATGGGATTGCCCCATGAGCACTTCTTGCCGAAAACTAAAAAGTAAAACTTCTAATTCGGAAAATCTCAAAAAGGAACTCAAACAACAATTTCCCCAGGTTTTTCTGGCGGCCTTGGGAAATGTTCTAAATTTAAAGCTAACTTCAGGGTGAAGGACGTGGCAAGACCAGTTTTCAAAAAGAAACAGAATGTCCCTTTCGCTGCTCTAGAGCAGATTAACAAAGAATTAGATAGACTCGAACAGGCGGGTATTCTATCAAAAACAGATTTCAGTGAATGGGCAGCACCTACGGTCTATGTAAAAAACAAAGTCCAACCAAATACGAGTATGCGCAGATTTTTCCACAGGGCTAAACGATGCTTTGCAGGATCATCATTATCCCCTCCCAAGCCCTGAAGAAATCTTCAACAAATTGAATGGCGGAAAATCTTCATAACTTCAGATAGCGGTGGATGAAGAGAGTTCTAAATTGCTCTGCATAAACACCCATAAAGGTCTGTACAAATATAACAGACTGGTATAGGGGTCAATGCTGCGCCTGCAATCTTTCAGCAGGTCATGGACGCCATGCTGGGCGACCTTGACTACGCAACAGTCTATTTGCATGATATACTGGTTACCAGTAAAAAGTCGGCAGAGCACCGGAACTATATAATAAACATCTTCAAGAAGTTACAAGAATACGGGCTTAAGGTTAAGGAAGCAAAATGTGATTTTTTCTTACCAGAGATCAAATACCTATGTCACATTATAAATAGAGACGGTCGTCGGCCGAATCCAGAAAGAGTCAATGCAATCAGAAACATGCCGGCCCCAGTTAACGTTCAATCGTTACAAAGCTTCCTCGGCCTTGCTAACTTCTACCAAGGTTTCATTAAGAACATGTAGATTTTGAGAAGACCTCTCAAAGAACTTTAAAAAAAGGATAAAGCATGGGTATGGACCCATGAATGCCAAGACGCATTCGAGAAAATCAAGAAAACACTTACTTCAGATCTTTCTCTCACCCTCTACGACCCTAATCTCGACATCATAGTCGCAAGTGATGCAAGCCCATACGGTATCGGTACTTGCATTCTCCACAAACTGCCAGATGGTTCGCGAAAAGCTATAGCACACGCATCTAGATCTTTACTACCATCAGAGAAAAAATATTCCCAAATAGAGAAAGAGGCTCTAGGGATAATATTCGCCGTCACTAAGTTCCAGCGATAGCTACATGGAAGACGGTTCATACTGCAAACGGGCCATAAACCTCTAATAACAATTTTTGGGTCCAAGAAAGGCCTACCGGTCTATACGGCGAATAGATTACGTTGCGGAACGATTCTTTTGAATTGCAATTTTAAGATCGAGTTCCTAAAATCTAAAAATATTTGTCATGCGGACAGGTTATCGCGACTCATTCCTAAAAATACGGAAGTTTTTGAAGACTCCATCATTGCTACACTAAGGACGAATTATGAAATCAAAAATATGATTGCGAATACAATTAGAGAACTCCCAGTTACTTTGGCCGACATAAAAAGGGAGTCTCGAGAGGATGAATTCATCCCAAGTATCAAAAACTAAATTCGCAACAAATACCTAAATGTGCCTGAAGTTTTCTCCCTCTGTGAGGATGTCCTACTGTATAATGACCGAGTAGTGATTCCAAATAGCCTACAAAGAAATATCCTTAAGGATTTTCATATGGGACATCCGTGGAAAAACCGTACGAAAAGCCTCATCCGCTGCTACGTATATTGGCCAAATATGGACAAAGACATAGCAGACATGCTGGAATCTTGTAAGGGATGCATGCTTGCAGCAAAATCTCCGACCACGACGTGCAAACCATGGCCTAACACAGACCATCCATGGCAGAGAATTCATGTGGATTTTACAGGGCCCCTAGACAATATGTACTACCTTATTGTTGTGGATAGCCATCCGTGTTTTCCTTCCGTGGGCCCCTACTTCGGGTCCACATCACGTTTCCACACAAAGTTCTGATTCGCCGAAGCGAGACTTCGTATGTTAACACAATATTTTGGTCGGCCGGCAATTTTCCTGGGTTCCTTTTCTTTCGGAAGTGTTCGGGGTTGCACAGCATCTCGTACAGGTTTTTCGTTGGTCGATTCAGTTTCGTCGCAGCACTCTCATCTCTAGTCGACAGACTTTGTTGTCTTCATTTCAGTGGGCAGTCCATTTGCAATTGGGACGATTTTGCCCAGCGACGTTCATCTGCCACTGGTACGACGGTAACTGAAAATCCTTTTTTAGATTTTTGCTGTCCCTAAAGACAGTCACGTGGATTTTCTTCGTCCTTGACCGGGTACACGGCAGGATGGGTCACAGGTCACGCATTATTTGTGTGCTGGCCAAAATTTCAGTCAACGATTAGTAGGGTCTGATCCCGTGAAACACAGCAGGAGATCCTGACTGTGCTTGGAATTCACTTATGGTCGACCGCCTGATAGCTGTGAGATTTTGGCACCAGGTCATTTTCGCGTCGGGTCGTTTCAAAGTTCATGGACCCGTGGCTTGTGGGTAGAAGAGTAGGCAAAGAGTGAAATAATTTGTGAAGAAAAGAGGAGGGTATGGCTGATTACGGAACATATTTTGCTCGCAAGTTGCAGGCATTGGATTTTATCTATTTTTATTTATCTATTTATTTTTATTCATTACTAGTTTTCGATAAGAATTTGGCATTTGTCTTTGGGTGTGTTTTTTTAGCCTAACGCCTATATGATAATAAAATCGTGTGTACGTCACAATATATATATATATATATATATATATATATATATATATATGATTTACATATGTCCTAACGTGGGCTGATATATATTTTTGAAAGGATTTAATTTTATTAAATGCGTCACGAGTAAATAATTTATTAGTCTCCATTGTTCCTCTTGAATAAGTACATCTGACAGCAGACGCATAAGCATTCATAGAAAAGTTTTTATTGCCTTTAGAGTTCATAAAAATAAATTATTTGAAATAATTATTTTAAGACGTTATTCTTTTAACGAATAAAAAAAATGGTGACGATTTTAATAAAACTTTAGTAAAATCATCGTGACTTACATTATATTTCATAGTAGTTATATATACATACATATATATATATATACAAGCACGATACATTTTACTGATTTATATATTTAATGTTTGTGTCAGAATTTTTATTTATTGCGCATTTATAATTTTGAAATTTTGGATAGTACAAAAGAAATAAAAAAAACATGCTCTCTTCTCCCAATTTACCAATATGACCAATTATTAAAGATCAAATAAAGATTTTAACTACATTTCGTCAATAACTTGATTTATTCTAATCCTTTAAATATGCACATAATTTAACTGTATAATATATTGGGCTGTTAAATGAGTTTTTCTTTTTGCTTTTTCCATTGATATTTGGAATTAAAAGGCCAAATATTTTTTTTACTTAGTGTTTTACATTTTTGTGTTGACTATATTATTCCCCTACAACTATTACTTATCTTTTTTTTTTTTGGCATTTAAATGAACTTTAACACTTTTCAATCATGTGAGTGTCATCTACAGGGTTGTCCGAAAGTCTTGTCATAATATATTTTTCTATTTCAGATGGCTGACACGAACTCCTACAGACCTTCTCGATGTGTGACAGCGTCAATGAAAGTGAAGAAACTGAATACAGTACATGTCTTTATCATTACTGTATTACTTGTTCTATTGTTCTCATTACTATTTTTTATAGCGGGTGACAAAGGATTCGGACCCCCTTGTAGAGTAAAATTGTAGACTAATTTTCGACACCTGCATCTTCAACGACCAAGAACATCACGTCGCTAATTTAACAAATATATCATTTCTATTTTAAAGTGGGAAGTTCTACCGCACCCACCCTATTCTCTTCACTTACCGCCTTCAGATTATTACCGTTTCTAGTCGTTTTCTAATAATCTGTCAATAACGTGACTAGATTGATTCTTCCAAGAAACGGTGTTTTTTAATCGTCAAGTTATTGACAGTCTAGTGGAACGTTGGCAAAAATCGTGAACATTGAAAGAGAATATATTATAAGACAGAATTTTAAAAATTGTTGATGAATAATAGGATTAATGAAAATGGAAAGAAACAACGAATATATCTGAAAACCAAATAATAACGATTTTGATTAATAGCTTTTAGCAACGTACAGACAACTTCCTACTTTCATTGTTTCCTTTCTATGCAAAGAAGTACGTTTGCCGTCTTCCAAATAATTGAAAGTTACTCATTAAGTTTCTACAGTAAATCCACATGTAAATTGTAATTTAAATGTGAAATATCTACCGAGCACATTGGGGGAGAAGGGATAACTTCACAGCTTCTTCCACCCTCCCTTTTAAGGAAAGATTCCTCCGGTACCACAGATGAACTGTGACCTCGGCATTCTCTTGTAACTCAGACGAATTGATTTCCAACAGAAAATCGGGAAGGAATTAGATGCCGATTATCTTGACCAGCTCGTCCATCCAGAAGAAAGGTCCGGGAAGAAAACCTGCCTTCCACGCCTCCAACAGCAAGCCAACAGACTTATCGCAGTTGATCTTGGCCCCTGTCACCGTCTCGTACCCTTTGGTTTCTTTGCTGACTTCGTCAATCTCGGCTCGTTTCTGCTCGACACAAGAACCAAAACGTCGTCAGTATAGGAAGAATACCTGGCCGAAGGGGTAGCACCGGGTAGAGAAATTCCGCTGAATCATCTTTAACTTGCGAATGAAAGGTGCCAACGGAAGAACATAAACCACAGGCAAAAGCGGATAACCTTAACGAATGGAGTGAGACAATGCGAAAGGCTTCGATCGTATCCCATTCCGGGAGTCGCATACAGAAGTCGGATCGAGGTGTTAAAGTACGGCCCGAAACCGGCCGCCGAAAGGACAGCCTCCAGAAATCGATGGTCCATCCTATCGAATGCCTTGGACTGACCTAAATTGATCAACGCGGCTTGACTGTCGACTTCCTCGATAATCAAACGTAACATATGAAGGCTATACTGAATAGTCCTGCCAAAGTCTGTTCGGAGCCATTCAGATTAGGTCAGCCTGAAAACGGTTAGCTAAGATCTTGTCTTAAATATTTAACACTGTATTTAACATCGTTAAAAGGCCGAAAGTTACCTATCCCATACCCATCTCTCTTGTCCTTGCGTAACAAATTGATTACACCCCTGATTAAGCGTTGAGTTATAGACACCTGCTTCAACCAGTGATAATTAGTGCCAGCAAAGGAACAAAAACGAGCCACTGCCTCAAGTACAGTTCATAAGGTAGTCCATTTAATCCCGGATATTTTTCCGGCCAACATGCTTCAGCGCTTCCCAGATTACCGACTGTGATGGGACCCTCGCATCCAGCCGCCTCAAGACGGGGAAAGTTGACTAAATAGGCGTCGACCTGAGTAGTGCTCAGACCGGGTTCCCTAGTGAAGAGATCCTGAAAGTAATCACGAAAAGCCTCGCATATGACCGCGTTTGCAGTCATGGTGCGATTATCCGGATGTTTTCCGGATTTCCTCTGCACGCACTTCTACGGCCATATTCGTTGCCTCAGAATACATTCTTTTTAACCTAGCCTTAACTACCAGGAATTGATCCTTCTTGATAAGCAATAAGGCTAACACGGAACCAAACGTGCCTATGATCCGAATAAACTATATAAAATGGTAATTTGGACACCCTAAGAGTCCTACATCGACTTTCCTAAGATTAAGTCGAGGTAGCTAGAAGGCACCTCATCAGCCGAGACGTCCCTATTAGTCCAAGTCCACTATCTCCCGCGGCTGATCATTCCGGTACTTATGGATAATATCAAATTTGTCGATAAAATCCCGAAATCGTTTCCGTTAGTAGTACCCGAATTTGACCCTATACGATCAAAGTAGGAGTCAAGGACTGCATTCTAATCCCCCGTCAAAATTAACCAACAAGATGTCGTCTAAAACGGCTCGAGATCTGCTGAAACAAATAAAGCCGCTCAGAATGATCATTGGGTGCATAAACCCCAATTAGACGAAGAGCCTCTTATCCTTTATGGTAACATGCAGCGCGCAAAGCCTTCCCGCCGGATCTGCGAAGACAAGTGCAAACGACGCATTCAAAAACTTTCTCACTAGCCAGGAGACACCTCTCGAGCGTCCATCAAAACATTTTGAATAGAGGGAGAGCCCCTTAGACAGAATGCCCTCGTAATTGCGAGTAGAAAATTGGTACTGCTGCATACAACATATTCCCCAAAGACGCTTTTCCTTCTCTGCAACCGCACAAGCGGCTGGCAAAGGTTTTTCGGAGAATGGCGGGCTGCGGGACAGACAGGCCCAACCGGGAATTTTACCACGCCGGTCCCTGACATGCCCATTATAGGCGGGATGGAAATAAGACTCGGCCAAATGGGGATTTGGGCTGGCGCAGGAAGAAGTTATGTGATCAGTTTCCCCATACTTCCAGCAAGTTGGTCTACGATCGGTTACAGTTATTTACATTTTCTGGTCCTCTACATACAGACAGTTGGAGTAGGAAGATTACTGAATAGAATAATCAAACGAAGGTTGGTAATGAACGATAATACTTAGGACAAGAACAACACATAAGATTTACCAGTGGCGCATAGAAGAAGTAATCAATTGATAAAAGCGAGTTAGGTGAATTCCACAATGAATCTCCAACTCTTGACCACGTACAGTACTCACCACTGTATTTATGGGAAAGGAGGCATACCCATTATCGTCCGTAGCTATGCTACAACACTTCCTTATTGGATTTACTCTGTACAGAATCAATTTGTTTTTCTTTTCTGGGTTGACTTCGATTCTTTCCGTATCCCTTCTTTATCTTTTACTCCGTCTTTTTCGGACTTCTATTTCCAGAGCTTTCTTTGGGATGGGTAAATCGAATATATCAAAAATAACCTCCATAAGTCCAACCTCATCTGGGTAGTGTTCTCTTCAGTTGAATAACTACTTTTAGTAGCATTATAGTGCCTCAGGTGAACCATTTCATTTACATATACGGTTGGTGACGCCCAATCACTATATTCGACCTTCGATAAAACAGCCATTTTTTTTCAAGTCCACTTCTCCATTTAGCCATTACTTGCATTTTTTTAATTAAAATTCCGCAATGTTTTATGGAGGGTATTTTTCAAGTCTATCAATCTAGTTATCAATTTGTTCTAGCTAAGCCAATGGTACATTTTGTTTTTTCTGAAACATTAAACGCAAACCTGATATTTGCATAAAAATGTATTTATTGTCGCTGACAAAATTTACATATAATCAACTAAGCAATACATTATTTTTATTAAATAAATCATAAAAGACATAATGTAGGCAGATATAAATTTTTCAAAATATTTTATTAATGTCACGACGAATTATTCGTGTACTTCAATTTTTATGTTCGCGGAATTACGACAGGTACCATGAACAATTAAATGTTTACACAAGCTGTTTTACTGCTGATGGTGATAAGGCAAATAAATTATTTGAAATAATTATTTAAAAATTTTTTCTGCCAAGATAAATAAAAACAAATCAATTTGCTCTTAAATTTAGAGCGCACTTGTAGAATAACTAAAACACTGGGCCTCACTTTTAATTTAAATAAGGAAAAATATTTTGAAATATCACCTAACATAAGCATTTATTTTCAAGTGATTACATGTCTCTAGCTTTTTAAATTTATAAACAATTCATTTTCTGGTAACTTGAGGTGTGCTTGGTTACCTTTGAGGGTCTATTTGTGCATCCGGGTGTACCGTTTGATGAAACGCCTCTCTCTATCTCTTTTTTCTCTATATATATCTTTCTTTCTCTATCTCTTTCTTCTTCTCTATTTCTATCCGATAGACGAATATAAATATACTGTTTAATAAAATAACCGGACTGTCTCCACAAGTACGGGTATCCACAAAAAAATAACATGTAAGTAATAATAATAATATATATATATTTAAGTAATGACAATAATATATATTTAATTAATAATATTAAGAACAAGAAGTAGTGTGTGTGTATATATATATATATATATATATATATATATATATATATATATATATATATATATATATATATATATATATATATATATATATATATATATACGATTAAATAGTATAGACATATTGTGTCTACTTATGTTTATACTGATTATTTCCAGTTGTCCAATCAGTGTCTTCCTGCTAACATTTATCTGATAATCTTTTTGCGTGACACTTTTTTAAAAATTTAACTGTTTGAATTTTAGAAAGTCACCTGGTAATCTGTTCACATGGCTTTTTAAAACATTAATATCATTTTAAAAATGATCAGTAAGCCAACTGAATTGTTACAAAATCTCGATTGTTAAATGTTTAACCATCAACCCGATTCAGTCGATTAAAAAACATAGAAAACAAAAGAGGACGTATGTTTTAGAGAATTGTCATTTCCACTTCTCCTTTTAGCCATTACTTGCATTCTTTGAATTAAGATTCTGCAATGTTTTATGGAGGGTATTTTTAACACAGAAACTAAGATCCAGAATTGGAATGAAAGCAGTGATGACACGTACACTTAATCCTTTATAAAATTTCAGGACGTGATACTTGTAAATACTAAGCATTTAAAATATCTCGGTGAATGGATCAGTTATAATAAATTTAATATAGGCGAAAAGGAAATTTAATACATTTGTATATGAAGAAAGTATATGAAGGTGGTATAATATATATTTGTATAAACAAAAAGATAATAATTTGTGGAAAATAAAAGAATGAAACTGTCTTAAACTGTCGGGTTGTAAGATAAGGATTAAAATTTCAAGCTATTGTTCAATGAATTTACGTATATAACGAAGAAATCAAACTAAAAGCAAAGATATTAACGGAGAAATGTTCTGAAATTCTGTAAATAATATAAATGCAAATAAAGATTCAAGAGGAAATCTAACGATTTTATTCCAATATTTCGGTGTAATTTTATTAAAACTTTCTATATTTTAGAAAAGAAATATAATACATAATTCTTTTAAACTAAAATACTTTCAAAATATCCAGAATTTTACAAACTTTTCGGTAAAAATGTATTCGTTCATGTTGTTGATATGTACTTCATCAAGCAAAACAATTTTGGCGTCTCGTCTAAAACGCATTAAAAATTAAATTCCTTCAAAAACATACCATCCTGTTATGACATTCACAGATTTAGGGGATGGGTCAAAACTTCGAAGTGTTTTTCAATGGGTGGTAATCAAACACGTGATTTATTTCAACGTTTGATTGAACTTTAAGACATAAAAAATAAACACAGTCCCCAAACGGATGCACCCCGGCGTGATTAAACTTTAAGACATGAAAAATAAACACAGTCCCCAAACGGATACACCCCGTCGTGATTAAACTTTAAGACATAAAAATAAACACAGTCCCCAAACGGATACACCCCGTCGTGATTAAACTTTAAGACATAAAAATAAACACAGTCCCCAAACGGATACACCCCGTCGTGATTACACTTTAAGACATAAAAAATAAACACAGTCCCCAAACGATGCACCCCGTCGTGATTACACTTTAAGACATAAAAAATAAACACAGTCCCCAAACGGATACACCCCGTCGTGATTAAACTTTAAGACATAAAAAATAAACACAGTCCCCAAACGGATACACCCCGTCGTGATTAAACTTTAAGACATAAAAATAAACACAGTCCCCAAACGGATACACCCCGTCGTGATTACACTTTAAGACATAAAAAATAAACACAGTCCCCAAACGATGCACCCCGTCGTGATTACACTTTAAGACATAAAAATAAACACAGTCCCCAAACGGATACACCCCGTCGTGATTAAACTTTAAGACATAAAAAATAATCACAGTCCCCAAACGGATGCACCCCGTCGTGATTACACTTTAAGACATAAAAAATAAACACAGTCTCCAAACGGATACACCCCGTCGTGATTACACTTTAAGACATAAAAAATAAACACAGTCCCCAAACCGATGCACCCCGTCGTGATTACACTTTAAGACATAAAAAATAAACACAGTCCCCAAACGGATACACCCCGTCGTGATTAAACTTTAAGACATAAAAAATAAACACAGTCCCCAAACGGATACACCCCGGCGTGATTAAACTTTAAGACATAAAAAATAAACACAGTCTCCAAACGGATACACCCCGTCGTGATTACACTTTAAGACATAAAAAATAAACACAGTCCCCAAACGGATGCACCCCGTCGTGATTACACTTTAAGACATAAAAAATAAACACAGTCCCCAAACGGATGCACCCCGTCGTGATTACACTTTAAGACATAAAAAATAAACACAGTCCCCAAACGGATACACCCCGTCGTGATTAAACTTTAAGACATAAAAAATAAACACAGTCCCCAAACGGATGCACCCCGTCGTGATTACACTTTAAGACATAAAAAATAAACACAGTCCCCAAACGGATGCACCCCGTCGTGCTTACACTTTAAGACATAAAAAATAAACACAGTCCCCAAACGGATACACCCCGTCGTGATTACACTTTAAGACATAAAAAATAAACACAGTCCCCAAACGGATACACCCCGTCGTGATTACACTTTAAGACATAAAAAATAAACACAGTCCCCAAACGGATACACCCCGTCGTGATTAAACTTTAAGACATAAAAAATAAACACAGTCCCCAAACGGATACACCCCGTCGTGATTAAACTTTAAGACATAAAAAATAAACACAGTGACCAAACGGATACACCCCGTCGTGATTAAACTTTAAGACATAAAAAATAATCACAGTCCCCAAACGGATGCACCCCGTCGAGATTACACTTTAAGACATAAAAAATAAACACAGTCACCAAACGGATACACCCCGTCGTGATTAAACTTTAAGACATGAAAAATAAACACAGTCCCCAAACGGATGCACCCTGTCGTGATTAAACTTTAAGACATAAAAAATAAACACAGTCCTCAAACGGATGCACCCCGTCGTGATTAAACTTTAAGACATAAAAAATAATCACAGTCCCCAAACGGATGCACCCCGTCGTGATTACACTTTAAGACATAAAAAATAAACACAGTCCGCAAACGGATACACCCCGTCGTGATTAAACTTTAAGACATAAAAAATAATCACAGTCCCCAAACGGATGCACCCCGTCGTGATTAAACTTTAAGACATAAAAAATAAACACAGTCACCAAACGGATACACCCCGTCGTGATTAAACTTTAAGACATAAAAAATAAACACAGTCACCAAACGGATACACCCCGTCGTGATTAAACTTTAACACATAAAAAATAATAACAGTCCCCAAACGGATGCACCCCGTCGTGATTAAACTTTAAGACATAAAAATAAACACAGTCCCCAAACGGATACACCCCGTCGTGATTACACTTTAAGACATAAAAAATAAACACAGTCCCCAAACGATGCACCCCGTCGTGATTACACTTTAAGACATAAAAATAAACACAGTCCCCAAACGGATACACCCCGTCGTGATTAAACTTTAAGACATAAAAAATAATCACAGTCCCCAAACGGATGCACCCCGTCGTGATTACACTTTAAGACATAAAAAATAAACACAGTCTCCAAACGGATACACCCCGTCGTGATTACACTTTAAGACATAAAAAATAAACACAGTCCCCAAACCGATGCACCCCGTCGTGATTACACTTTAAGACATAAAAAATAAACACAGTCCCCAAACGGATACACCCCGTCGTGATTAAACTTTAAGACATAAAAAATAAACACAGTCCCCAAACGGATACACCCCGGCGTGATTAAACTTTAAGACATAAAAAATAAACACAGTCTCCAAACGGATACACCCCGTCGTGATTACACTTTAAGACATAAAAAATAAACACAGTCCCCAAACGGATGCACCCCGTCGTGATTACACTTTAAGACATAAAAAATAAACACAGTCCCCAAACGGATGCACCCCGTCGTGATTACACTTTAAGACATAAAAAATAAACACAGTCCCCAAACGGATACACCCCGTCGTGATTAAACTTTAAGACATAAAAAATAAACACAGTCCCCAAACGGATGCACCCCGTCGTGATTACACTTTAAGACATAAAAAATAAACACAGTCCCCAAACGGATGCACCCCGTCGTGCTTACACTTTAAGACATAAAAAATAAACACAGTCCCCAAACGGATACACCCCGTCGTGATTACACTTTAAGACATAAAAAATAAACACAGTCCCCAAACGGATACACCCCGTCGTGATTACACTTTAAGACATAAAAAATAAACACAGTCCCCAAACGGATACACCCCGTCGTGATTAAACTTTAAGACATAAAAAATAAACACAGTCCCCAAACGGATACACCCCGTCGTGATTAAACTTTAAGACATAAAAAATAAACACAGTGACCAAACGGATACACCCCGTCGTGATTAAACTTTAAGACATAAAAAATAATCACAGTCCCCAAACGGATGCACCCCGTCGAGATTACACTTTAAGACATAAAAAATAAACACAGTCACCAAACGGATACACCCCGTCGTGATTAAACTTTAAGACATGAAAAATAAACACAGTCCCCAAACGGATGCACCCTGTCGTGATTAAACTTTAAGACATAAAAAATAAACACAGTCCTCAAACGGATGCACCCCGTCGTGATTAAACTTTAAGACATAAAAAATAATCACAGTCCCCAAACGGATGCACCCCGTCGTGATTACACTTTAAGACATAAAAAATAAACACAGTCCGCAAACGGATACACCCCGTCGTGATTAAACTTTAAGACATAAAAAATAATCACAGTCCCCAAACGGATGCACCCCGTCGTGATTAAACTTTAAGACATAAAAAATAAACACAGTCACCAAACGGATACACCCCGTCGTGATTAAACTTTAAGACATAAAAAATAAACACAGTCACCAAACGGATACACCCCGTCGTGATTAAACTTTAACACATAAAAAATAATAACAGTCCCCAAACGGATGCACCCCGTCGTGATTAAACTTTAAGACATAAAAAATAAACACAGTCCCCCAACGGATGCACCCCGTCGTGATTACACTTTAAGACATAAAAAATAAACACAGTCCCCAAACGGATGCACCCCGTCGTGATTACACTTTAAGACATAAAAAATAAACACAGTCCCCAAACGGATACACCCCGTCGTGATTAAACTTTAAGACATAAAAAATAAACACAGTCCCCAAACGGATGCACCCCGTCGTGATTAAACTTTAAGACATGAAAAATAAACACAGTCCCCAAACGGATGCACCCCGTCGTGTTTAAACTTTAAGACATGAAAAATAAACACAGTCCTCAAACGGATACACCCCGGCGTGATTAAACTTTAAGACATGAAAAATAAACACAGTCCTCAAACGGATGCACCCCGTCGTGATTAAACTTTAAGACATGAAAAATAAACACAGTCCTCAAACGGATGCACCCCGTCGTGATTAAACTTTAAGACATGAAAAATAAACACAGTCCCCAAACGGATGCACCCCGTCGTGATTAAACTTTAAGACATGAAAAATAAACACAGTCCCCAAACGGATACACCCCGCCGTGATTAAACTTTAATTTAATATATACCTCTTACAGAAATCCGGATGCGGGTTAGTATTCCTAATATTTTAACCGATCCCGAATGGTGTAATTTAATGGCACATATGTGCATATATATATATGTATGTATGTATGTGTCGGTATACATATGTGTATCGGTACATATTTGTAGATGTACATGTGAGTCGGGGTATATGTATGCGTGTTGTACAGCATGATATATTCCATTGGATGTTTCCGTGTTGCTCGCAGAATTATGGATGTCACACTCAACTAATTTATCTTAATTTTAATTTATTTTATATTTAAATTCCTCCATCACATACTAATAATATGAAACCCTTATTGTCTAAATACTACTTACTGTAAGTTCTAGTAAAAGAAACTCGTTTTTGGCATAGATTAGTATCCCATAACATGGACTGAAATCCATTTACATACAACTGAAGGCTAGAGCCATAAATAAACAACGACCCCAGACCCCTGTCCCTTAAAGACCTAATTTACGACCACGCCTTGTCACCAATACAAGTTCATTATCAAAAACAAAGCGTCCCTTTAAATAGGACTGCTATCTAATATAAATTCAAAGCTAAACGTCCAGACAGACATTCCAAAAGGCATTCAGGGGTGATGATAATCGGCATATTTAAGCCGATCTGAAATAGACAATACCAATATTAGGTAATTTTGGATTGTTGCTGTAAAATATATATATGCTCTGTTATAATAAAGGCATTGAGCTAACTGTCGATCAGTTTTAATATTTGGAATATATACTAACCTGGAATATATACTAACAGGTCTATTACCTATATATATTCAGTGGATTATTAGTAGTATAATGCTTATAATGATGTCTACTAGCGAAGGGATTTCGCCAATAATTGCATTAATATTGATAATTGATTCAAGGTATGATTAACTCTTTGTAATGTAAAATATATGCTGCCTATATTATTATGTTCATGAAAAACAATTGATCTGCAGTAAAGAATTCCTGTGGAAAAAAAACAACTAAGACATATCACTCTGTTAATTGAACTATCTACTTAGTTCATGTCATGTTAACCGAAAAACACTTATAAAAAATTCGTGGACTTACCAAATTACAAAATTAAAAAAATTCTCACTTGTAATATTTGAACTTTAGCGTTGCGATTTGCACGCACCAACACTACATAGCCGTTAATAAATAGCTCATTCTTAAAAAACATCTTTCGGTCGGAAAAACACATTTATTTCGTCTTCCAGTTTTGATTCTAAAGGAAAAAATACAGCCCGAAGATGAATGCATGAAGCATTTGAATGTACTAGCTGAATTTAAAAATACACCATATCCATTTTATACATAAGGATCTCATCATTCAGTGGATTATTAGTAGTATAATGCTTATAACTATGTCTACTAGCGAAGGGATTTCGCCAATAATTGCATTAATATTGCTAATTGATTCAAGGTATGATTAACTCTTTGTAATATATATATATATATATATATATATATATATATATATATATATATATATATATATATAGAGAGAGAGAGAGAGAGAGAGAGAGAGAGAGAGAGAGAGAGATTAAAAACGCTTCTATTAATATTATGTGGTCACCTTTTTAATCAAGAAAAACACTTTGTATCATATGTTTAAGTTAAATTACAAAGGATATGGTATTTCCGAAACAAATTTTGATCTAATACAACCTTTCTTAACAAATCGGGAAATGAAAGTTATTTTGAACGGACGATCTTCCAGATACTTTTACATTAATGCCGGTGTCTTCCGCTGTTCTAACCTTGGACATACGTTGTTCCTGATTTTTATCAATGACCTAATGATACCATCACTTCTCAACTCAGTATCTATGTACGTAAGATAACTATTTAACCCACTTAAAGTATTTTTCTTCTCTAGATCAAGTTTTCAAGTGTTAAATGTTATTGTTGATATAATCTGTCAAGCCTTAGATACAAATGTTGAAATTCGGATTATATATTGAAGGCGTTTGACAGGATTTGGTACGTTGCTATTCATCACAAGTTGAAAGCTTCTGGTATTTTGGTATTTCATTTTTTATTTGATTACATAAATTTTATTTAATGTCGAAACGAATGTTGTCCCTTTGTTCCTAATTTTCATTGACGACCTTCCTGATGTCATTAGATCCCGACTTGCTATCTATGAAGATAACACAGTGAAGTAACTAAACAAATAACTTACAATAACATGAAAGACTCTAAAAGTAGTTGTATAAACAAAAAAGATAATATTGTGATGAAAACCAGAGAATGAAGTTGACTTAAAATTTCAAGTAGTACTAATCAAAATTTTAAGCTATCGTTCAATGGACTTAAGTGGATAACGAGGAGACGAAACATATCAGCAAGATAACGTCGAAATGTTTTGAAAATGTGAATTATATGCATACAAATAAAATGATTCAAAAGGCAATTTAAAAATTTTATCCAAATATGTTTTTGCACTTTATTAAAATATTCTATATTTTCGAAGAAAGATCATCAATAATTCTTGTAAAAATTTTTTTCAAGATCTGCACGAATTTTAAAAACATTTCGGTAAATATCTATCGAGTACACAATTCAAACAAATGAATGATTTCGTGATGTGAAATCTAAAGAAAAGGAAAGCCCTTTCAAAAAAAAAAAAAACCAACCCACGTTATAAGATTCATACTCTTTTGGGATGGGATAAAACTTCAAAACGTTCTATAATAGGTGGTAAGTAACAACGTGATTTCCTTTAACACGTGACTGAGTTTTATATGCACTTAATATATATGACTGTTTTTATTAATATTTATATAGCCATACTATCAAACATATTTAATTAGCGAAAAACAATGTTTGATCATTGGATTTAATTTAAATTGAAAGTTTATGGTATTTCTGAACGAATTTTTGTTCTGATCCAAGCTTTCATATCAAACCGCCTAATTATTTTTTAACGGCCCCTCTTCTATATCTATTTGAATTAATGCAGGTGTGCCCCACGCTTCTATCTCTGAACTTACACTGTTCCAAATTTTTATCAACGACCTTACAATGTCGTTGCTTATCAACTTGTTATTTATACTGACTACATAAGTATCTACTCCTGTAACTCTGATCGGTTCGATAAGGTAACATTGGCAACTGATCTAAAAAAGATATAGTTAATATCTTTAAATCATCTGAGAGAAGCCGCTTCATCTTCCATCAACATGCTAATCTCAAAAAGATTATTTCATTATACTTTCCCGGGTTATCATTTTTCCACTGACATAAAGTGGAAAAATAATAATTAATAAAATCCTAATCTGCTGCTAGGAATGTTGGTTCACTGTGTCCTACACATTTATATGCCTACCATTCGTACATGCATTGAATATTGCCGTCACATCTGGTCTGCTGATTCTGATATATATTTATCTATTCTTGATAAAATCCATGAAATATCCAATTTGCATGATAATGTCATTCCTTTTTATATCTAGAACTAATATGATTACTATTATATTATTTTAGCTGGTGGATTCATTTGACCTTTGCTGTTGTTGACAATATTTTTTACATTATGTCAGATGAATTTGTATATTTGGTTAAGAAGGTCGTTATTTTATCGGCTGTGTTTCTAATATAAAAAGTTTCGGGGTTCCAACAAAAACGGTCCACGATGGCACGATCAGTATATGAGGAATGCCTTTATTGAATGTAAAAAGTCGTGTCACATCACCAAGAATATAAACATCGCAAAATAAGCGTTAAATACATTATATATCACGCTAATTCGATATGAATAATAGAAAATCTGGATCTTTACAATCAGAAATATAAGTATTAGTATATGGATAAAACAACTGAAAACAAAACATCTTTCACGCTCATGAGATCCACACTTGAATATTTAAGATTATTTGTAAAATTTGAGTAAATTTGATTACAACGTATATCGTTAATTATTCTGCAATAATCGCTCTAATGAATCGATATTGATGTTGCATAGGTTATCTTAACTGGAAACAATATTTCATGAAATATCTCCAGCAAGAAATATGGAAAAACACTTTATTAGTCACGTTTGATTTTTCTTCGACAAGGTTTTATCATTCATAACAATCTTGACTTAACAAAAAAATTTTAAACGAGTGGATTATTTGTTTTACCATCCGGATAAAACAACTGAGAAAAGAGAACTATTTTTCATGCTACTGTGTTCCACACTTAAATATTTGGAATATTTATCGTTCGCTCATTTCCATTTCTTCAAAATCATATTTGGATTCATTTGTTATGAAAACAATCCATCATACACCGCTTGTGACCATTCTTTTAAATTGTGAGTCGTTTTTGCTGTCTTTAAGAAGAGATTCGCATATAGAATTTGCGGTTCATTAACTTTTTTGTTAAATCGGAAGGTACCGAAACCTCGTAGCAATTCACTCATCCAGTTATTTGCATAGTATCCCACCGATGTGTGATTTCGATTTGATCTTCATTAACTACAGTCAGAATGTCCACGATATCATTGAAGATTGTTCTTGGATTTTATCAAGAAAATTCAAATACGTAGCAGAAGCACCAAACCAGTGAGAGCAATATTCAATTCATGGACGAACATTAGACTTATAAATGTGTAAGTAAGATGCAGTGAGCCAACTTTCCTAGGAGCACACTAGCAATTGATTCAATATTATCTGCTACGTCACCTTACAAAGAGAAGGTACAATGAGTCAAGCTCCTGTAGTTTAGCATCAACCACAATAATGCAAGGCAAAAAGATATCTAATACGATTAAAAGAGCGCGCTTTCGTTGTGGAGACGTCAAAATTAACATGCCATTTCTTGTATGTTATTTTTTTTAGATCAGCTACAAATTTTATCTCATCGAACTGATCAGACTTAACATTAAGACAGAAGTAACTGGTTGTGTCATGAGCATAGATATCGAGTTGAGAACTTATGACATCGTAAAGGTCGTTGATAAAATTTAGAAACAACGTAGATCCATGTATAGAGTCCCGGGTGACGCTTGCATTAATGCGAAAAGATCTTAAAGAATGGTTGTTCAAAACAAATTACAATTCGCAATTTGATAAAAAGGCTTGGATCAGATCAAACATTCATCCAAACATACCATAACATTTCACCTTTAATTAAATCAAATGATAAAAAAAATATTTTCACGAGTGTCAGCGTGACCACATAAATATTAACAGAATTGGGTTTAATATATATATATAAAGGGGTTGGACAAAATAATTGGAACAGTTGCAAAATCCACTCCTATATTTCAAGACCTATTATATTAAGAACTTTAACTAAAACTTCGTAATTGCAGGTTATATCTATTGTAAATACGTTTATTTATCTAATTTACTGTCTTTGTCGTATTTATTTTTAGAATTTAGTAAAATTTAAGCTAAATGAATGCGTGACCTCTCCGAGTTCGAAAACGAGCAAATTGTTGGAGATAGCATGTCAGGAGCCTCGATCACTAAGGTTTCTGAACTGTTTGGTTTTTCAAGAGCTACCATATCAAGAACACTGATGCAAGGCAAGAACTCTAGCAACCGTAGCAATTCGGGACGGACTTGCAAACTTACTGACAGGGATTGACGTGCATTGAAACGCAATGTGGCAAGAAATCATCGGACAAATGCAGCCAAAGTGACTGCTCAGTTGAATAACCATCTGAATAGTTCAGTTTCTACTAAAACTGTTCATCATGAGCTCCATAAGTCTGCATATCATGGAAGAGCCGCTGTGAGGAAACCTCTTCTCTCCACTCAAAAGAGGTTGAAGTGGTGCAGAGATCACAATGCCTGTTCTGCAAATAAATGGAAGAAAGTCATATTCTCAAACAAGTCCAGTTTTTCTTTTTCCAGCTTTAGGGCGAGTTTATGTGTGGAGGCACCCTAAAGAAGCTTACAACCCTGACTGCCTTCTTCCAACCGTGAAGAATGGAGGTGGATCAGTGATCGTTTGGGTAGCCATATCATGGAAATGTCTCAGTCCAATAGTTGCATTGCATGATAGAATCAACAGCAAAGTTTAGCTGAACATTTTGGGAGATCATGTTCATCGAATGTCCAAGACTTTATTCCGTGATGGTGAAAGCATCTTCCAAGGCGATAGTGCTCGAATACATACCGCTCAAGTGGTTAAGAATTGGGATGAGGAGCATGAAAGTGAGCTAGAACACATGGAGTGGCCTGCCACATCTCAAGATATCAATATTATTGGACATTTGTGGTGCATTTTGGAGCAACAAGTTAGGAGGCGCTAAATCCCACCGTCGTGTCTTAAAGAGCTGGAGAAGGTTTTAATGGAAGAATGACTGAAAATTTCTCTGGATGATTAAAGGAGGACCAACTCCATATTAAATAAATTTTCTTTGAATTTAACAAGTGTTCCAATTATTTTGTCCAATCCATATATATATATATATATATATATATATATATATATATATATATATATATATATATAGGTGACTATACTCGTGTCGAAAAACCTTCGAATTCTTGATTTAACAATAGCCAAATCAATCTCGAAGGGAAAAAAGGTTTTAAAAAAGAAAGAGCCAGGAACATGAAAGTCTGTCGAAAATAATCGCACAGATACAGGTTCAAGGCCCAAAGAAAAAGAAACCGATACGAGTAAACACTAACTAACTAAAGAGCTCGATACAAACGTAGAGCAGACCTAGTCAAAACCTAATGAGCCAGACAAACCTATTGGTAGGTTTGTCTGGCTCATTAGGTTTTGAATATATATATATATATATATATATATATATATATATATATATATATATATATATATATATATATATATATATATATATATATATATATATATATAAAAGGCTCAAACACTAGTATTGCATGGTTATAATTTATTACATTGGAATCGTAATCGCGATCCAATTCATCAGACCTACAAATTCAAAAATTTTGAGCTCTATCTGGATTCTATCCTCTTTGAAATTTATATATATATATATATATATATATATATATATATATATATATATATATATGTATATATTGTGACCACTAATATTATCTCTCTCTCTCTCTCTCTCTCTATATATATATATATATATATATATATATATATATATATATATATATATATATATATATATATTATATATATATGTATAATAAGAAAATTTGTTTTCACTTAACTGAATAGTATTTCCGACATGCTGTCACAGGAGCTTGGTGGTCACATAAATATGTGTCTACTCTTCAGAGCGGAGTTTTATTATACTGCTATATCATTTACGGAACAGTATAGTTCAACTTCGCTCCGAAAAGTAGTCACTTATTTATGTGATCACGAAACTCCGAAATCAGAATGACAGGTTTTATTTACAAATGGATGAAAGTATTTCAGAAATATTTCTTTTTAGAAAATCTGTTATCCCCACTTTGTTTAATTAATAACATTTTGAGAAATTAAATTATGTCCCACTTCCTGTTTATAATAGTTAATAGCAGGACGTCTCGGAAAATGATAATGGTAATTATCAATTTCTTTTTCAAACAGTAGTTTATTCACCGAAAATCGGCTGTGAATCGTAAAATAAAACAATGCAGCCAGACTAAGACATTATGTCATTAGAAAAGATCATAATTGTTTTTATGAATAAGATAGATTATGTACACTACTGTCCTGAGAAAAATTTGTTTCGATGAATGACGAATTTTTATATGAATTATTTTAATTTTTTTTAAATTAATTATAATAATTTATAAAGTTATAATTTTTTAAATTTCTATAGAAAGTTGTATAGCAATTTGTACGGTTTAGGTGATAATCTATATTTACTAATCTTAATTTGAAAAGCTTTGTACAAATCGTCATATTTCAATAGTTTCAAAATAATTTTGAATTTTTTTTATATGCCTTAACTTGCCGAGTTTCTATTCATACAATGGACCATGCACGATATTACCAGGAAATAAGAAATTATTTACTATAGTGAATTTACAGCCAAACTATTTTAAATTCAATAAATACTAGATTACGGAGAAGATTTTTAAGATTACCGATTACTTTAATATTATATATAAAAGTCGCACACGTTAGATCAACTACATTTTTAACGCCTTAAGTAAACAGCTACTGTCTGGTCAAAAATGCATTTTTGAGATATTTTAAACTTAAAGTAAATAATATTTGTTTGAAATACGAGTAATTATACGTTAAATCAGTTAATATTCTTCAAATAAAGTTTCAGAAAAGTATATTTTATTTTAGGAAGATTTGTTAATAAAAAGAATTATATTGCGATGAAAGAGGACTAAAAAAGGAGCAGTAATCAGCTATTTTAGCAAAAATATATAGAAATTCTATCCAGTCAGTTTAAATTAGTTTTTGAAATACAACGAAGTATTCTGCTATTTGGAAATACTAAATTTGATCTTTTAACTTGAAATTTAAACTTAAATAAAAGCTTCAAAAAAGATTTTTCAGTTTTAAAAAATACCTTTAAATCTTAGGTATTATTTGTTTTGTTTTTTTAGGTAACTAATATCAAGAAATGGAATTTCATTAAATAGACCGTGGAAGTCACAGCTGATATATTCTTTCAAAGGATCTCATTTTTATTGTTTGTCGTTCGTGTGATTCAATTGTTTTTTCTCGAATAATTACGACAGTCATCATGAAGGAATACATTTTCACACAAATGGTTTAATGGGTGTGGAAATCATGAATAGATGTTTGAAAGTATTATATGATGATATTTCTCTTCTTACATCAATTTTAGCTGATCAAGCAATGAGTTAGTTCTTTTATATGATCTATAGAAGACATAACGTGTTTCTGTATAATATTTAAAAGGTTCCTCATTTTTATTATCTACTTCACCAGGAAATCATTCTTGTAGCTAAATTGTTTTCCCTTAAATAAGTTCGACGGGAAATATGAAGATTTAATATATTTGAATTTATCCTCTTTACACGATATCTTAAAAACATACCATTATTGTTATATTTTAGTAATTCTTTTTAAGCATTTCACCCCAAGCAAGGAAGGAATGCTACTAGACCTCAGGGGATTACGGTGAGTGAAAGTGAGAGAAAAGAGTGGGTGTAGGGAGATTGAGAAAAGGGGAAAAGGACAGGGATCAAGGCAGCAGACGATGGCGATTGACGTTGCATTCAGATTTCTGAAGATTGAAATTATCAGGGAATCGAGTGAGAGAAAGGTAGATCCGATGTCGGGAAGTTCGAGGAAGGAAACTGTTAGAGTAGAAGTGGCGGTTACATTTAACTATTTCAACAGTAAATGGGTGGGACCTAAATGCCCATCTAGTAGTACGTTTAAATACATGTAGTCGGTGCACCAGGAGAAAAGCTTTTCAGAGCAGTAGCTATGAAAATAGTTGTAGAAGAGATAGAGGTAAACCACGTCGCGTCTGTGAGTAATAGTCTAAAATCCAGAATCTCGAGATGAACAGAACGTGAATCAGACGAGATATGCCTACAGTATTTAATACAAGGACGAATGGGAGATTTTTAGTTGTATAAGATGGACTCTGACGGGAATTACCTTCTGGCACAACACAGTGAACCAACTTCCCTTGCAGTATATGCAGCTATTGATTCCATGTAGATGTTCCACTTCAAGTCAGTTGAAAAAGTGAAGCCAAGAAGACGCAGTGAGTTACTCCCTCAGAGACAAGCATCAACCATGCTGACGGATGAAAGGACGTTTCTCTATGGCGGTTAAATGAGAACAGTGGTGTTTAGGAGGCATTAAAATTTACAAGCCATTTATTGACAGTCAACCAATGATTAGAGGCCCTTTTCGAAATCTGCGGCCAGGTTCACTTTGTCAGCGCTGCCCTGCTTACTATTTGCTGATAGAATGAATCAAAGTATAGCATCACGCAAGTTCGGTTCTAGAGATTATTGGTGGCTCTGTAAGAGTGCGCTGAACATCAGAAAATTCTCAATCTATTCAATCAATTCGAAGTCTTAACATCTACAGCGGATAAGGCTGAAGGCTTTGCTAGTAAATTCTCTTCCAATTCAACACTCGATTCATTTGGAGTGCCCACACATGACTTCTCCCTAGAACTCAGGTTATACTGTGTGATATGCGCACAATCCTCGTCTCGGGCGTAATTTCTAAATTAGACTCCCAAAAGGCAAGTGGAGGTGACGGAATAATAACCTTCGTCCTAAAGAAATGTGCTCCCAAGATGGCTCCAATTCTCTCCAAACTATAGAACTATTGCCTCAGTACTTCCTGCTTTCTAATTTGTTAGAAGTCCTCCTATATCGTCACTGTCTTTAAGAACCCTGGAGAGCATTCCGACCCTCCCTACCGCATTATAAGTTTCCTACCGATTTTTGGCAAAGTCTTCGAGGCTTTTATCAATGCCGAAGTGGTTAAGCAAATTATTTCTCACGATCTACTCTCTGGCAATCAATATTTATTCTGTTTTGCCCGGTTTACCGCTAACATTCTAACGGCCATAACAGAATATATATATATATTAAGCTCTCGATAATATTGGCGAAGCTCGAGCTGTGGCTCGAGATATCTCGAAGGCATTTGAAAGGGTTTAGCATGCTGGTTTTCTACGTAAGCTTCAGGGCTACGGTATTACAGGACGTTTACTTGATTTAATCCAATCATTCCTATTTAATCAGGAAAGGAATATCGTCCTGAACGGACTCTCTTCCAGTTCCTTTCATACTAACGCGGATGTTACAAAAGGATCTATCCTGGGTCCTAAACTCTTTCTGATCTTTATATATATAAAGCCTTTATAGTGTTATTGTAATAAGATGCCTGGTGCTCCTGTTATATACCTTGTGCTACTTGTTAAAATCCAAAGACGAATCAGCAATATTATCGGTCCTGATCTGGCGGCTCGGCTTCAATCACATTCCCAATGCCGTAAGGTTGCTTCCTTGTGTATTTTCTATAAATACTTTCATGGTAATTACTCTAATGAACTCTGATATGTTACCTACACTTTTTTAATTTAAGCACAGTACTAGACTGGCGCCGAGATCTCATCAATTTACAGTTGGACGGATTATATTTAACCGTAAATTCTAAGCTAACAGTTTCTTTTCTCGCACTTCATCGTTTATGGAACTCCCCTCCGGATCCAGCCAATTATACCTATAAAAATTTAAATGCAATGTCAATCGCTATTCCTGTCCTCCTAATTACCATTTTCTCTTCCCGGTCCCTAGTAATGTTTATGTTCCCAATTCTCCCACACCCAGTAACCTCTTGTATCTTAATGGCTTGTTTGGGGTGAAGTCGATTAAAAAAAAATCTTTGAAGATCAAAGTTGACAGTAAAGTATGAATTTAGAAGAGAACTCCACAAACAAGTAAAGCGAGTGAAGGAGTTGTTAGCATAATATTTATGGCTACATCTAGCAATTTCAACTACAAAATGATGAAATCTATCTGCCTATCTAGTACTGTGCTTACATTCGTAAATTCGATACACCAAAGAGGAAAACTAACCATAAGAATTACACATATATAGAAAAAGCAGAGACATGCGATGTTACGATAATGGGAGAGTGAATGAAACCGAGATGCCTGTTCACCGCCGACAACATTCCAGATTTTTCTTTGGATTTTATTCAAGAATCTCTATTTTCATCTATCAGGGCGAAGCAAAGACTTCTGAATGGCCAAAGTTGAATGGAGTTATATACAGATCGAGATAAAAGAAAATATGTACCTCGTTATAAATTCAATGCGGAACCCATCGAAAGAGGCACTAATAACATCGTTGGAATAACCCATGGAAAACTAGAGAAGAGAAAAAACAGCGGGTAGCAGATGAAATTCTTGAGATGATGAAAAAGAGACAACAATGCCAAGGATTGGTAAAATGTACAAAAGAAAACAAAACACAATAAACAACTGCAGAGAGATTAAAGAGGAATGTCTCACTGAAAAGTGCGCAGAAATAGAAAGGATAAACTGCGCAGAGGGATCAAGTCTGCACAAAAGAATAAAGAAATTGCAGGAAAAAGATGTGTTTATTAACAGGTTGTATACAATCTACGGATAGGACACTGATGAAAAAAATAATACTCCAAAGATGGGGCGAATAGGTTAGAGATGTGAAAGTAAAACCTGCAAGACACAAAAATATAGAAGGATAGGAAAGATTAAAGTCTGGTAGTCGGCACGAGACAAGGTGTACAGGAACAAAACAGCATGGTCAGATAGGTTAGTAATAGAAATGTCCACAATGATATTGGTGAGAGCAATACAATCCAAAACGACTTCAAGTCCGATGTTAACTGGGGTAAAAGTCCGTTGTTAACTGGGATAACTTCTCTTCGTTAATCATCTGAGAGACCTCACTTTGTCTGTGATCAGTATGGATGATTCTAACCTCCCTAGAAAGATACTCATTCTGCCTTCTGGGGCTAACGATCCCAGCTGACATGATGTGAAAAGAATATATTGAATCTATGACTAGGTTAGATGCTAAGAAATTTGCTTCACTGTGTCGGAGAGACAATTTTTCTCTCCAGAATATATCTCAAATAAATATGTCTACCATACGTCCATACTTAGAATATTGTTGCTACATATGGTCCGGTGGCCTTGCTATTTATCCTGAGTAACTTGATAAAATCCAAAGAAGAATCAGCAATATTATCAGTCCTGATCTGGTAGCTCGTCTTCATTCACTTTCCCACCGCCGTAAGGTTGCCTCTCTGTTTCTTTTCTATAAATAATTTCATAGCAATTGTTCGGATGAGATCTTCGCTAAGGTACTTAAACATTTTTTCTTTTCTCGCACTTCTCGCTTGTGGAATTCTCTCCCGGCTCTATGCTTTTCAGCAAAAATTATGGAAACTTGCTTATTAGAAATATAAAACTTAATATATTAGCTTGAAATTAAAACTAAAATAAAAGCTTCAAGAAAGAGTCTTCATTTTTAAAATTTTACTTTATTTCTTTGGTATCGCGTTTTTTTTTGGGGGGGGTTCCTTATATATATATAATGAACTAGACTAATCCGACATATTTTGATTTATTTGTTTAAAATTTACTCTTAAATGGATACTTATACATCGGGACTTCACAGGATTAAATTTGTTATGTTGGTAGGACTAAACATACGCACGACAGAGCGGTGCTGGGAATCATTTTTTTTATTTTATCTAACCGAATTCGGTTACAGCCTTTTTCTATTTCTTTACATCACTTTTGGAAGTAGGTATTTCACACTGGGATATTAGAAGACTACCAGAAATGGTGGAATGTTGAACGAGCCAGAGCTAGAATTTACTGTAGATTTTAAAAATAGGACCTCTCCTGAGAAAGTCAATATATAAAAAATATATTATCCTACATATTATTTCTATCACATCTACAATCGAAAAGAATATATCTCTGTGTTGCACATGTGTAGTCCAACCAACATAACAAATTTAGTCCGATGAAGTCCTGTAGGACGAAACGGGTCACAACTAAACCTTTCCACTTTGTGATACAATTTCCTCAAAAGGATTCTTGATATAAATCAGTGTTATTGGTGAAAATATATTTATTTCTCTATTGATTCATGCTATTTAATTCATGGCAGTTATGTGCGAAATATAACATCGCCCAAATATCCACCGAGGCTTCAGCATCACACCCCCAATCAATGGTCAACATTTTTGATGACATCTCTGCATAGCTGCTCTTCGATCTCACCAATATGCCTTATTATCTCATCTTTTAACTGTTGAATTGTTGTTGGCTTGTTGGCATAGACCTCACTTTTGAGATGACCCCAAAGAAAGAAATCTAAAGGCGTCAAGTCACACGATCGTGGTGCCCAATTGACTTCGCTGTTTCGAGAGATGATGCGACCTGGGAAATTCTCATTGCATTTCTGTTTGAACGTCCACTTCCTTATAGGCTTCGATAACTTTAACATGTTGTTTGATTGTTAATCTTTCCATGGTTGAAATTGAAAAAAGACCTAAGATGTTAAAGCTGAAAGAAAAAGAAAAAATCATTAGACACTTAAAATTAATTCAGATTTAAAATCGGTCCACGTTATTGGAAAACCCTGTATAAAAATATATATCGTTATTTTACATAAGACATTTTAGAATGTTCTGATGCGTATTTTTATGATGGAATACGAACTTCTACTCAAATCACAAATTACTCAATTATTTGATTATTTGTCTGCAGTTAAGATTTAGAAACATAGAATTTCATTTAATCTTTTATTATGAAACATTAAACGTGAGTCTTTTATTGGTTAAGTAATTAGCAATTTTTGCAAGCTATTATCGCTGACATAAATCTTTTGATAATATATCAAGTAATGAAATTGTTTTATAGACTATGAACCTTATAGCGTAGGCTGGTATATTCTTTGAAAGCATCTCATTTCATTATTTATGTCATCACGAAATCATTGGTGTACATCAATTAGATTTTCGAGTAATTACGCCTGGAATTTTGACGAAATGCACTTTCACAAAAACGGTTTAATTGTTGTCAAGAACAGAAATACATTTTTGAAAGAAACGTTTAGATTAACAAGCAGTTTTATGACATGGATGATGAAACTAATATATATTTTTTTAAAGGAATTCATTTTTATTACCTGCGTCAATACAAAATCATTCGTTGGCCTCAATTGTTTTTCTCGAATGTTGTTAGTCATCCTTGATTGACAACATGAAGAAATAAAGTTTCACAGAAACGATTTAATGGTAGTGGTTATGATGAATACATTTTTGAAAGAAATGTATAATGATTTTATCTTTTTGCCTAATCTCGCAGTTTTATTATTACATTGATGGGAAAAGTCATAACGTGTGTCGGTATATTTTTTTGAAATGATTTCATTTTTAATTAACTACGTATTTCTCCGATAAGTGCAACTGATCACGTGAACCCATTAGTATTCACAGAAGCGGACTTACTTGATGTGGAGATCAAATATATAGTGATTTTCCAAGCGTAGCTCAGATGTGAGACAAGGCTGAAAGTAGGCGTCATCCAGTGAGGATCGAACTCACTACTGAGTCGTAATTGTTCTAACGAGACAAGCTCGCTGACCATTACATCGCCTGGAGGTGCTCCAAATATATCAAATATATATTTTATTTTGAAATAGTTATTTAAAAATTATTTAGTGATAAACCACACTTAAATAAAACTAAATAATAAAAACTTACCTGAGATTAATTATTGAAGTACTAACGTTTGCCTCATTTTATTTGTGGTTTTATCATTTATCTATTCTAATTTAAATATTTAAACAGAATTTCTTTCATTCTTTATTTTATTTAAAAAAATATTTGTATAATAAAATAACAGTAGGTCAAAGTTTTCACATACATGAACACACAAACAGACGAACACACGTACGTAGTTTTAGTATGTTATACTTATGGGATAAAGTGCACATTCCCAGAGATACAGTGTATGAATATAAGGATTGGCTATTACGTTTAAGCATGAAACAGACTGTCGCTGGGTATTGGCCACAATGTAAAATTTATATATATATATACATATATATAAATAACAGCACTTGTGGCCTGACGATTGCATCTATCATGAAACAGACTGTCGCCTCTAAGTGTTGACTTCTATGTTCACTTTTTTACTTACACACGCTCTATCTCTGATATTGAGCACTTTATTCCATAAATATAGCACACTTTAAGACATATATATATATATATATATATATATATATATATATATATATATATATATATATATATGGGAATCGCTTGATGAGTGCATCTAATGTGTACATAAACCTATACAACTATAAAAAAATTCAATTTTCAATTACTATGGCTAAAATGAAGAATGTTTTACCGCACTAATCGAGTATTATGTAGGCACTAATCGTACTTTGGTATATACAAATGCACTAATCGAAAAGCTTATTAATCAAATGTGCATTAATCGAAGTGTGCATTCACTGATATTGGGTGCTTTCCAATAAGTACCGCATATATATAATATATAAATAATATATATAAAAAAATTGCATATATACATATATATATATATATATATATATATATATATATATATATATACACATACACATTTTACACACATATATATATATACATACATACACATTTTACACTCACACACACACCCACACATATATACATACATACAAATTTTACACTCACACACACGCACACGCACGCACACACACACACACACACACACACACACACACACACACACACACACACATATATATATATATATATATATATATATATATATATATATATATATATAATGATTTATGTTTTTTCCAAATAGAGAAAAAGCTGCAATTGTGAATGATTTAAAATACTTTATTCTACATATTTTGCTACACGTGCTTCAGGTCATGTTCCCTTTGTAATAATACAATGCATGTACCCATGGATGGATAAAAAATATATATACGCATACTGGCAAAAACACGCATACACAATAAACATAAATAGAAAAAGGAATGAAAAGATACACGGGAAGAATAAACGATGACATCCTCATTTCTTTCATTTCTCTGTCCATATTTAATTGTTTTATGACACTTTAAGCAAAGAATCATTTTTCTTGCAAGTCCGAAATAGATTCAGATAACTACTACAAATCACAAAAGACAATGTTTGAAAGATTTAACATACGAAAGAAGAAAAAAGATTCGTTTGAATAATATGAAGAAATAACCATTCTTCGCCTGGTGAAGGTCACAAGACCGGAAACACGTGTATCAATATATAGAATAAAATATTAAAAAAATACACATTATAATAAAAAACGTTTACAGCTTTTTATCACATTAAGATTGCTGCCTATACACACACACACACACACACACACACACACACAAACATACATATATATATATATATATATATATATATATATATATATATATATACATATATATATATATATATATATATATATATACATATATATATATATATATATATATATATATATATATATATATATATATATATATATATATATATATACACGTGTATAGGAATGATGTATACGAAATAAATTCCAATAACCAAAAAATACTATTCTTAAAATAGTGATCAATACAGAGAAGAGCTAATATAATTCCGGAAACACGTGTATCAATATATAGAATAAAATATTAAAAAAATACACATTATAATAAAAAACGTTTACAGCTTTTTATCACTTTAAGATTGCTGCCTATACACACACACACACACACACACACACACACACACACACACACACACACAAACATACATACATATATATATATATATATATATATATATATATATATATATATATATATATATATATATATATATATATATATACACGTGTATAGGATTGGTGTATACGAAATAAATTCCAATAACCAAAAAATACTATTCTTAAAATAGTGCTCAATACAGAGAAGAGCTAATATAATTTATTCGAAAATTATAACACAAATATGTTAAAAATCACTACAAAAATAACCATTTTGTTTCAACACTTCTGGTGACTTTTAAAGTGATGGTGTTGAATGTATAATCTTCAACACCATCTCTTGATGAGACACCAGAACTGTTGAAACAATATGGCAATTTTGTAGTGATTTTATAACACATTTATGTTATAATTATCTAAATATATATATATATATATATATATATATATATATATATATATATATATACACATACACAAAAAAAACATTACACCTGCTCGTTTCTATCTCCTCCCTAAAATACACAAAATCAACAACCCAGGAAGGCCCGTCATTTCATCATTCAACTGCCACACGACCAAAATTTCAAAATACGTAGACCATTACATACAACCCCTAGCTAAGGAAGTAAAATCCTACTCCAGAGACACAACAGATCTACTAAACAAAATTAATCACATACAAAGAGTTCCAGAGAATGCTATTCTAGTGACTGTGGACGTAAGGTCACTCTATTCAAACATTAAGCACATCGAAGGGCTAACCGCTAACTTCAGGAAGCACTTACTAAAAGAAGAAAGCAAGAACCTCCCACAGAAGTTATCATAAAACTCATGGAGCATATTCTTATATTTAATATTTTCAACTTCAATGGAGCACACTACCTTCAAATAAGAGGTTGTGCCATGGGCACCATTGCAGCCCAATCATATGCTACAATATTCATGGGGAAATTTGAGGTGACCCATATCTATCCCCTCATTGGTAACGACTGCGTATTCTATGCAAGATATATCGATGATATATTCTTTGTATACACGGGCAGTGACGACAAACTCACCCAATTCCTCATGACCCTAAAGACAGTGCACGACTCAATTAAGTTTGACTATGAAAAATCCAAAACATCAGTAACATTTTTAGACACACGCATTTACATAGATGAAAACAGGAAACTACAAACGACACTACACACTAAAATCACCGACACCCACAACTATCTACACTTTAAGTCTTACCACCCTAAACACCTCAAAGAGAACCTCCATATTCACAAGGACGTAAACTCAGAAGGATGTGTTCCCACAATGAAGAATTAAACAAACACATTGAAAATCTGGAGCATCAATTCACAACACGTGGCTATAAACAACACCTAATCAGGGAACAAATAAATAAAGCAATTTCCACACCTAGAGAAAACACCCTAATGTACAAGATTAAAAACAAATATAGTCGCATTCCTCTAGTAACCACTTTCAACTCCAATCTTCCACCACTATCCCAAATAATTAAAAGTCGCTAGGAAAGACTACATCTCAAACCACACCTAAAAACTATTTAAGGAACCCGGCCTTCTAGCATATCGTAGACCTAAGAACCTAAAAGAAATCATAGGTAGTAACCACATTTCAGGGGACAAGGTAATCCGTGATAAACTAACAACAAAAACAACAGGATTTTCCCAACCATGTAACAACAAAAGAAGTTTATGCTGTAACCACGTTAGACACACGAATTCATTCACTAGCTTAGTCACTAAATCTATTTTCAAAATCTACCACGACTCTAACTGTAGAAGTCATAACATAATTTACCTCCTAGAATGCACACTATGCCGGAAACAATATGTAGGAAAATCTGAATGGCCCTTTCACTACAGAATTAATAATTATCGCAATCGAATTAAGTCGACTCCCCATGAAAAATTATTACCTGTAGAACAACATTTCCACATAGAAAAACACGACTTCAAAACCCATGCCAAATTCACTATAATTGAGAGAATAGAAAAGCCCAAAGCAGATAACATTAGAAAGATTTTAGAGTTTCATGAAAAGTAGATTGACGTTTACAAAGTCTGTATCCAGCCGGGCTAAACGATAAATTTAACAATATAGATAGTAGTAATACATAACCCTATAAATCAAAAACTACCCACATATCACACCCATACAAAACAGACATGGTTACGGAGGTGTTGAGGCCTCAAACTCATACACACACCCACACTAATATACACATTTACACACATCATACTCACTTACTTTCCTAATGAGCCAAATGATAACACACACCCATAGCAATATACAAGCTAACACATATCATACTCACTCACTCCCTAAAAACTAAATAACACACACACACACACACACACACACACACACACACACACACACTTACCAGAGACTAAATAACTAAATAACACACACACACACTAAACTAAATAACACACACACACACACACACTTACCATCCTCTCTCCAGGTACCAATAAAACTGCCAAACTGACCGAGGGTATTCAAACTAGCATGAAACCATCCAGCTCTTATCTCAAATGACAACTTAAAAGAGACTGTTTGACCAACACAAGGAATTTTAATAAACTCATGTTAAAAAGGTGAAAAAAACAAATAAAAAACAAATAAAAACTACAGACAAAAGTTCATTTTCTCCATCAAGACATTCATTTCTGTAGTTTACTGCTACCAGCAAGCAAAAACATTTTTTTCTCCTGATGATGGCCATGTTGGCCGAAACTAGTCGAGGAATCTAAATGAAATAATAATAATAAAAACGTAAGAATATTAATCTACAACCCAGTATGTCTGAAGATTTAATTAATATTTTTAATAATTTTTATCGTTCAATATATATATATATATATATATATATATATATATATATATATATATATATATATATATATATATATATATATTATTTCGATTGAGAAAACAGAGACTATTAATGCGGCTGATGCAAGACTCTTCGTTAAAATAAGTCAAGTTCTCCGAACACTGGCGTGTTTGTCTACAAAGAAACAGCTCTAAATTCAACCGCGCGCCAATGGCTTAGGGGTAAATTCTTCGAGCGATACCGAATCAGTTTCCATCCTAACTTGAGGCAATCGGTTGTCTAGCCACGCTGATATGCTGTGAAACACTCTGTCTGTGGATGACTATATACATACATACATACATACATACATACATATATATATATATATATATATATATATATATATATATATATATATATATAGTCATCCATATATAGATAGTCATCTATATATATATATATATATATATATATATATCTGCATGCAAAAATTAAAAAATGCACAGTTCAATGTTTTCACATACACAAATATATAATGCAATTGATGAGCAATAGAATGAAAAACATCTACTGGATTTATTTAGTTACTTTGGGGTGTGCGACTGGTTTAAGCAATATTGCCTTGCAATCAGAAATAAGAGAATCAAATTCAAATTCCAATCGGATTCATTTCATTTTTAAATACCCTTGGGAAATGTATGAATCCATCTTCACCCCAACTATGAGTTAAATAATTGGACACATCCGTAAAAATCATTGTTATTTACAAAAATTGTTAATACAATATTCAATCGCAAAACAAATAATTATTCTCAGAATATAAATTTGGTTTCGATTTCGAATATCTCAGAAAGAGTTGAAAAGCCGTAAAAATCAAATAAATCTATCAAATAATTATCAATTATTTATATGACATATAAATGTAAAATCCTTATATTGTCAGAATTAGTTTACAAAAATTGACTCTTTTATTATATTTTAATAGGAATATATTAAATTATGCTTATAAGAAGTATATACTGATTGGAAGAATATTCTTGATTTTTGGATACAATCTATCTTCTCTCTTTCTCTCTATCTCTCTCTCTCTCTCTCTCTCCCTATACATATATATATATATATATTTGAAAGTAGAAGACAAAACCCCGAACTATGTAAAATCTTTCACCTATCTTAGTAGAAAAGTTAACTACAGTGGAACTTTAGATGATGAAATCATGCATCGGATTGCTAAGGCTACCAGTGATTTCGGCAACTTCGCCATCGCTTGTGGAATGAGCGGTGTATTCGACTGGATACGAAAATTCGGGTTTACAGAGCTGTTGCACTTGCCATCCTTTTGTACACCTCAGAGTACTGGACTCGATACAGGTACCATATACGCCAGCTGGATGTTTTCCATAAAAGCTGTCTGCATGCAATCTGTGGAGTTAACATACAAGATAGGACATCAAACGTAGACGTAACAGGTGTAATATTGGCGGAATCGAGAATTTTGCCATACAGTCTCAGTTACGGTGGACTGGTCATGTCTTGGGAATGTCTGACGACAGGATACCCAAGATCCTAATGTACAGCCAGTTAGATCAGGGCTACAGGAATGGCCAAGATACAAAGACAAGCTGAAAAGCAACTTGTCACCTGTCAATATACCACATAACACCCCTGAGTCGCTTAGCCTTGGAGCGGGTAGAATGGTGATCAACGTGTTTTAGTGGTGTCAGCAGTTTTCAACCTTCTTGTCTGAATCATCTTCAAGAAGCGAGAGCAAGATCTAAATGGTCAGCCAATCTAACAGTGATCTCATCTCATAATCCTCACTCTTGCTCCATATGTGGCCTCCTTTGTAAATCACTAGCGGGTCTTAAGTGCCACTTACGTTTATCGCACAAAATTTCATAACTGAATCAATTAAGCTGTCAGATCTTCATACGTCGAAACCGATGGGAGAGTTCATTATTATTATTATTATTATTATTATTATTATTATTATTATTATTATTATTATTATTACATATGCTCTCTGTTGTGCAAATGTCTTCAGTCTCAATTTTTTATGTTTTATCACGAAGGCGTCGAAAATTCTCATAAAATTCTGTGGTCTTGCCCCATTGTTTTTCACGCTCTCTGAATTTATTTAGTTATACTTTTAAGAATTTCCTGTTCACTCCTTTAACACTACTATTTCTGAGCAATATGTTTTGGCTTGTTAAGTCATGTCACACTAACCTATGAATCATTCAAGCATAAAAAGCTCCTAAAACAAAAGATGAATCCTTGATGTGCCACCATATAACAGACCCCATAGCATACAATAAATTTAAATTGACACTTTAGCGAGCTTATTCTAATTTTGAATTGAATATTTAGGCATGCAGTTTGTATTTCTTTGCTAGGTTTGTATTTTCGCAGCATGTCAAAAGAGAACACGGTTTGACGTACATAGAATAGTAATTTTGCAAGAAGGTAATTTCGAAGGCTCTATTAGCCAAACTCTCGGCATATCGCAACATTGTATGTAGCGTCCCCTTAAAAAGTCTGGGAAAATTGTATCTGTTAAGGAGAAAAGAAAAAGAGGGGGCTTATCAAACTATATATAGCATATGAGCAGTATGTGAAAGCTATGTCCTTAATAAATAGGAAAAATCCAGCCATGATCTAATACAGGACCTGAGTGATGCATCTTTTCCTGCAGTTGATCCTGTTACTCTTCGATGAAACTTCCTCAGATATAACCTCAGCGGAAGGTTAACTGTTCAGAAGCCATTTTAAAAAATGTAAACAGTGATAAAAGTCTGAGATTTTCCAAATTTAACTGGACTGAAAATTAACGGCAACAGGTCGTAGAGCGTGATAAATCAAATTTTGAAGTTATTGATTCAAATTATGGGAATATGTACACAGAAAATCAGCAAACAGGCATAATATTGTGCATCCAGAATCTTCTGTGAGATGAGGAGGATTCTATCCTGATTTCAGGCAGAAATTCAGCCGGTGGTGTTAGAGGTCTTGATGGAATTTTGAAAGTAGAAATTTAATGACAGATTTAGTTCCACCATGCAATCCCATTTGGAAGAAACTGATTAGCAATAGTGCTGTCTTTCGGTAGGCCAATGATCCCAAAAGACACTGCCAATGCAGTCAGAATGTTTTTTAGATGCAGTCGTGGATTGGCCCCCTCAGATTTTTGGCATTTATTGAAGCAGTGAGGAGCCAGCTTGACAGGGAACGTTAAATATACTACTAACATTCAAAGAACAGTTTCGTCATGTCTTTCAAGGTGCATGTAGAAATATTCCTGAAGACTATATAAAGCAATTACAAAAAAGCAGAATATTGATTTCAGGTTTAGGTTTAAAAATAAAATTTGGTAAAACACCATGTTGACTTTCATGCTCGTTGGAATTGTACAAGATGGCTTTTTGTCTAATATACTGTATGTCCATCCATGTTTGCAAGTTCGTGATTCAATAAATAGTACACATACACAAAATTCAGATATGATTAAAAAGATTCAGATAACTAAATATATATATGTGTAAAAAGACAACATGAATAAAAACAAAAAGGAGACTTTTCTTAGCCGACGTATTTCGTTCTCTGGTGGACTTTATCAAGGCAACTGTAAGAATTTTATATTGCAAGAAATATTTATGAATAAAAGAAAAATTTCAGTAGTTTTTCAGAATTGTTAAATTTAAGTATATTCATATATATACTTCTGGCTAACTGAAAGTCAAGGTAAATTATGGAGGATAATAAGTGATGGAATTTGAAGTCTAATAAACGAAATTAAGTAAATGTTATTGCTACTGATGGTTTTTAATAATGTAATATATTATTTATAAGTCATTTTTATGTTTATACATTTTTTTATAGATACAAATATTTAAATAAATTTTCTGTTCATAATAAATAGTATTAACAACATTTACCGGCCTGAATGTGAGAGAAAATTTCATAGAAAATATTCGACCTGTATCCTATACGGAACCGTCATATAGCCTGATGTAACTTAACCGTTTGGGCCACAGTGGATCGTTCGGTTAGCAAGGTTGATTTTACAGCCTTTGAACTACAATCTTCCATGATTCTCTCACGTACATTCATATCTGCTCAATGCGTATCCAAAAGTAAACAAATGACGTCCGACAATTATTTTAAGACATTTTTATGTTTATCTATAAAAGAATGCATAAACATAAAAATATCTTAAAATAATTGTCGGACTTTGTCCATTTCAATATATATATATATATATATATATATATATATATATATATATATATATATATACAAAAACACACACACAGATATATATATATATATATATATATATATATATATATATTTATTTATTTATTTATCAAAAGAAAACACGAATCATCAAGAACTCGACTATAAATTATAATTTATTTTGGCAGGTAAATTGTAATTTATAACCGATTTTTCGATGATGCGTTAAGTTTTTCTTTTGATGTATATCATATTGCTCTGTATGCTATATATTGAGATCTCTTTATAAAATATCTATATTTTATATTACAAAGACCTACTAGGAGTATCCTTTCCACTTACGAATTTAATATTCTCTCTCTATATCTATCTATCTCTCTCTCTCTCTCTCTCTCTCTCTATATATATATATATATATATATATATATATATATATATATATATATATATATTTTTTACTTAAACGTTATTTCAATTGGATGCTCGTAAATAGTATATTTATTTGTTTCCGGCTACCAACCTGAACATTAGAGAAATCTTATTCTAAAAAGATATGCGCTCTCCAACATGATTCGAACCTGCGTTCAATTTGAGGAAATCGTCATAAGATCTAACGTACTACGACGTCTTGTCTACAGAATGCGTCGATGGCCAAACAACGTTGAATAATACATTTAATCGCAGACTCTTGAAATAAACATATCTCTTTTGTTTCGTATCCTAACGTAAACAAAGAAATTTGTGAAAATCAAAGTACCTCATATTTAATAACTCTTTCCCCTAGGAGAGCACAAGTTTCCCCTAGGGTAGCACAAGTTCGACCGGCCAGAGAGCGCATATTTCTGTCTAATAAGATTTCACGAATCTACTGATGCCATCAGTTCCCAACTAGGGATTTATGCAGATGACAATCCCATTTACACCTGTCTCGGTAGAAAATCTGTCAGATCTGACAAAGTAAATCTGGAGAGGTGCTCTTGAAAAATACCACAAATCAGTGGTTAACTGGGGCAAGAAATGTCTTCTACATTTTAACACCCTCCCCCCAAAAGACTCCTTTCAATTAACCACAGCAGAGAATCTTTACTGCACGCTATTAGCATAGTTGACATTAGACTCCAGGAGAGCCACTCACTACGCCTTCTTAGCCACGTATTTTAAACTGACATAAAGTGGAGAGACTATATTGAACCAATAGCTGCCTCTACTGCAAAGAAGATTGTCACTGTCGTGCCAGAAAATCCTCTTCTGAATTTATCGTTTATATTTACAAATCTACCATTCGTCTGTGTATTGCATAGTGTTGCTATATCTGGTTTGGTGCTCCTGCTGTACATCTAAACATTCTTGACAAAATCCAAAGAAGGATCAGTAATGTAATCAATCCTATCCAGACATCTCGTTGCTTCCCTCTGTCTTTTCTACAAATATTTTCACGGCGAATGCTTTGACGAGCTTTTATCCCGAAAGTATGAATTTAACCGTTTGCCTAAATTGGCATCTATGTCCCACCCTTTTGTTGCTGAAATATGTAAATACAACCGCCACTTCTTCTCCAACTATTTATTTTCTCGTACTTCCCACCTACAATCATCAAAAATATAAATGCAACGTCAACCGGTGTTTGTTGCATTGTGTAATATTTTTAGGCATTCTTGTAAATATTGTATTATTAGGTAGAAAATAGGGTTTGGGTGTATTTAATATGTTATGTATGTGTGTATGTAGTTGTGTTGGAAATAATTTTTATTCCCTATAGTATCATCTGCATAACTGAGAAATATCCTATTTGCTGATTGAACTGGATTTTTACCTTTGTGGAAATACAAAGCATTGTAAAATTGTGTAAGTAAAAGAGAGGAGAATAATTTAAGAATTAGGAAAAAGGTCTCCTAACTATAAACATGAAGTATATAAAGGCACACAGGTTGCTGGAAATGTGATAATAATTCTGATATTCGATTTATTTGATAGGATTAATTAGAATTCAAAAGTTCCGTAAAAACATTAAGAAATGCAGCAGAATGCGTTGGGAAATTTTCAATGAACCGTGAACTGACGCATTAGCAACTAGAGAGAATGTTACATTTCCTGGTTACATTTCCTCCCAAAATTCGACAGTTAAGTTTTTGGTTTGGTTGCAAGCAGATAGCCTGGAATGCAAGTTTTGGTACGGGAGATTTCTCCCATATGGAGCCCTTTTTTTGTCTCTAAAGGAAAATGTTGCGCACTACTTGTCAGTGACGCAGTGGTGTATCCAATCCATCAGTGACAAATAGTCGACATTGTCAAGATTGTAGTGATTAGGAAAACATCCCCCCGCGTGTCTTTTCCATAAAGCAGCAGTTCTTCGGTAGAATCTACTCAAGTGGAAATTACATTCTTACTAATGGAATACGAAGAGAATGGGGATTATTCATTATTGTGTAAGTCCCAGTTGACTAACGAATGTAACTCTTCCGAATACATGTCATATCAATATTGATGGAGCAGTGAGATGCTCGTGACGATTCGTATGTGGGAAACGATTTGTAGAATAAAAAATAATTCATCACCCACAAGTATTTGTAGACGATTTTGAACTCTGTCTAGTCATGCAAGTGGAGACTAGGTAGCTCCAGGCCAGATATGGCATAAATCCTACATTTTTGTCTGATCTGGCTATTGTAAAGATTAAAGCAGGGGAAGTTAGTTACTCACTGGAGTCGTACATTGAAGAGACCATTTCCCCTGCAACTTCTGCAAGCAATCGTATATATGAGTACCATTTGATGTCTGAGTAGAGCTCGAGCCCCAATAGACATTAATGGCAAGGAGCCTCTTTGAGAGAAGACCAAGACACCCCCACCAATGATAGATAAAAGTTCATGGTCTGTTCGGTTTGGTTTTAGACCTACTTTATTTTAAAAGCTAGTCCTTTCCCCCATTGAGCCATCTGGGCTTAGGCTGGGGAGAGATGAGTTGCTACGTTCTGGTCTTTCAATTTTATTTTACGGTGCACCTGCTGTATCATCCGTATATATTCACTGATGATCGGAGTACGCTCTTAGGCAGATCATTAATATTCAACAGAAAGATTATAAGACCGCAGAGAAAACGCTAAGGAATTCCGACATAGATCTTACGAAATTCAATGACTTGGATTAAAATCAACTTTAATAGCCCTTATGTTAGGACAGACTTGATAATTGAAAGAGCGCTTCCAGAAATTCCAAAGTTGGCCAGTTACGGTACCCTTTTTATATATCTTTGGCAATAATGGATTGATTGTAGAATGCCTTTTCTAATTCTGCGAGCAATGACAGCTAAGACATCATGGATCTAGCAGATTTAAATCAATCAGGGTTATCTTTCAGGAGGTTGGACTTCTTGAGGTCATTC